>VZZY01017678.1:139027-205242 GCA_013400335.1 Eurystomus gularis
CGCCTGCTGGCGACAGCGTCCCCAGCGCCACGGCGGGGAGGCAGGGCCGGAGCGGCGGTGCAGCCGCCTGCTCGCCCCGGAGTCCCCGCCGAGAGGGGCCCGCTGCTTAACCAGACGCTGAGCACTCGAGGCATAGCCTCAGCTGAGTGGGCGACACGTTTATTTTACGTTATTTTTGTCTAAAGTCGTACTGCTGAGATGCTGAGTGGTTAGGAACAGCAAAATACAAAGAGGGGAGGATAGGGGTTTTGGCATGTGCTGACTGTTTGGCGTTTTTTAAGTTTGTTACTGTTATTCTGACCAAAATTCTGTCTGTTCCAGGCTTGGGTTTGCAAATACAGTGCTACCAGTGTGAGGAGTTCCAGCTAAACAATGACTGCTCTGCCCCAGAGTTCATCGTGAATTGTACAGTGAATGTGCAAGATATGTGTCAAAAAGAAGTCATGGAAAAAAGTTTTGGTAAGAATTTAATGATTATAGTTCTGTTTCTTTGTTTTGGATAGCATTTGTTGCTTTTGGCTCCTCCCATTCACAATCCAGCTACAGATGAATCCGGCATTTCTACCTGAGGGGACCAGATTCAATCTCTTATGCTTGCAAGTGACTTTGCAACTCAATAAAGTTAATAATTTTCCTTTAAAACTGGTGTAAAAACTGAAGGATGCAAGTGAAATGTTGATAAAGCTGTTAGTACAGTCTTAAGGGTCTCAGATTTAGTTTCTCAGCACTGGGAAATTAATAACAACAAGTTAGTTTAATCTCATTACAGTTAATTACATGGGCTTTTTCCCCAAGAGATGGAAGAGCATTAAATTAGTAATTCCCTTCTTTCTTTTATTTACTCTAGCAATTCATATACTCTGAACGTTCATTTTAAGGAAACGAAAGTGTAGTCATCTTTGCTTTCATCCATAAAAGAAAACATCAGGCAAAAGGGAGAGAGAGATAAACAGAACATTTGGGGGAGTCTGGGGTGGAGAGGAGGGCATGAACTGATATCTTTGCCATACGCTTTTCCTAACCCTAAGGGGGCTTTTCCCTTAATGTAAGTAGTATTAAGTTAGCTGGTTTGGAGATAATGTGTTCAAGAGGAAACTAGCTGTGATTCCACGTCTCGCCTCTATTGTCTTCTGAGCTGTGCTATAAATCGCTCTTTTTTATATAGCATCATGGAAGGTGTTTGAGATTTAGAGAGAACTGTCACGGGTTTTAGATCTCCACGTTGCTCTGTAGCCGTCTACAAGAGTCGAAGCCTACAGCTTTGTTAGGGACTTGAGGGCTGGGCAGGGTGTGTCTGTTTGAGCTGGAGTTCCTGCAGCATCCCGCTCTTCCTGCAGACAGCCGCTGAGACACAGGGCTCAGGTAGAGGTGACCTCTGCATCACGCAGTAGGCTTAAGGAGCAGAGGGCAGGTTGGGCCTTGAGAACCCTGGTTTAGGGGGAAGCTGCTGTCTGAGAACTGTGCTTCTTGCCACTGAGGACAGTGCTTTAGAACGTGGAGTTTACCGATGTAAAGGACTGTTGTGCATTGAGTGTAAATCAAGCTGTAGCCTGTCCTTTCTCAGGGAGTCCTTCAGTACCAGCAGGATCCCTCTCCACCTAGCAAAATGTGTGGAGCCATCCTGCTGGACCAGTAACATTGGTTCTTTACATTAGGAAACTGTTCATTACTGTTTTCAAAGTGTTTATCAATCAACTAGTTCCGCTTGCGCTTGTAGTTTCACATCACTAGGTTATGAATCATAGATAAATAGTAACAACTGTTGTTACATATCAGAAGTAGCTGAACTGCTGGCACTTTGTTTCATCCTGGGTAACACCATCCATGTGAGTGTATTGCTGTAAAATATTTAGCAGCTCTCCAGCACAGAGGAAAAACCCCATATGTTTAAAGGAAGACTAGTCTCTTTCAAGCTACATGTTATTGAAATATTTTATTTCAAGTTTACTTGGAAAGGATGGTGGGGATGGGAGATAGTTATGGCTTGCAAGGTACTTTTAAAGTCCAAGTATCTCTAACTGAATGTTTGAAGGCTTTGCTATCTGCACACCACAGCTTCTGTAGTACTTCTAATAGACTTAAATGGATGCTGTGGTGATCTGAAGGGCTGCAAACATGGTATGTAGACGTAGACAAAAATGTAGTTCTCGTTTAATCCTTAAGAGTTTTTTGGTGGTGTTTAAACAGCTTGCCTTGTTCCTTTATATTTTCATTTCAGTACAACCTCAGACTGTATCTATCAGCCTTCCAGAAACATATCTGTGATCTTCCTTTCAGGTGAATACTAGAAAAGTGTTTTCAGTCAAGTAAAGCCCTCACAGACTAAAGCGCAGGTCTCCTGGGTGAGGGTGGGCCTGCCTGTGTGCACACCCAGCTACCTGCGGGTGTGTTAGGAGACAGTCAGTGCTGTGCTGGTGGGACAGTCAGTCATGCAGCCCTTCTCTGACCAGCAGGCAAGGCTGCAGTCTGGCCAGCATGGCTGTGGCGTGTTGAAAATGCAATTTGGAACTGTTTTAATAGATTTTAGACATACATTGATGCACAATTTGCCCTTACTCCTATGAAGAAATTGGTTTGCAATGTAGTAAAGTTTCAAAGAAACTTCTGAGTGGTGGTTTTTTTCCTGTGCAATTTTATATTGTCTCTGAGCAGATCCTTGGATTTTTCCCTTTAGGAGGTAACTAAGCATGCTCTGCATAGCAGGTATCACTGTTCTATTTTATTTAAACTACTTCTGTAAATGCGGCTCTTATTCACTTTAAGCTTAGAGGTTGTAAATTTCAGCTAGTGAATAAATTTAAATTTTTAACCTAACTATTTCAAATTGAGTGCAATTTAAATTGCTAGCTTAGTTTCTCTGTTATCCTCAGTCAGCTCTAGAGAGGATTGGTTGTAAAACAAATGATTCAGTTCATCATCCTTTATTGTTTGGGGCTTTTTTCCTAATTGATATTTGAATGTGTGTAATATAAATGCCTTATTTTCCCCAAGTTTTATTTAATAATTCATTCCACTTCTACCAGTATATTTCATAACTTGATTCTTTTGGTTGTTGCTTATCACTGAAAACTGAAATGTCTCAAATATTGATTTTAATTTATAATAGACTTGAGTTTGAATTTTTAACCCAGAATATGAAAGATGTGAATTTGCATTTATTTGACAGCACAATTTCATAATTAGGGTTTTTCCTTTTGACTAAATACAGTCAAAGGAGTATAATTTAATTTTTGTAGACTAACCGATTTTTGTCCTTAATAAAAGATAGCTGTGTCAGTGAGCAAAATGTTACAAGTTCTCCTAAAGCTTATTTAAAAGGTAAAAGCAATATTTTGAGGTAAAGTTCATGGTCTGAGTCAGTAACCTATTGATGTAGTCACCCTTCCTTTGCAGTGTGCATTAATCTGAGTGTTTGTTTTGCTATCAAGGGGGTCGCTGACTTGCGTGCTGTGCTGTGCCTACAATACAGTCCCCAGTGTGTAGCCTGTGACTTTTTTTCTTGTGTATTTGTTGGTGTTCATTGTGTTGTGTGATGACAGCTCTATGGTTCAGCTTCATTTCTGTGTTCAACTTCCTATAAACAACGCAGTGGAGAACTACAACTCTGTGCAGTTTTTTCGTTTACATTGTAAATAGTTCCTTATGCCTGATATTGATTAAATAAACCACTCCTCTTCAGTTGCTATGAAATGAGAGTTAGTGCTTCAAATGTCACGGTGTTCCCTCAGAACATTATCTCAATTTCTGGAGAACCAATCTTAGGCAGTACTTTCCAGTGTCTGGTGAGAAATAACAGCAACACAGGTATCTTCCTAACTCAGGGTTTAAAAAGTGGCTGTTACTGTGACAGCCTCTGATGTGAGTAGCTAAGAGTGTGGGAATTAGTCACTAATATTTTGAAGTACGTTAGCTGGCATGTTACTCCAGCTGGTTGTAGTACCAGGTAGAAATGTGCTCCATTGCACAACTTAAAATTAATTGAGCAGTAGGTCAGCGTGTATCTGATTATGTGGAACTAGTATAATTCTGCCTCCCCTGCAAACGTGCACTTTGCTGTGGCAGTTTGTGTTTCAGTTGCACTTTGAGGATCTGTCAGTGCACAGAGCTCGAGACTTTGTCAAGTAAATGGCAAAAGATTTTTCTCACTTTAAGAAGAGCTATATTTAAAAATTTTGCTAGAACAAGTTTTATGCAGTTATGTTAACATTCTATTCCAGTGGGAGATGCAGAAGGACAAGACAATATTTTGCCTGCAATGCAAAATCTTGCAAACTAATTTGTTAATTTAATCTTAAAAAAACCCAAACATCAGTGCTTTCCTCCTTTAGAGGCAAGAATGGTGAGAATGGAAAGGGACACGGAAGACTACACCAAGTAATTTTTGTCCCACAGAAACTAGTGTAAGGGATACGTTCCTAGTGCATTCTTCAGCTGGATAAGTAGGTGTTGGAAGACTGTGTAAATGAAACGTTTAACAAAGGATCAACGTCCTTGCTTATAGTAATTCCACTTGCAGACACTTTGTGGAAGTGCCCATGGCAGATTTCTCTTTCCCACTTCCCTCTCTCCTTCTTATCTATGAACTTGCAACTCAGAAGTGTCACTTGCTCCTTTCTTTTTAGATTATATGTACAAACAAAGAAATTCCACAGTATATTTGGATCAGATTAAACATCTTGATATGTAGATGAGTATATAATATATATACTTGTATACGTATATGATAGAAAGCATACTGATAATGAAGTTTACCTTCAGTGAAGACGAGAGCTATCTGAGTGTAAAGGCTGATCTAAATCCTACTTCAGGCAAAATGAAACTTGCCATGTGAATAGATCAGAAAGGAATAAAGCATGAAGGATGAGACAGGTAGTCAATCTAAATTCAGAACTCTGTAAGTAAGCCTGCCCATGTGTATGTTTTGAACAGTATACCTTGGGCTCCAGTGTGGTTGTGAACATACTTCTAACAAACTTTTGCAAGGAAAAAAATGATCCACACTAGCATTTAAAATGTCTGTCTGGATAAAACTAAGATTGTTTGTGAATTTTGCAAGTGAATAGGGAAACAAACATTATTTCTATTAATCTGCGATATGAAACTTCTCTTGTTTTACAGCAGTCCTTTTACTGTGTTTACATAGCATACAATCTTGCAGTGTAATTAAAGCAATTACTGTAATTATATGCTTAAAAGTAGTGTATGGGAACATCAGGAACAAGATAATAATTTCACTGTTGAATCATAATTTTCTTTAACTCTTCTCAGTATTGTTTTCCCAGTCAGTTGTTTCATCAGGCAGAGGAAAACATTGTCTAAGTTGTGTGGTGAGGTGGCCTACAGTAAATTCTTTACCTGTGATTACTACTTTTTTTTTTTATCTTACTATGTTGCTGCCATGATTAAGTTGCTTCGTGTGTGGCTGTTAATGATTACAGAAGAACATGCTTTTTTCTGTTTTCATGTGTCGCATCTGTTAGTCCTAATACTAATTGCATACTTGCATCAAGCGGAAACTATGCCCTGGTGTACATTTATTGATAAAATGATTAAAACAGCAAACAAAGTTTGATGTCTTCAGAATCACTGCAGGCATTAGTTTTATAGGTAATAGCTGCATCCCCAGTTCCACTCAGAGACAGTAAGAAAAATCCATTGAGCTGGTGGGGGATGTTTATGTTTATATTTTTATTTTCTTCTACACTGTCTCTCTTCGTCAAAGCATAACATAACTCAAAAGAACTTTTATATTATGCTTTATTTAAAAAAAATAAATCTTTACTGAATTTGGAAAAAAAATATGGCATGTGACAGTTGTTACCTATAACATCGTGTCTCATGCTAGGAGGTGTCCAGTGAAATGAAAACATAGTAACAAGTATTGGGAAAATGCAGTTTATTTTTGCTGCCGAGTAAAAGACTTACAGTGTGTAGTTAATGTGTACTGTATGCTGAACACTTGGAGCTGTGGGTATATTGCTGTGCAAAAACACTTTTTCAGACGCCAAAGCTGTTTGGTTACTACTAAATTCCTTCCAATCTTTGGGTTGCTCAGAAAACTTCCAGCTACCTATGGGATGAACTGGACTAAGCACATCTGCTAAGGAGGAGTTACAGGCGGTATGTGGTAGATTACTGCTCTGACTGCCTTTAAATATAGAAGAGCAACAGTGGAGTTAACAGTTCAAGCAGCTTATGACTTGAAAGTCGTGACAAAGATCCAAGAGCAGAAGTGATGCAGGGCTGTATAATTTTAAGGAAGTTGTGGTATCTGGTCCAGTGAATTTCATTTTTCACAGACAGGGACAATAGCTTTTTATGTTATTGTATTTCTCTAACTTGTATGAAAGGTATACAAATGAATTTTGTGATGATAGTGCACAGCCTGGTGCCTCCTAAACCTCCTTCGAGGGTTTCCTGTTGCATTTCACACACAAAGGAATCTGTTTCCAGAATCTTCTTCTGGCCTCACCCTATGACTTGTCTTATCTCCCAGTGACCTTATCAAAACATTGGGAAATCTATTTTAATTAATCCAAACTGTTTTCATTTCCATTTTTCCTTTGTAGTCTGGATATTTTTTTTAAATCTTGATATAACCTAATTTGCCAAATTACCAATGAGTCTTTGAATGTGGAAGAAGTAATATAAAAAACAGGCACATCCTACTCTGAAGTGGAACAGGCTGCAAAGCTGTGAGCTTGGCAATAGTTACAGGTATAAAAGCTGACTGGATTTCAAAGGTACTGGCATGCAAGTGTAAACATGTGAGCCACTCCACTGAAATTGGTAAAGACATTAATTAGTAGGATGCAACAAGAGCAATCACATGTAAAATTATTTACGGAACTGTTGTGGTTTAACCTTAGCTGTCAACTAAGCCCTTCACAGCTGCTCGCTCACCGTCCCCCCACCACACTGGGATGGTGGGGAGAATCAGAAAAGTAAAAGTGGGAAAACTTGTGGGCTGAGATAATGGTGGTTTAACAGGTAAAGCAAAAGCTGTCCACACAAGCAAAGCAAAACAAGGAATTCTTTCACCCCATCTCAATGGCAGGCAGGTGTTCAGCCATCTCCAGGAAAGCCAGGCTCCATCACGTGTAACAGCTACTGGGGAAGACAAACACCATCGTGCTAAAGGTCCTTTCTTCCTTCTCCCAGCTTTACGTGTAAGTGCTGCTGAGCAACAGCTGAAACATCCCAGTATTATCAGCACAGTTTCCAGCCCCATAGCAGCTCCTGGGAAGAACATTAACTCCACCCCAGCCAAAACCCCCCAGCACAGGGACTTAGTAGAAGTGTACATACAGCATTTTAACACTTCTGAAGTTATAAGGGCTGTGGCTTCCCAATTCATTTCAGCAGATAAGGAATGTCAATAAAAGTGCTCATACAGAGTTCTGAAAATCAAGTCTAAGTTCACCTCTCTGCTAGAAGATCAAGTATATTTAGATCTTGATACCTTTGTATTGGGAAAGCACAGGTGATGAAGACTGTGAGCCAGCTTTATTTGAAAGATTCTTTCTTTTAGTGCTTGACTGTAAATCCCCATTAGTGAGCAGAGAAATGAATAAGTACAGTAGAAAACAAAATAATTAGATATGCAGGTGGAAGCTGAGCTTTGACCTCTCATTGTAGCCTCCTGTGGTTTTAAAAAAGTATTTCATAATACCACCGCTAGCAGCTGTACTTAACTTTCTCAGCCTATGCATTTTTAAGCATTTAATGCCTTGCTTCTGCTTTGTGATGCTGCAAGCAGTGGCAAAGACTACTTTGTGCTCTTATTTGTTATTAACAGTGCAGTTTTGAGTCATACTTCCAGTACCAGAGTTAGAAGTCATGACTTGCAAAGAGATGCCACCATAATCCAAACCCTTGTCCTCTGTTGGTCAAACGCTGTCCAGTTTTCCTCTGAGATGGTTTACTTTCTGCAAGATGTCATGTCAGTTAGGGTAAGGAGGTGGGGAGGCCAGTCTTTCATTGTCAAAAGCCTCCAATTAGTTTCTGCAAAAAAAGCGCAACTACCTAAAAGTGCCTAATGTATGGAGGAGTTGTGATTATATTAGGTTTTCATATAAATTTGTGATTAAAATATGCTAATTCAAGCAGGTAGGGTTTGGCAGGAGGTGTTTTGGCTTGGCTTTTGTTTTACAGAATTGTGTACTCTGTGAGCCTAATGGCATGAATATGCTTTATCTTGTCTAATGAATGCATCAAAGGGAGGGACTGGGATGAAGTAGCTGCAGCCCTAAAACACAGGATTAAAACTTAGGAAGTGTGTGACGTAGCCTTGCGGTAGATTTCAGGTCACTTAATTTCAGTGCCTTGTTTTTTTTCATCTGGAAAACACTGATCATGGTTGCTTACAATATTCAGTTACCTGTTTATAAGGCAATTAGTAAATTTCATGATAAAATTTCTGGCAAGGTGCACATTATTTAAACCACTTACAAGCTCCAGAGAGAAAGTTGAGAAGACAAGGATGAGAAGAGTTGGCATAAAGCAAAACACTGAGGACATGGTTGGTTATGGTTATACTTTACACTGGCTTAAGCTGGTTTTTAACAGTGAATTTACCATCATTCATGAAAGGATTTGTGTTGGGGAAGCTCATTTCATATTTTAAACCAATAAAAACATGATCTGACCAAAGCAACAGCTGTTTGGGGAAGCACAATGTCAGAAGAATGGTTACTTTTCAACATCAGTCGCCTTCTAAGATATTTAGGACCTTATCAGAAAAAATATTTATAATCATTCTCTCTAGAAAACAGCAAATCACAATAGGACCTTTTGCAGACCGTCACTGTGTGATGCACGTGAACAGGTACTAGCTGAGAAATAAATAGGCAATTATCATAGTGAAACCATTGAAGCCATAAAAAGATGAGCATAAAACCTAATATGGAAACAAAAAACCATAATTTAGAGACCTGTTTGTGTGCAGTCTGAACCCAATTTTGAACATTACTGATATAATCAAATGCAGAAAGAGTCACATGTATATTGTACACTGTTTAGATTTCATCAGACATCAGAAAAGAGCTTTTATGACTCCTGCTGGGTACTGAGTTTCAGTCTCAAGTGGAGGGACGCCAGTGACGGTTTAGGGCAAGAAGTAGAGAATGAAATATATAATGGAAATTGCAAAGCAAGCATGGATAGGCAGACGACATCAACTCTAAGCACAACAAGTATGAAAACTTGCAAATTCACCAAAACCAGAAAACTGAAAGTTTCAGTGCAATAAGATAATTGGAACTGCTCAGGATGTGAAAACAGAGGGGGAGTATGACTTCATAAACACGGTCCTCAGGCTTGTCTTTATGAACAACAACTATAAGAGAACATTCAAATCACCAAAGCGTGCTAATGCTAGAGCTAGGACAACTGTCGGGGGCTTCTCAGAGGTTGCATGTGCCACAATATGTGTTGTCCATTGTTGGCCAGTTTTCTGCCTTTTGCTTGGAGAAGGTCGGCAAGATTAAGCACCAGTCTAAGAGAGCTGAGTGGAGAAATTCTGCCGAAGTTGTAACGGCACACCTCAAAGCTTGTTTTGATCTGCCTGCTAACTTTGAGTTACACATCATAAGATACAAAGCTTTTCTACATGCCTGAAGCTCTGTGTATTCCTCCAACTCCTGGTCCAGTCTTGAAAGGCTTTTTTATGACTGCTCAAGGAAGCCTCATTCCTCATTATTTTCTAATGCTCCAAAAGATTTGATGCAGCTGGTCCACTGAGAGTATGTGCAGAAGGTTTTGCTAAAGCAGTATTTGTGGAATGAGTTGGAGAATCCAAATGTGACTTTATGGATGCCTAAAAAACCTGGGGGTGTACAAAACACCGCAGCAAAAGCTTTCTTAAAAAATGAGGAATGTCAGTCATGAGATAGAGCATTTGGCTTGGAAAAGTTAGTATTGGGTGAAGCGACATCGTCTATTTGATGTGAGTCAAAGAGGTTTGTGGCCATGAGGCCATAGAAGGTTCTGGGGTGAAGCAGGGGACTGCACTTTCCTGCTGAGGTGTGCCACTGCAGAAAGCAGTTTCATAGTGGGGTCATAGAAAGGGAAGGTGGCTGGTTTGGGTTTTTTTAGAAATGAGGCCGCTGATCTCAGAGGTGGTATCCTAGTTGCCTATTTTGGCTTCAGACGCTCTGTATTTTGCTGAAGGACAGTCTTGAGAGTACAGGTACAAACTAAAGTCACACTCTGCTTGGCGTATGGTTGACTCTTAAGTTGGAGAGTCACGCTTACGCTGGTTCTTTTTGCCTGTACCTGCTGTAACAGAAGAATCAGAGGTGCCTAATAAGATCCTTTCCAAGCAATAAGAGAAAAAACTTGGACCTTCTGGTGCCTTCTGCATACACTCAGTGTAAGAAGCAGGTGTGATGTCAACTTTTTTGGTTGTCCTAGTAAAAAGTTAGGCTGTTATTCAAGAGAACATGTACTGGGCTCTGCAGATAGGGTAGGTGGAACTCTCACTTTTGGATTTGAATGTATTGTGGCATGAATCGTTTGTTGATATCAAGACTGAATGAATGTGCATGTGGCCAAAGTGGTGCCAGGGTGGAGATGCGCAGGACTAGACTGCAGCTATGCAGGGCAGGCTGGGCTCGGCAGTTGTGTGTGGGATGTGTAGAGAATGGCTCTAGGTGAGAGAATCAGTGTTACAAGGAGGAACTAGAGAAAAGCCTTGAGATTTACACCAGCGCTTCTTTGGATGGGATAAGGCAGAAGTCCTGCGGAAATAGTAGTTTGGGCCGTGACACTACCTGAAAAGATGATCGCATGTGGGGCAGAGAGATCTAATGACGGGCAAGTTGCTCAGTCTAGGAGTAAATTTTCAATGCCTGATTTAAGCCCAAAGCTTTTTCTTTAAAAAAAAAAAAAAAAGAAAAGAAAGAAAAAAAGGAAAAAATGTAGTTGCAGTAAGTGTTTGTGGAAGGAGAGCGTGTGTAATACTACTGCATTGTCACACAGATATTCTAACCTTGTGTACTCCCCTCTCTTCTTAAAAGTACTTGTACTTGCTCTACAATCTCAGCCAACCCCACAAACTTTGAAGTGAAAATGAAGGAAAATAAATTAGTCAGTAGTATGTACGTCATAGTAAAATGTCATTATAGTACCTACACATATGCGTAACTCACACTGCTGTTGGGGGGGCTGCCGAATCCATGAAAAAGGAAGAATTACTTGGTACTCATCCGTCAAGAGACTGGGCAGTAGCTATACTAATTAATTGTATATTAGTAGATATAGTAATTGAGCACTACTGTAAACTGTTGAGGGTAGGTAGCTGGGAATGACCCCATCCTGGTAAAAGCAGAGTGTCAAGCGTGTAATCTCCTTGCCTAGCCAGCAACTCGGAACAATCTGAGGTAGAAGAAAAGCTCCCAGAAAGGTCTGCAATTATATTTCTAGGTGATGTGTTAATGAATGTATCAAGCTGATTGCTCAAGCAAGAATATCCAGTAATTAGCAGTTACGCCTGTGGTACGAGTCTTACGAGGCAGATAACTGCTTTGAAGAACTGTTCAGCCTGCTGGTGGCAAATGATTCAGGAAGATCTCAGAAATAGTTTCAGAACTGGCTCAACAGTACTGCAAGAGAGGAGTCTGAGGGAAAATCCCTAGAGATAGTCCAGAAAGGACGCTGCTGTCCCATCTGGGCTCAGGAAGTGAACCACAGTCACTGGGGTACACTGTTCACCGGAGCAAGGAGAATACTATCCCTGGCATCAAACCATGGAAGTCAGTTGTACTAATTTATTTCCTACTACAATTGAACCGGAATCACAATGTGAAAGGAGGAAGGTTTAAGAGTATTTTCCTGCCTTTCTATAATTCATACTATTTAAAGTGTCATTGCTTTTTTACACTCATGATAAAAAAAGTGAAGTCACGGCTGAAGTATTCTCAAAATGTCACTCCTGTAGAGCTAATATTCTCTTTTTCCATCAATCTTCTATGCCTGTTTTCATTGTATCTGGCTGTACGGATACTGCGGAATTAGAGGAAAAGCACAGCCTTTCTCTGCTGATCAAGTTTAGTTCAAACCTGGTGCTTTGTGCAAAGCACAGTTAGTGTATGATGGCAGCCGATTTGAAGCTCAAAAGAATCTATCAGTACTTAAAGAAAAACACTTGGATGTGAAGGGCATGTCTTTAGCCAAGTAGCTTTTGAAAACCTGATAGGAGTGCTGACTTTTTTAATTATGCAAAGAATCTTGTTACAATTCAGATTACTAGAGCTGGGAATGGGAATAAACAATCATTTGGGAGTGGAATTTCCTGTTGTAAGACGTATTTACAGAAAAGTTGCAGGAGAAGCATTACAATGGGTTTTTACTAGTAGTTTATTCTCTCTATTTAGGCATGAACATGGTCCATTTGTGAAACTTTGAGTTGTGAAATTTTGGTCTGGGCAGGAGTACAGTGTTTTGACTTCAAAAGGAGCTCAGGCTTATTCTGTGGAATTTGTCCTGGAGAACAGGGCTGTTGTAAACATGTGGAATTAAGTTGCAGGACTTCGATTTTTTGCAGGAGAGGTCTCCTAGAGTTGCTGGGTGAAAACCATGCCTTGGAAGGCATTGTCTAATTGTTCACAGCACTGAACAATTCTAGTCTCCTACTCTACAGGCAAAGTGAAAAGAAATTATATTTCAGGGACCTAAGCTAATAAATCACTTACTAGTTCAAATTATGAACAGGGCTTTGCGGAAATCTTGTGAAAAGGAAATGGCAGGAAGAGGGTGATCTATAAAACAATGGGAATAGGAAATCTGCCAATGTCAAATGCTTTTTAGATGCTTGATCTTTGGGGGGAAAGCTGAGATTCATGGTTTGCTGCTGTTCATGTAGAAGACTGAGGAACAGGTGAGTTTGGTGGGTGGCTGTAGCTGCAGGGAAGGAATATGTGATGAGGAGATGTGGGATTAGAGATGGGAGAACAATTGCTGTGCTCAGTTCCTTTGAATACAAGATTTCTTTCTCAAGAGGGAAGGGAAAGAAAAAAAAGTTAATCATAGCCATGGGAAGGGTCACATCTGCCTCAGCTCTTGGAAGGCTGCAGGAGGAACATGGACAAAGCACCAGGTCTTTGTGGGAAACATCAGCTGAGATTGCAGCGTTGTAAGCCGATGAGTGGCAGCACAGTTGGGGCTCCTTGACAGCCATGGTTTGTCAACAGAGGCAGAGCTCCCTTCATTTTGCAAACTATAGTAATAAAGATTGTTCCTCTTGATCTGTGTGCCTTTGCTGTTACAGCTAGAACAGCCTGTAGCTCCTCTTCCTTCTTGAGAAAGGCTCTACCTGCTGTGTTGATTGATTGAAGCTTGCTGGAGACGGAGGAAGATTTAACACTGACTTGAGGGCTTTTCTTCATAAGTTTAACTAGATAGCTAGCCTTAAAACATGTTTCAGAGTTTGCATTTGCAGAGGGAGAACACAAAACAAGGAAACCCCTGCACTGTTGGGATGGCAGCTGTGTTGTGACAGAATAAAAGGATTGCTTTAATTAAAATTCTCTGAAGACAGGAAATCCTTCTTTCTTAGCATAGCCCAAACAAGCAGTGGTTTGCTGCTATACACAGCACTTAGCACAGTGGCAGTTGCTACGGCAGAGGGATCTACTGGACTGGGTAGGTGCTGTGGTGCTTGTTTCCAAAGTCCCTGGGGACTGAACAGTTCAGGTTCTGTAAGTTCAGTACCTATAGGTCATCTTCCTGCTTCCCTCCCTCCAAAAAAAGTCCCTATCGCTGTGTATTTAAAGACATTCTGGGACTGTGCTGCAGGATGAAGAGGCACCGTTCTCCAAGGGAGTCCTGTTCCTATGCCCTTCAGAAGAAGAAAAAAAAACAACTTTTGAGAATCCCATATTTAAGAGGAATAGTGATTTTATTGTCCTTAGAAATATTTACCACAAGGCAATACGAGCGAACCTCCATTATCTATTTATGTATTATGCACATCTTTTCTCAACACATAATTTCTACTGTATCACTTGCAGGAAAATTTTAGACTAATGAGAGGTGGAACTGCCACAACCATTTTCCACCATGACAGGGGACAATGCAACTACATCTTTTAAAGCCTTTATAAACCATTTTAAAGTAACAGGTGTGTGCATCAAAATGTATTTTTTTTGGATAAAAACAATTTGAGACATTACAAATTTAATTAGATTATTAATTAAAATTAGATTAATTTAAATTACATTTCAAAAGGGAAGGCTTTCAACTCTGAAAAGCCATTTCTGTGCAAATGGATATTCTCGTTGTTGAGGGCATTAAGCTTCAAAGACAGCAAGAACTGAGATTACCTGGAAAAGTACTTCTAGGTTTGCTGTTTTTAAAATAAAGGAAGGGTGGGACTGAAAGTTTTGCAGATAGTCATTCTCCTTTTACTCTGTTTTTTTTTTCTCTGTTTGGCAGAGGAACAAGGAAAGGAAAAAAAAAAAAAAGAAAACCTCATAAGACAAATTAACAGTGTAGAAAACTGTAATTACTTAGATACCTGAAACAACTGAGACATGTTCAGCAACAGAAACAAGTCATTTTCAACTAACTGCATTTCAGTTATAGCTATTCAAACAGCTTTTTCCAAAAGATGAAGAGTCCTGGTTATAAAATGCACCATTTGATATACATTATGTAAATCGAGTTTGTAATATTTTTGGTTCCAACTAGAATCAAATAAAAGAAAACTCCAAACCAGAGTGACAGTGCTGCTCCTGCAGTGCAGAGCCGTTAGCCGTGTCACGGCTGATGTGTCGGGCTTAATCACCAGCATTGCTTTGGAAATGCAAACTGGTTTTGCAACAGTTCTCGAGCATGAATCGTGTTGTAGAGCAACACCATGGTCGTACCAAACTGAGTAACCTTTGCTCTGTGTCACAGGAATCATGTATCGCAAATCCTGCGCATCTTCGGCAGCCTGTCTGATAGCCTCTGCTGGATACCAGTCCTTTTGTTCTCCAGGGAAGGTGAACTCTGTTTGTATCAGCTGCTGCAACACTCCACTCTGCAATGGACCCCGGCCGAAGAAGAGGGGGAATTCTGGCGTGGTGCCGAGGGCACGTGTGATAACCACTGTTCTGCTCCTTAAATTGGCTCTCTTGTTTTTCTATTGCTAAACTTCAAGCAAATTTTTTGCCCTGGCACGGTTTGTTCTCTCTCCTCCTTTCTTCAAAGACTGCAATTATTTTCTGTTTGTTTCCAAATCCCTGTCAACAGCGAGGGAAGTTCAGTGGCTGTGGGGAGAGAGGGGCTGATATTTTTGGCAGCTAATGAATTCAGTTAGCAGATTGAATTTCCAGTGTACTTAAAAATCCCAGCAGCAGGATACAGAACTCCTGCTCTTTTTGCATAACTGGAAACAAACCCATCCGTGTTACTCCTTTTAAGATGTAGTCAATTCCTCAGTCATTTTAATTTCCATATTTTTAACATTGCTAATCATTACCTTTGCCTTATGAAGTCATACTCGATGTTCACAAAGGCCGTTTTGTGTGTCTGGACTGGGCTCTGAGCTAGTCTCTAGTGGCACTACTTCCACGCTGGGCTCCAGTGGTTCAAGACCTGGTTTCTGTGGACTGAAGTCAGGCTTGCCCTCATTCTGGAAAGTGCTCAAGAAAACTTTGTTATTGCCCCTTGTAGAAGAATTGCGCCTTGATGAAAGGAAGAGCAGTGGGCGTAGAGACCGGCTGCTCCTTTCTCTGGAGCTCAGGTTGGCTCTGAGAAACTTCTCCTTGTTGGCATGCTGTATTGTCAGGCGGCAGCGCAGGACCTGCAGGAACACGCTGCGGAACTGCTGAGAAGAGATGTTGTACAGGAGAGGGTTCACCACTGAGCTGAGGTAGAAGAAGATGTCGGCAATGGGAAGAAGAGTGATGTACGCTCTGAAGTAGGGGACAGTCCAGTCCTGCTTTGGTTTAGCAGCAGCCATGATCCTTCTGACCTGGTTTGGCATCCAGCATATTGCCAGAGTTGCAACAATCAGTCCTGCAAACAGCAAGAGGAAGAAAGAGGTGTGCATATTTGGGGGGAAAAACCATAAAATACTTAGTATCACTTCTGCACTTACTTGTTAGGAAATAGTACCATTTTGTCAGTGTTTTGCTCGACAGCTTTTTCTGCCAGTACCATTTTTTTAGTTTGTTGTTTTTAATAACTGTTACAAGGTCACTGCAGCACATACTCTGACAAGAGACTGTATAGTGCTTGGATGGTGTTTCTTTGTACCGACTGTCATTTGTTAGTTTTCAAAGTGTTCCTTCATTGATATCTGTATCCTTGGAAAGAATCCATTTTTATTTTGGTTTGTGTTCTTACATCAAGTGGAGGACTACAGCAATGCTGAGGGGACTGGAGCATCTCTCTGACAAGGAAAGGCTGAGAGACCTGGGGCTGTTTTGCCTGGAGAAGAAAAGACTGAGAGGGGATCTGATCAATGCTGATCAATATCTAAAGGGCAGAGCTCAAGAGGATGGGACCAGTCTCTTTTCAGTGGTGCCCAGTGACAGGACAAGGGGCAGTGGGCACAAACTACAACACAGGAGGTTCCACCTGAACAGGAGGAAAAAGTTTGTTACTGTGAGTATGACAGAGCCTGGAACAGGCTGCCCAGAGAGGCTGTGGAATCTCATCTCTGGAGATATTCAAAACCCACCTAGATGTGATCCCAGGCAACCTGCTGTAGGTGAACCTGCTTTAGCAAGAGGGTTGGACAGGATGATCTCCAGAGTCCCTTCCAACCCCTACCATTCTGTGATTCTGTGATTTCTTATGTCTTTCCCTTTACTTTGAAAAACAAACAAAATAAATAGAACCTATAGCCATAGTAGATCAGGCAATACCCAGAAGAGATCAGATTCTTGTTTGTACTTTACCAAAAAAGGAAAATGTATGCATAATAATATATTTCATGTTATTTTTGGTAAATTTCCTCTTACAGAAGATATTTTTAAGTAAAATATGTATGGATCTTTTTATGGTAATTAAGATATGTTGAGCTTTCTTAAAAATCAAATTCCAGTGGAATTAAATTATGAATGTAAATGAGAAAAACCCAAGCCTAGTCATGAAAGTGTAAGCAGTTTCAGATTGTAAATTATGCTTTAAAATGTGCTATCTGACCATTTTGTATTTATATGTAAATATAAATACATGTTACTGCATCACTAATGGCATTAAAAAGGGGGTGACTTAAATGTTGGATGTCTGAAAGTTGTGCCTCTGTGGCCCGGTGTTGGCTAGGGCTGCAGCGCTGACGCCGTCTGCAAAACGGGCGCCCTGCAGAAACGTCCGAGTGGCCAGGAGCCGGGGCAGGGGAAGGGCGCTCAGATCCCTGTTGGCACCCACTGCTTCTGCTGCACGTGAGCGCTGGACATCCTGACATCTTGTGTGAAATTCCAGGTACACAAAGTAATTCCTCTCAGTACCCCCAGCCCCAAGCATTACTCCTGGGACATGACACAGCCACCTGGTCACTGTTTCCACTGTGCTTTTCTCTTTGCAGGAAACATGCCTCATAAGAACACTCAGAGGGAGCAGAAGTTGCAGGCTGGCTGCAGAGGCACAGACCAGCAGAGCATCCCAGTGGTGCACAGGTTTTGCTTCCAGTAGACTCATGTTGCATTGTTCATCTCCTCCAAGGTCTGTCCTCCTTCGCAACAGAAGCATTTTAATTCTTTCCTGTCAGACTAGGATTGCCCCCACTGAACAGATCAGTGCAGGAACATGGTTCTGAAATCCTGCACACTGATTTTTCAAGCCAGGAAAATAGTACTTCACTAGTGGGAAGACGTGAACGGGAAGGGGGAGAGAAAAGAGAAGAAAGATTTTTTTCATAACTTTGAAACTGCCAGGGCTTGAACAGGGTATGTCCAGGTTCTCTCCTTCACCACCCCCAAGCAAAGAAAAGGTATGAAATGTCATCTTTTTTTTTTTTTAAAGAAATTAATTTTGTTATGAAGGCTGTAATTAACAAATTAATTATCTCACTGAATAAGCTACCAAATAAAAATCGTCTTTTTGACCTGTTTCTTCTGTAATCAATGTCACAGGAATTTTGGTAGGATGGGGAATTAACGTATCTTAAGCACTAGATGGAGAGCCTGGAAGGCTGTTCTTAGTAGGCAAGCGACAAATGCCTTTACCTTTGCCATTTTCTGTTCTTCAGCCACCACAATGCTCCTCAGGCACAGCCCCTTTCTTCTCATTCCCATTCCTACGCCATCTCACGCCCCTTGGCTTCGCTGCCCTACTCTTCCTGTGCTGCCTTGCCTCACTTCTCAGTACCTGTTGTGTCACTGTCAAAAGATGATCTGAATTTTGTATTAGTCCTGCAAATTTTCCACCCTTCAGTGCTTTTTTTCTCTGCTGTCAGCATAACAAATACAGGGATGCCGGTCCTGGCACAGACCAACAGAAAATACAGACCCCCGAGCAATGGCTTGTGACGGGCCTTATGAAAGGGCAGTGGAAGGATGCTTATGGCTTGTTGTGGGTTTTTCTCCTGTGCAACTTGAACACAAAGCCCATAAACCCAGGTCTGCAGAATTCTCAAATTCTACCAGATGATCTCTGTCAAGGGAAAAGAAAATAAGCTCTATAGTGTAACATTTTTGTTCTTAGTTAGAAACAGGATACTTCATCATGCTGATTAATAGTTCCCTAAATGATGAATCTGCTGTGGAAAACTGAGCGCAACAATGCGTGCATTCAGTTTTACAGCTCAAACGCAGTGCCCTGAGAGGTCTGATTTTTTGCTTGTATCTGAATTCTTCACCATTGACCTTTCTTTTTAGTTCAAACTGCCGAATGCTTAAGATTCTCCCTTATATTCTTTAAATACTTCTGTTCTGGGGAACTGAGTGTTTTGTTGTGTGTACAGCAAGTGACAGATGAGCTGGTTGTGTCCTTGTGCGGTGCGGTGAGGTTAGTCTTTTGTGGGGTGGGAGGAGATGTCCGTAGAACTTTGTTGTTTTCCAGGGATGGGCAATTGTTCATTTTTACACTTGAAAAAATGCTTGTGGATTCAAAGGAGATGCACCATGTAAATAAACGTGCTGACAAATTCACAATATTTTTTCCAACTGTTCACACTTCAGGTGGAGGTATGAAGTAAACTGAAGTGCATCAGATGAAAAGCTTTATGTTCAGACCTTAGCACATTAAATGTTTTGACTGATCAATCTGAACTTGTGCACAGGCTGGAGAAGTTTGTGTTGTGCCGTAATGTGCAGAGGGTGCTTAAACTATGTTGTATCAGCTTGAATGGAAACCAAACTGTGTCTCACACCAGTACTGATGCATTTTCCCTTCAGCTTGCTGCCTGCTAGGAATTAAACACCTTCGCATTTCACCTCACACCCAACTTTCCCTTCCACTTCTTCTTATTGAACTGAAAAAAATTAGTAGCTCCATTTTTTTTTTTTTTTGCATTTTTCTGACTACTGCACTGAAGTGACACACTAGATGAGAGCAGAGATTCATCTTCCATGGAATAATGATGTTTATAAACAAAGTAATGCTGTGGTCCAGCGACATCCATTGCTGGTGCTTGAAGTTCCAACACACATTTGAATCACTCAGTTTAATCATCAAAAGTGCATTAGACCATGCGAAGAGAAGCCAGGAGCCCTTGTGTTATCTCGTAGACTATGTGTAAGTGAATACATCTCAACCTTTATGGAAGTGTTCAAGCTTACAATTCATTTAACATTGATGTAGATATTTCAAGGTAACAACACAAAGACAGACATGAAGAGATCCTTGACTAAAGCCACTTTAAAAAGCAAAGCCATAAGCCAGCCGCAAAGTACTTTAATAAAAACAGGAATTACCACATTCAACTACAATTTTGATCTGAAAAAAAAGACAACCACCCACCCCAAACCTCTTTATAAATAAAGCACACAAAATTAACAGTGATTTAAATTTGAGAATTGTTACAGTAATTTCTCAAAAGTGGGTCTTACAGTATTAATTCTTGGTGTGTGACAAAGGATCATTTGTGTAGTAAAATAAACCTAGTGTTTAAGTGCCAGTGATATAAATATGCATTGCTGGCACAGAGCAAGAGTTTGGCAGTCATCTGTCCCTCAGCAGTACTTTTTTATTACTCAGAACATTCCTCTGGGCCATAGGGGACTGAATTAAATTCATTATGAACTTTATTGGAAAGGATTTTAAACACATGCAAATGTCTGGTAGAGAGGAGAGGCTTCCTTCTCCACCCTTCCAGATTTTGCTTGTTCTTCTATTGAATAGATTTTTTGGTCTTTTTTTCTGCACATGAGCAGTTAAATCTGTCTGCTTTCATAGTCCAACATTCCCTTCTATCCTGGCCACTGCCAGCCATCCCACAAAACTTGGAATTATCTACAAAATTATAATTATTACTGGGACATGCTGACAACACGATTTCTGTGGCTACCACAGCCCATTAACTGAGGCTGTTGTGGTGACCTCATGTACAAGCTCCCTTGCCTGTGCCACTTAGCCCTGGCCACCTGGGTGTATCAAGGTCTGCCGGACCCTGCTGCCGCTCTCATCCTAGTTAGCCTGAGCAGCTTTGAACCTCAAACTTTGCTTTTCTCTGATTTAATTAATGGCACAAAGGCGAGTTCTAAACATCTGCTTGTAAACTGACATTTAAATGGCAATTGTCAGTGGAATAGAAGCATATGGTTACTGAGTGATGAGTCAAGTGCAGGCAGTGATGCAGTTGGTTCACAGGGAGACTTTTTTTAGCACTCATTTCATATTCACATGCTTGGCCCGACTATACTCAAAGGTATAACGTGACATTAAGGCTCTGTGCCTTAGTCACAAAGTCTCCCAACCGCACAGCGGAGGTATTGGCTCCCAAAAGAGCAAAACACAGAGACCATCCCTCATTATTAAGTTTACTATGACAAAGCAATACTAATCATGAGGAAAGCATTGGGGCCCTATTTGATCCTGCTACAAACAGCTTTGAAATCACAAGCAAATAGACCTTGTCACTATTCAGGTCCTCGATGATCACACTACCAGTCACTGCTGGTTAGGGAGAAGGAAAAAAAGCAAAGACTCCAGTACTAATTAAGAATGTTACTTTCAGGAGATGGGATTTTCGTGTGTATTTATCTTACATTTATTATTTTAACCAGGACTCAAAAAACTTGCTTTTCATTAGAAATAGGGACATAAATCATTAGTTTATTGTCTTTTTAGCTTTTAAGAAAGAAGTCAAGCCACAAAACACAATCTTCAATCGCTAAGATGACCTTCCCAACTGCAGCGCTGTCTTCCAGCGTGTGCAGCTGCTCCGTGCCTCCGCTGCTGCAGTTGTCTGCATGTGAAGTGTCAGCTACCATATGCTTATTGTCTACTGACAATTGTCATTTAAATGTCAGTTTACAAACAGCTGTTACTTTCTTTGCTGCAAGTCTGACTTGTAAACGCAGTGAAGAAACCATCCAGAATGATTCCGCGTGGCTGTTGGCACTGCTTGGTGACGCTGTTGGCAGCAGGACAATGCAGGCTGCACTTCCTCAGCAGTGTTAATCTGAGGAGGCTGGAGCATCTCAAGGAGGGGACTGTCTGCTCTTCTCTCCAGCCTCAGGGATTTCCTACCAGTGCTGCTTCTGGCAGGTAGGAGTTTGGAGAAATGTGTCTGCTCTACCAGCAGCTGGGTAGAATTTCAGATCCAAACTTTCAGCTTTTAATAGCTTCTGGTGACTATCTGGTGTTCAGCCACTACCCAGATCAACATGTGACGCAAACCCATCCTTATATCTGACCAACAGCAACTACCTGTTGATGAGCAGAAGGATGCACAGGGTGGGGAAGAGAGGAATACGACTTTTACTAGCTGCTCCCAATCGGATTATTGCCTACCCCTTCAGTTCCCTTGTGTTTAAGGTCAGGAGGTTTAAAAGCAAGATCCAGAGAGGAACAGTGGCATTTCTTCAGTGCTTCTGTGGACCTTACAATGTCTCTGCCCAACAGCCAGCACTGGTACCACCACATAAATAGGTCCCTATAGCATAAATCATGTGCTAAAAGGCCTTTGTAGATCCTAAAAAAGTCCTGTTACATTCAGTGCTGTCGTGCCTCCATCCTTTTTGTGCAGCCTGCCCTCATCATCTAGCTAGGAAATCTCTGTCTTCTTATTCTCTAAGATCTAGAATTAGGGTAAAAAGAAGGATAATCCTTCAGACACAGTGAAGTGGCCACACTCCTATTGCACACACACACTTGCTTCTCGGAACAAATTCAGGAGGCCCAAACAGGCTGCTGCATTCTCTATGGTATTAGAGTGCCCATAAATAAAGTTCCAGCTGGCATGCAGCCGCAGGGTGCCACACGTATCACAGGCATGAGCTAAGCTTACTACAAGTTTCCTAACAGATCTGCAGATGTCCCCCCCAGCTCAGCTTTAACAGAATCATTTTGTAGGCAGCGATTCACAGCTGGATCTCAGAATCAGCGTCTCGCCAATTTGTGTCCCGCACTCTGTGCTATGCCTCTTCTCTGTCAGCTTTCAAGCAGCTCTTCCTTGGTTACAGAGTTCCTACAGGAAGCTCCACCAAGTCTTATCAAACCAAAGTGGTGGGTTTGCTGACCCTTCCACTAGTGACAGTTCATTTCACATTTCCCCCAAATCAGTTGCTCAATCCTGTATTCAGTGTCACCACCATCAATAAGGGGTTTGCTGGTATGAGAGCCCCAGTGTGCTCCATGTGCATGACAAAGCATCTGATGAGGTTTAAAACAGGAAAAGAATACAAATATAAACCTCCCTTTTCCCTCTCAACCACAGGCAAGTTTCTTCTGCTGAAGGACAAACATTATAATAATAATAAGCACATATTGATGTCTGTTGAGGTGAATATAAAAATATATTAACCTGGGAGATAAATATCGATACTGCATTTTCTGTGTCAATATTTAGATCAAGGGACAATAAATTTTGATATTCACTGAAACAAGTCAGTGTCCATTGCTAAGGACGTTTTTGTATAAGCTCAAATTGTGTAGCAACTCTGCTCCTTTTCTTCTCAACTTTCAGACTTACAGGTCTGCCTTTCAAAACTCCTTCTCTGGGAGGGAAGGAGGTAGTAAGCAAGCTATCCCTACCGAGACAGCAACTACAGGGAGCAGAGAAGATATGGCCAGTGTGTATCTCCCTGTGGTTTCCCTATCAGAGTTTTCTAACCACCAGGGAGATCTGCAGGCTCACTTTGGGATCCGACACTGGGTCTGGGCTGGCTACTCAGTGTGCAGCCTCCTCAGGGAACAGCAGTTTCCTCATCGCTGCACATCAGTGCCTTGCTGCCTTTACAGTGGAGCCACCTCGCACACAGACCACATACACAGGGTTCCACTGGCAAAGCAAAACCAGCCCCTGCTTCCTCCTGTGCTGGTTCTGCAGGGGTAACAAGGACAAAGGAGGTAGTGAGACAACATGTTTGTCAGCAGCACAAGCAGGCAAATCTCCAACCGCTCACAGAGAGAGGCTCTGGCAAACACAGCACAGTCCTTCTCAGAACAGGTTTAAACTGAACAGAAGCCAGGAACAAAGTAGTTATCTTTATAAATACTGCTGGAAGGATTAAGCATATGGCCTGGGACAAACAGTTGAAAGCCAGCTCCATGTACATCTGATCCTGTCAACAGCTTCCAGCAAAAAACTAATGGACCAGCAACTCCTGTAGCCTTCAGAGGGATCTGGGTCCATCTAGTGTTCATTACATTTCTCCTGGCCTCAAGGGTGCCGTGCAATGAGGCCACATCTCATTAATGAGCACAGTGGGGTGACAGGAAAGTGCTGTCCCACAAAGTGGTGCATAAACGAAAGGCACTGAGAACCAGCTACCTCATGGTGCCACAAGTGAACCAAACCTGCAAGGTTTTAATAAATATGTTGCTGTTCTGTTGCTCATAAAGTCGTCTTTCTTCCAATTGAAGACACTACTAATGGTCTTGCTGAATTACAAATGCTGAAGTGACACATGCATTCTTCCCATAAACAGCCGTTCTTTCCTCAAAACAGCAATGTGTTCAAGTGTGGGGCAGTGACAACACGGGGAATTTATTTTTTTCCGTATTAAAAGTTTCCATTGATAACTGGAGTTGTCGGATGTATTGAGAATTTCACACAAGTATTTGCCACCCATGGCGTCAGAAAACTGCCTGTAGCTGCTTTGTTGCTCAATTTCACAGGTGACTGTGTGCCAGTGTAAATCATCATAAAGACCCAGGAGATGCCAGCAGAATCTGAAGTGTATGTCTTCTCACTTGGACTACATGCCTCCCCCCCCAATACCTTTAAGGGTGCTAGGGTGCTGTGAGATCATGGAGACCAACCTGGCTTGTCAGAGGTTTTGGCCCAGTTGTTTCATTGGGTCAAATCAGTGACACACCAAAACAACAGCTCCTCTCTCTGGTTGAAATCCCTGCATCACCCAAGGGTTTACTCAGTTCAGGACCTCTCTGCTGTGCTGCACACATTTCTTCTCCTAGACTGGCAACAAAGAGCTGCTGTGTGCTGGATGCGGCACAGCAGATCACATCAGCTACTGAGTGGCAAAGGGTGAGGCGAATTTTGTGTTTCCAGCAACCTGATCTCTAACAAAAACTAATGCTGAAGGAACCTGCCTAGAAGAATACCTGCAAAGTGATCATGCTTCAGTCTCCATTGTACTTCAGTCCTCCATAACTGATAAACAGCATATTGGGTTGAGAAACACAGGCATTACCATTAAGGAGAAAACTATGAGAGACCTACATGGAGCTGAACCAAAGTTTCAAGTCTGTGTGTCATTGATCCACGGAGCTGGGACGGACTTACAGGGCACTACAGTAAAACTTTTTCTGACTCTGCAGCATTAAAACATAACAGCTTTGGGGATCCCATCACAGACTTCCTCACAAGCGATGGCAAACAGGGCTTTTCAGAGGAACAAGCTGGTTTTGCTTTGCACTGTCACTCAACAGCCCTCAGCCGTTAGGTAGAGTGATACCGGATGCATCTGATGTTGTCAGGGGAACATAGATATGCAGAATATAATTAGTGAGGACACAACTGTTAACAGTTTTACTTCTTAGCAATTTAAAATATCTGCCAATTATCTTCAGTTCTTAGCAGGGTCAAGTTTTGCTTCTCAAATATTTTTAAATACTGTCATTTGACAATGCAAACACTAAAAAAAGCTAAAAATACTCAAGAAAGTTTCAGGACAGAAGTAGCGCTACTGGAGACCATGAGCAGCCTTTTTGCAAAACAGTGATTTAAGTTATGATATGTTTTTAGCAGCCATCCATGCTCATACATTACCAGAGGCTATCATACTAGTTTTAATACTTCAGACTGGGTTTGTGTGGGGAGAGCTGGTGGGGGGTGGGGGGGTGGCTACAGGCGTAGCTGCTGTGAGAAGCTGCTAGAAGCTCCCCTCATGTCTGATAGAGCCAATGCCAGATGGCTCCAAGATGGACCCACTGCTGGCCAAGGCTGAGCCCATCAGCGACAGTGGTAGCTTCTCTGAGATAACAGAGAAGAAAAGTTGCTGCACAACAGAAAAGTGCAGCCAGAGGAAGGAATGCGAATATGTGAGAGAAACAAGTCTGCAGACACCAAGGTCAGTGAAGGAGGGGGAGGAGGTGTTCCAGGTGCTGGAGCAGAGATTCCCCTGTAACCTGTAGTGAAGACCGTGGTGGGGCAGTCTGTCCCCTGCAGCCCATGGAGGTTTATGATGGAGCAGATAGATCCACCTGCAGTCCATGGAGGACCCTATGTCAGAGCAGGGGAATGCCTGAAGGAGACTGTGACCCTGTGGGAAGAACACGCTGTGGCAGGTTTGTTGGCAGGACTTGTGACTCTGTGGGAGACCCACAGTGGCGCAGTCTGTTCCTGAATGACTGCACACCATGGAAGAGACCCATGCTGGAGCAGTTCATGAAGAAATGTAGCCTGTGGGAAGGACCCACGTTAGAGAAGTTCATGGAGAACTGGCTCCCATTGGAGGACCCCATGCTGGAGCAGAAGAAGAGTGTGAGGAGTCCTTCCCCTGAGAAAGACAGAGCAGCAGAGACGTGATGAACTGACCACGTCCTCCATTCCCTGTCACCCTGTGCTGCTTCAGGGGGTGGAGGTAGAGAAACTGGGAGTAAAGTTCAGCTCAGGAAGAAGGGAGGAGTAGGAGAGGGGGAGGTGTTGTAAGATTTAGTTTTTATTTCTCATGATCCTACTCTGATTTGATTGGTAATAAATTAAACTAATTCCTGAGGTCAAGTCTGCTCTGCCCATGACAGTAATTGCTGAGTGATCTCTCCCTGTCCTTATTTCAAGCCATGAGACTTTCATTATATTTTTTCTCCCCTGTCCAGCTGAGGAGAGGAAGTGATGGAGCAGCTTTGGTGGACACCTGGCATCCAGCCAGGATCAACCCACCACGTACATACTTCAACATTATTATGGAGGCAGTAACACATCTATAGCTGCTGTTATGTAGTGACAACAGCACCTTTGAAAATCTTCCCCACACAAGTTCCCACCTTTAATGGTAGTTTATTTCTCCTGTTTATTATGTTAAAAATTGTACTTCGCCTATGAGTTTATCTTGTCCTTCAGTTTTAATATTCTGATCTCAAACTTCATCATAGCGCTCCCCATCAGCTATAACTCAGTCTTAAATGCACATAGCTTCACACGGAAGTGATGGTTTAGTCTGGGATACTGTAACTGGATAATTCACTTTCAAGTGCCGAAGCAGCATCCCTGTGGCATGGTGACCCCCATGTCGGGTTAGCTTTTCAGTTCACTGCGGCAACATGCTGCAGAACTTTTCTGTGGACCTCAACTCTGTGAATGAAGCAAACTGGTCACTGCACGGTCAAAGCTGCTGTGAAACATAAAAGCCAATAAGAGAGTTTCATATATTCCTTTGTACTCTGGTGCTTTCCCTCAGATGATTGGTGGGTAAACAGTCATGAAGTCACGACACCTTACAGTAAATACCAACTTGGCATCTGAAGCAGTGCTTGACTGTTTCATTCAGGTGTCCATCTCACTCAGTTTGCCAGTAAAAGCTACGAAATCCAGCATCTACTTTTGAGTCATTGATTTCCATTCACTACAACAATTCTTCGCTGAAAACACAAAAGAAATTTTACATAAGGGCTACTTTGGTGAAAAGAAGATCAAGAATATTCTGGGAATACATGCAGCCTGAGCACCAGAAGACATACCATGGAAAAATAAATATATTCTAAATGGCTCATTTTTATAAATTTAAACATTCTGGCACTCAGACAAGACATACTTATTGGTAATTGTTATTTCTGCACTGAGAAAGTATTTTTAAAAAACACTAATGTGGACACAAATGTGTAGAAGGGAAGAGGTTTCTTTTTTTATAGATGCTTCTTCCTTGCAAAACAAATTCTTGCTATGGTTGCTTTGATTTTCTTTTAGAAAGAGTGAAGACTTGTTTTCTTTCTGCATTGGCGAAACAATGGGAAAAATACATCTTCCATATAAATCTCATTTAAATTCTGCATTCTAACTAGCAAACACAATTTGGAATTGAGAGGTTTTTTTGTTTTTACACTACAAAATCAGCCGTTGCTACATTAAACAGCTCATCTATTGCAATTCAACGGGAGAAATCATTGAACAATCAACTGCAGAATACAAATACAGAAAGACAATACATTAGCTCGCCAGATACATAAGAAACTTGTGAGCCCCAGCAGAAAGACAAGCTTGGGCTATATGTTATATGGAACTGATCATCATGGGGGAATCAGCAAAGGTCTTCCTAAATGAGATGGATATTATCAATCTCCAAGTCATATTTTCGTACCAAAAACCCTCAAATGAAGAAAACTTTCTGGTTTATAGCAAGTGAGATGAAATTATTGATGCAGAGATGGTAGCAAGATCATGCTTGCCAGCCGCTTTAAAAAGCAAATGCAATTGGAGCTTATGTTCAGCAGCCTAAGTGAGAGGAGAAACCAAAGCAAATTGCCATAAAAATTACGTGCAGTTATCCAAACTCTACACCAACACCCACAGCAGGAAGCAGGATCCAGGGAGTGGAGGAGCAGACATGCACCAAGGCAGACGTGGGACCAGTGGCACGAAGGCTGACAGCTCAGTGGCTGAGCTTTGGGACTGAAGGACAATTTATGGTTCTCCTTTGTCCCTGAGGAAGGTGACTGTGTCTGTCCAGGAAGATACTGGTGCATCAGTTTCCCTTTGTGGGAGGAAAGAATCAGCGTGCTGCATTGGATTAAACCTCCTGTTTCTTCTCCCGCCTTGATTTACAATCTGGCCACAATAGTTATGTGCACCATCTGAATTGTTTCTGGAGCTAACCCTCCTGCCTATGGGTTGCCTTTGAAACTCTTCTCTCATAACATAATATATTTTATATATTCACTGATGTGGGTGAAGCTGTCTGTCTTAATCAGAAGGTATGTTCATGTTGGAGGGAAGGTGGGTAGGTGCTGTAGAGGGGGGCTGCAGTGTGGTGTAAGAAGGCGGGGGGCAACAGAGCTGTGGCAGCAAACTGTGGGTACAAACAGGACCCAGGAGGCCATCCCCATGTAAAATCATCCAGGAAAGCACCTTCACAGCCTCACCCACTACAAATCTGGTGTTGGCAGGTGACAAACTGCCTGAAGGACTCATGTTCTTCTAAATCCACTGACAGCCTGCTCTTTCTGACAACAGTGGGCCTTCTGCTCTGAGCAGATTCCTCTTCTTTTCAGAGGAAAAACAATAAACAAATACATTCAAAATGAAAGCCAAAGCTTCACACATCTTCAGAACCAATTTGTTTTAAGGTTTAAGGGAGATCATAATCTACGTGAGAGAGAGGAAGACTTTCTTACCTGGAAAGACTGCTGTGGGAATGAAATGCAGTAGTTGGACATGACAGACAGCTATCTTTTGGGAAGGGTGGGGAGAGGGGGAATCTCTGATTCAGCCTTCTCCAATATAGCCACAGTGGCAATCCCAACACCTCAGGAGAATGAAGACCGAATTCCAGCCTGACTCCTTGATGGCTATCATGTTAATGGGGAGAACATAAAGTAACTATTAGTTTTATTCTTTAAATTAGATCTAACCTTTGAAAATTTGGATCAAAGCCTTGGGTAGTGGTGAAGCTACTCGATATTGCGCTAATAAAAATGTCCTGGCCAAACATCACTTATTTTCAACTTCCCTCCGAGAAGGCTGTTCAGGGAGCCATAGTATTTCCGTTGCAGCAAAGTCTCTTCTCTGCTAACACCTGAATCTCCTTTTATTTACATTTCAGAGCTGTCCAGACAATTGCAATGATTGCAAACATGTCAAAACCTCCTTTCTCAAACCTTTGCAAGGAATACATATACAAGATAAAAAGTATTCCTCCCCCTCGCCACAACCTTGGCAGCAGCCTTATTCGAAGTCTGTGAGACTCAAAGTCTCCCCGTATCAGGTGAGGAGGCGAATGTGCTCTGCGAAATAGCATTCAAATAAACACCTGCACATGGGCTCGCCGAGGATGTGGGCACTGTTTGGTTTGGGAGCCTTGTGTCTGCTGTGATATTTGCACTTTGCTTTCAGGTAGCTGCTGGGGACTTCCAAAATGCCTCAGCTAGCCGGCACACAGCAATAGCTCACAGCAAACATCAGACAGCATTTCTTCCTCTCCTCCATCAGTGCAGCCTCAGTATTAGTAAAAGGTGTCAGCTCATTTTGTTATAAATAATTTATTTGAAGTAAACCCCCTTATAATGATTTTTAACTTCAGAAAAAGTCCAGGGCATGTTCCTTTTTTATCCAAGCCATACAGTATACATTTTTGCTGGCCTTTTAACTCTCCTTTATTTCCTTGAGGTGAATCCACAGCTAACTAGAGTATTCCTGGTGGAATTGGAGCATGCAGCTCACTCTATCTTTTGTAGCACCTTTCCAAGAAACACTAAGAACCATAAGATATTACTGCAGACCTGAGAAAACTAATTAAGCCAGAGCTCCAACTACCCGACAGCTTGCTCTCTCTCTCTCTCCTAGAAAATACAGGAGCAAGACAGTAGTTTTAGAGGAAATCCTATAAACAAAGAAGAGGAATCAAGATGTCGCAATGCATTGGATTCAATTATGCCGTTTTTAATGTGAATTATGGAATCTTGTGATAAATATGGTGTTTTCTGAAGCACAGTGAAGATGCAGGGGATTTTAGCAAGGACTAGATCTACCCTACTGTAAATTACAAAACACGTTTCTTCTAGCCTCATGCAGCTGGCTCCAACTTTGGGCACACAGGACCACAGTGATGGAGAAAAGACTTTACAATAACCCTTTCACATATAATAAATATATGACTATGAAAGAGAGAAAGAAGAGCACTAAATATCAGTATTCACTGCAACTGAGAGGGCAATTACAAGCATTTGGGAACTTTCCTATGCATTTATATAGCACCTTAAGTTCAATTGCTGGTCTTCAGTTTGACCCATACCATGACAGAAATAGATAATCCTATTGCTTCTGACACTGTTACGTAATTAAGTAGCTGCTCTGCCCCCATTAACATGGCTATATCCACTAGGCTTTCATTTCTCATCCTCTTTCCAGAGTGGCCTCTTTGAAATAAGGTTTTCTGCTCAGATCTATTGACTAAGATATCTTGGGAAGAGAGATTTTTACATACTTTCTTCTCGAGCTTTGCGAAGTTTTCACCTACTAAGGAGTGAAACTCTAGCTCCCAAGAGCTAATAGGACAATTTTTTCTTAAAATATTCAAGATTAAGAGATTAAAACAAAAAGGCTTAGTCATCTTCTCATGTGGCAATAACGTTCTTTAACCAGTAAGTCGTGTAGCAAAAGACAAGCAGCTCTCTCCTAAGACCTCAGAGCAAAAATGGACTCTTGCTGCAGTGAATGCTGGACAGCTAAGCTGCCAGCAGTAGGCTGCCCTTACAGACCCTGCCTCCCTTCTCCAAAGTCAGGAAAAACAATTTTTGGTGCCTGCACCAGTAAAGGCTATTGTAGCAAAGCACAGCAGGAGATCTGCTTTGGGGCACAGATGGGATCCTTGATCTCTGTACTCAGGCAGCTGGAACATGCAAGGCCCTCCAACTTTCTGCCGCACACTAAGCAAATAGTGTCACCTGATGTGCTACAAGAATCTTCCAGCTGCAGAATGTCCCTAAATCCAGAGACAGCATCTTGAAAAACCAGACATTTCTTTCCTACTGCTTTCCATTTTCCAAGTTAACTCTACTAGACAAGAAAACCCTGCAGAGGTGGAAACTAATTCAAGGTAGGTAAAAGCAATCATGTACAACGGTAAACAACAAGAGACAACACGGAGGAAAACCGTATTTTAAAAGGCTGGTGCATAACACTGGGGTTGCACTTGCTCTGCTACCCTATGCCACCTCATTACCTCAGTGATTGCAGAGATCCTGTTACACTCACTCGGAACATCACAAGAGGATCCGGTGTTGAATGCAGCTGAAGACCTATTTAATAAGTAGCTGAGCACAAAGACCAAAATTTACTCACTTGTATCTTCTGATAATAGGAAAATGCTTTCAGTTCTTACTTGTATAGCTGTATTTCTACAATATACTGCATTATTTTTTAAATTCTGAGCGCAGTCAATCATATTACTGTGCCCTACAGGAGTTTTTTGCTAAGTACTTAGAAGAAAACCCAATACACACGGTGTAGAAAAGCATCACAGCATACTATGAAGACTCACGCTTAATTTTACATTCTTATTTGGCCAAAATAATAGTTGTTCTGCACTCAAACCCATATTTGTAATAAAAACCCCACTCAGCTGCTCATATACTAAAGAAACAATTCATGACTGAATAATGTATCAATTCAAAAGCAATTTCTCTAAGCTACAGGAAACCTCTTGAGTTGCTAGTCTGAACAAAATGAAGCCTCAACAAAATGAACCACTTTGAAACTAAATGAAAATTTAGCAAATTGATCTGTACAAGAAAAATCTTATGTTCAATGCAATGTTTTTAGCCACAATAGAAAAGCCTGTTAGAGATCACCTTTGAAAAAAAAAATCACAGCAATAAATCAAAATACAGCGGTACTGTTTGTTTGCTCATTTTTGTAAAACAGAGTATTTCATTTTCTAACAGGATAGTGGGTTTATAAGTTTGTGTTTAAATAGCAACTGGCAAGTGCTGAAGGAAAAAAAAACAGGAAGTGAATAGTTGGATGTTTTCTTAAAATGGGTGTTCTCTCTTCTGGCTTTTATTTTTAATCCACATTTTGGTGCACCTAGCACCTCACAAACCTCTCAGCTCCAAAGTTTTTCTGAGAGCAGGACACCGGTAGTTAGCCTGGTCCAAAAAAAAAGTGAGTGTTTGGTTTGTGCACTTCCATAAGCTAGTGGAGCAAAATGATTGCATATCAAAATTATGAGGTTGCTGGAGCAATTTATACTGCCAAGATGAAGAGCAGAGGGAGGGACAAGATGCAAATGCTGGAAGTGCAGTCATCCAGCAGCACAGCAGGAGCATAAAGGGTAATGGAAGAAGAGGAGAGGGGGATGGCAAGAGAGGAGGGTTGAAAGCAGTGATTGTATCAAGAATCACTTATTTTCCCGAAGTGGCATGCCACAAGTAAATGTTATTTCCACTGATCCAGTAAATGATTCTATTTTCCGTGGAGGTGGCTTCAAGGAAATAAGAGGCTGGTAGAGAAGAAGGTCTAGTCGTGCAAAAGCACAATTTGCAGTTGGAGGCTCATTTAGAACAGGAGTCAGATGAGAACACCTTTAGGGAAGACACAGAGCTCAACTTCATCTAGAACTAGACACACAAAATGGCAGTTACACAATTAAGAGCCACAAAAGGCTTTTTAAATTAAGAAGTAAATAAATATCAAGTAAGGTCAGCAGGCTCACGACTGGGTTAAGAGGTGCCAGTGCTGGTGTATGTGCCAGCAGCAGGCAGGGACTCTTTCAAAGATTGAGACACAGACCGGGTTGGGCTTTAAAGAAAGCTACTTCCCGATCTGGTCCCAGGGGCAAAATTAAAAGTCTGTTGTAACAAGATGAGCAGCAGCATTAGACACGTGGGACTCAAAAGGACATTTTACCCATCTGAAGCATTAAGAGAAAGGATTTGCATTGTACATTTGTATGGAACAAGGGATTTTTCTTTTTTTCTAATTAAGTGGTATTGAAATATGCAAACTGTGTACTGTTCTCTCACTCTGCTTGAATTAGTGATTTACAATGACAGTTTACTTTTAGTTCCACACCTGGAAATAGGAGATAAATCAAGGGATAAGCTGCCGACGATGGTCTCAAAATGGAGAGCACTTTACCCAAGAGCTCCTTGGAGCTTGCTGAGCTGGCACTGCATTATAGCAGATCCGGCAGGATTATCAGGTAATGACAGAAGCTGAAGCCAGTTACGACACTGTAACAAACTCCATTGGTGCACACTCTGCCTCAGTGGTTTTAAGGAACAAGAAAGAAAAAAGCTACTGCCTTCAGAAGGTGTTTCAGGAACAAATGAGCATTAGCAACCTTTTCTTCATGAACACTAAGCACGCCCTGTGGTAAAGAAAATTTCCTGTGAGCCCAAGAGCTGCAGGTACCTCTCAGACCTGAGACAAATCCCCAGAGAGGACAATGGCTTCCACCCCCATGGCCTGATGAGAACTAGAGGCCGGGCTGAAAGCACTTGCCCAGGATGATGGGCTGCTGGGCCAAAGCAGCAGCCTAATGCTGTGGGGACTGTCCCCAGAGCCAGTGTGAGGTGCGGAAAGGAACACACACAGCTCCAGTTCGGTACCACAACACTCATGGGCATGCAGCACTGGCTGGAACACTGCAGCATCCACCTGCCCTGCCTGGGAATAGGGTCAGGGGCACAGAGACCTCTGCCAAAAAAACTTTCAATTTTCTGTTGTCTGCAGTTGTCCATTCAGAGGAGCAGCTTCCTCACACCTCTGGCTGGCACAGCTCACCGAGGCTCCCCCCTCTCATGTCTCCTTAGGAAGTCCCTGTGCCCCACCCAGGAGAGGGGCCTGGCGAGCCTCTCTCGCAAGCCAGCAAACATTTGCACCATATTACCAATGCCCTGAGCAAAGAGCGGGCATCCGGAGTTGTTGGGAGAAAAGGAAAACAGAAAAACCCCTGAGGCCAGAAAACAAAATGCGGGCAAAAAGAAACCAGGTACAGTGGAGAAGATTGACTTCTGTCTCCTAGAAACAGTTTCAGGAAAACATCACAGCTCGTTTATGCTGATCCACTCTGGGTTTCACTTGCCTCCACCAGCCAGTTTGGCATCCTCCCCGACAGTGCACTATTGGTTTCCAGTGTAATGTGTCCAGGAAATCTAATAGTTTCAAGAAGCACTTTCTAGTGCATGAAGTTCTTCAGAGCTGCCATGCTCCGTGACACCCAAAGTGTCTAAATAAATATGCAAAAGTGTGCTCAAGCCAGAAAGCCTTCCAAGGAACCAAGAGGGTATTTTCCCTATTCAGCTCAGATCCAAGTAGTTCACAGTGTGTTTTTGTCAATACCAGTCATGCACCAGAGCACACGTACTGGTACAGAACGATGCAACAGCTTGCACTCTTGCAGTGTGCTGATACAACAGGAGTAACACCAGAGACGTGAATGCCAGACGCTAGCAGCCAAGAAACACACACACTCACACATACACAAATACAATTTAAGCTGTTCTATCTCGAAGCTAATGGAAAACCTCCGTTAATAGAATGGTACGAAATGTCTGATAGTTGTAAATAACTTTTTCTGCATTTAGTTCACATATAATGAAACAGCAGTGGGCCAATGCGGTTCAGTACTCAAAAGAAGAGGCTGCTCAAGCAAATGCATCTTCAAGCCCGTGTACCAGAGCCACTCTGACTGCCACAGACTAATGGAGTTCAGTGACAAAACACGAGTGTTATACCTTTAACTATTAGATTTGTTGTGCAGATTTAAAAGCAAACCAGTTGTTCCCACTTCCAAGCAGGAAGGTCTTATTCTCTCCAAGTGAAAATGCAAACCATAAGCTCAATCTTTATTAGAAAAACAAGGCCAGTGATAACACACAGCACTTCAGGAAAAAAAGAAAACATAAAGCCTTGAATCTGAAGGTCATGGTTGCTTCTTCCAAAGGCCTCCTTGGTGAAGGATTCTAATATTTCTTGTTATTTTCACAGAATCCCAGAATCACAGAATGGTACAGGTTGGAAGAGACCTCTGGAGATACCTAGTCCAGTCCTCCTGCTAAAGCAGGTTTGCCTAAGACAGGTTGCACAAGAAAGTGTCCAAATGGGTTTTTGAAAGTCTCCAGAGAAGGAGGCGCCACTATCTCTTTTGGCAGCCTGTTCCAGGCTTCATCATTTTCACAGTAAAGAAGTTTTTCCTTATATTTAGGTGGAACTTCCCGTGTTCTAGTTTGTGTCTATTGCCCCTGTCCTATCACTGGGCACCACTGAAAAGAGTCTGGGCCCATCCTCTTGACACTTGCCCTTTAGATATTGATAACCATTGATAAGATCTCCTCTCATTCTGCATTTCTCCAGGCCTAACAGCCCCAGGTGTCTCAGCCTTTCCCTATAAGAGAGATGCTCCAGTCCCCTCATTATCTTTGCAGCCTCTGTTGGGCACTCTCCAATAGTTCCCTTGAACTGTCTCTCTTGAACTGGGAAGCAAGAATTTTGCTTAGGCCATAAGCTAGTTTTTGGTTTAAAGGACTCTTACATCATGCTGATGCTAAGCACAAAGCACATCAGCATTCCCTGGCTTGGTGGAGCACTGGGGCCCTTTAAGACACTGGTTCTTGCCTCCTAATTCACATACAGTTTGAGTTCTGGGGACCAGGACATTGCACAAGGATGAAGACTGCACCTGTCACCACGTGAACAAGTGTCTCACATCCAAACATGTAGAATTAGGAATCCTTAGCAGTGGCACTAATGACAACGAGCTGCTTTATTTCAGGGAGATCACAGCTGTGATGTGCTGGGTACGATACAGACCCAAGGTAATTCCTGCCTGAACACAGGAAAACAGATGAAATGGGTGAACGCCCAGGGAAACTGTAGATGCCTGTATGAGAGAATGCAATGGGTGTTTTTTCTTGCTCTTTTAAAAATAGATTTGAAAAAGGAAGATACCACAGATATTAAGAAGTTTCCCCAACATTGCAAAGAAAGCAGTGTCCTGTGGCAGAGCATAAAATAGACCTGGATGTCTACATGAAGCCTTTCCATCTCAGCCCCTATGTCTTCATGGACACACCTACCAGTCAGAGCAAAGTGAAAACATCACTGCAGCCCTTTCCCATGGTTAACACATTCAGATTATGCTGATAGTCTTCTTTTCAAACATCTTAAGAAAAAAAAACCTTACTGTTTAAAAAAACCCACCAAAATTCCATAATTTACAGAAGAACGTATGCATGCTTGTTAGATGTTAAATGCTTTACCACAACAATTAAATGACTTGAAAACAAAACCAAGTGACAGGTATATTTTTTCAAGATCACTGATCTTTCAACTAGGGGAAAAAAAACCAGCTTTAATTGCACAAAGCTGTGTATCATACTTCCCTCTCTTGAGATTTCATTATAGGCCTGAAACTAGAGAATTGCATTGCCAGCTCTTGCCTGCTCTTCCAGCTATTTCTGGTTTTTAATAATTATTCATTAATTGCACACTATGATAAGATCCTTGCTGTTTTGAAACATTTTCCCTCTGGCCCCCATACTATTAAAGACCCTGATTGCCTGCCAACAGCGTAAAATTAAAAATCAAAGCGCTACCTCTGAAAGGTTTAATATGTGCCACATTGAAAGAGTTTCTACAGCTTACAGCCATGTAATTGCATCACCGGCTAACTGCACAATCTCTCTCAGCGTTTGAAATGTTTTCCTTTGAAACATTAGCCAGCTGAGAGCAGAGGTTTTGTTTAACACCCTGATTTACTCTCTGTGCATGCCAGAGTTTTGTATGTCTCCTGTGTCCTTCCGAGCTTCTTCTCTGCTTTGCCTGGGGCAGGTGAGAGGAGAAGGCTCGGCCACCAGGCACTCTGCTCTCACTGAGAGCAACCAGGGAGAAAAGAGTCACTAGTTCAAGCAGGAGATCAAAAACAAAAGCATTTTATCAGCTGAACCTCCTCTCTTAACCACACTTTAAAAGCAGGTGGTTTTTTCTGCCTGTTGAGTCCTCCTCTTCTGTCCCCAGTTACAGACCACTCTCTCCCTTTCCTGGTGCCACGGGGACCTGCTGCTTCTGCCAAACCAGCAGCCCCTGAAACCCCCCCTCCCACCCTGGTCTACCAAAACGGGCTGGACCCTGCCTGATCAGCCCAGGACCATGGGAGGCATTTCCATTTAACCATCAGCCTTTTGTTTATGGCTCTCCTCTTGAAAAGGGATGGAGTTTCTCCATTTTGCCACTGACCATGCCAAGAAGTAGGTACCCCACGCCTCTTGCTGGAATAAACACCAGTGGCTCCAGTGACAGGCAGCAATTCACAACCGTGTCCTTTCGCTGAATCTGCTGAGATCTAAATGCTATTTCTTCATCTAAAAATCTCATTTCTAAATCTTATCTCTTCATCATAAGGGTCATACAGATAAAGCCAGGTCACCAGTGACCAGCCTAGTGCACACAGCTTTACTGCAAGGCAGCCTGAAGAAATTTGTGCAATTGAGTTGATCAAAGCTGGTTTAGACAAAGAAAACTGTGGAGACGTAGCTTGCATTGATCGAAGTGTAGCCATGAAGTGCCAAAGGGGAATAAAGATGCCCTTCACACAATTTAGCTGCTTTAATGATTTCAATATTAACAGTGCTCTTTCCCAGAAAAAGGCAATTTTCTACCTTTGTTTTTTTTGGACCTTGTGATTATCACGAGTGCCAAAAACTGCTTAATGCTTATAAAAGCATACTTTAGAAAGCTATTCCTCTGCAAGCCCTCAAAGCTCCTCAAGCTTTGGTTATTTGTATCTGCTTGTGTACCAACACGCACTTTTCTTTTAATTCAAAATCCTGGTCCTGTCTGCATTGTAATCTGGCTGTCCTTCCAGCTCATCGGGCTTCACTTTCACAGTTCTTCCATAATCAGCTCCTGCAACCTCTGTAGAGACTTCCTGGAAAGCTGGGTGGATTTGCCCTGATTGCTCCCTAACCCACAGGTTGGTATTCTTCTCTGTTACTCCCATATTATCCTAGCAATTAAAAAGAGGGACACTGTAGATAGGTTAGGTATTTTGGTAAGAGAAAGTTTATCTCTCTTCACAGTAGCTTTGGGGACCCAGAAAAGAAGCTGGCCTTCACTTTGCTTTCTAAATTTCAGTTTTAGAGGTTGTATAAGAAATTGTGCATTTTGTTTTGCAGAGATTTTGTGTATTCCAGGCTGAAGAAGAGGGAGGCTCCTTGCATGGAGGCTTTTCAGCTGTTGGTGCGTGCATATGGGGTGGGAAGGGGCGTGGGGGGAAGTTTGGAGGGGTAAACCTGTACACATGGATTTGGGCTCATAACATCAGGTACTGAGACCTTAAAGATCTTGGCCTGACTCAATTCTAAAGCTTGGGTCTTAGAATCTAATATAAACAAAATTAATGTGTCACAGTTTTTTGTTTTTTGTTTTTTGACTGGAATTGTACAGATTTATGTTTGAAGGAAGTTTCTGAAGTTGAAAGTCAAACTGCAGACACAAAAGAGTATGTCCCCCCAGGTTTGTAAGGATTTCCATGCAAATTGTTGCTCTGTAGGGTGTGTTGATTTTAAATCAGGAGATCATGAAGTAGAGTTGAACAGTACCATGTTAAGGACAAAATTATAAAATCAGAAATCCTCCAATATATATAAAATAACAAAGCATGTTCATTCAGGATCAGTCTCTGTTCCTCAAGGGAAGACTCAGTGGTGGTGGAGCACAGGACGGGCTCTGTACCAAGTACTGCATTGCACAGGGCATCCTCACTGCCATGTGGCACCACTCCATGGCTTATAGACCGTCCCTGTAACATGTAGCAGGGGAGGACCAAGGGCCCTGTAAGCTGACAGAGTTGGTCACTGATTCTTCTGGGAATGCTCCTGCTTCTCCTGCTTCCTCATCTGGTACAGCAGGCACGCTGTGTGGGGAGCATGCCGTGCCGGGCACCCAACTCCCCAGCATGCAGGCAGGGATGATTTGCACCTCTTCGTTTCCCATCCCCTCTTGGATTTTATGCCTCTCCCTTCTGGACCCGACTGGTATAATTTAGAGATCATTCCTCTCCTGGTTGGCTCTGCACAAGCAATGCATAAAGAACCTGGTGTGTGCAAATCTGCTTTGCACCTCTGCCCCTCTTCCTGAACCCAGTGTGAGCCCATCCATAGCTGTCCCTTCCCCCTGAGCTCCTGGTCTCTGCACACCGATCTCCCCATGCACAGAGGAACAACAGAGACAACAAAACCCCATACTCCTGCAGATGTATAATCCATTGTGCATGGACTGTCAGGCGCAGTGGTATTTTTTTCCCGTCTAAAAGGACAGCACATAGACTTATATCTTGCCTGTGCAAATGGGGGGTATGGAGGGGAGGCAGCTGCCTCTTTCCAGGCCTGGGGCAGTGAGGAGTGAGGCCACAGCACTGCCCTGTGCACTCTTCAGAGGACCGAAGCCCTCACAGAGCTTTGGGGAGACACACGACAACAGACATGGAGCAGACAAGGGCCTCTGAGACCATGAGAAGATGCGCTACTGTGAAGCGAGATGATTTAAGCAGTTGCAGCCATGATGTTCATGCAGCCCCTGTGCAGCAACCTGCTATACTGATTTCATATAGCCACTTTGCATTGCAATCAATTAGCTCATCAAGGAAAGTGCCTGTTAGGAAGATGATGAACCAGATCTACACAGGCTGGCTATTCCATATGTTAAAATATTCTCCTGAGCAGAATACATAGGTTTCTTCTTTTTTTTTTTTTCTTTTCATATACAGAAAGACTGGACTGTTCACTGGCTGGGTTTGGTACACACAGAACAGGTAATACACACCTGCCAACATTGCATCTACCTTGTCCTGCAGCTCATCTGTGAACTCCTCTATCACTTTGCTTAGCAGCAAGGAGTGAAGGCCTGAGCCCATAATGAGGTATCTGGGCTGAATTACCTTCCCTTGCTTATATAAATTAATAGCTGGAAAACAAAGGTGAAATGAAAGCAGAGGAAAGCACTCAAAGTAAGACCGAGGTTACCGTAGGCACTAAACAACAGATCAGACCCTCAGCTCACAACTGATACATATGATGTCACGTCAAAGGCAGCGCATCCCTCTAGTATCGGTTTCCCTTTACCGGCGCCACCCTCATTCCCCTAGTTCAGCATTTGGGATATGATAATTATTAACTCGAGGGTACTGCTGGAGCCAAAGGTGCTAAACTTATCTCTAAAAAGCAAGCCCCTCGCGTCGCAAAGGGAAGGCTTTATTCCAAGTTGTAATGTCAACTTTTCTTCACTGCAATCTGGCATTGCTCACACAGACAAGCTGGAGATACAGCAACAAAGCCAAGGAGAGAAAACAGAGAAACAGAGTTCCCAGCAGGACTTGCAGAGCAGGTTAAACTTTAAAAAGCACATTTGTACCTGCAGGACAGGCTTAAGAAGTACCCAGGTATCCTGCACTTCCCACAAGAAAAGTAATTCCTTTCCGGGGCTATTTTAAACTAAGAACGTTGGCCTTTCTTACAATCCTCTGCACTGGAGTGGCTACCTTTTTTCTTCCTCTTTTCAAAAACCAACAGTGAAAAATGTCTCCTAACTCTCCAGTGTTGTAATGCTGCAAAGGCCGCTCCTGTCCCTGTTAGCCAGCAGTATCAGAAAGATTGCACAACTCCTTTTTTTTCTTCTTTTTCAAGACCACACAGAAAAGGACAAAGATGTGGGTTCTAAAACCTGGGCTCTGCCATCTGCCACTCTGGACAGACACACTGAGGCACGAAACACCTGAGAGCAGATAGTCCCTTGGGCTAACCTGCCTGTTTGCAGCCCAGCACCACTACCCAGAGGTGCCTGTCAAAAAGCTGCTTATTGTTGCTGGAGATGTTACCTGGGTTGGTTACACCTCAAAGTGCTGAGGCTGAAGACTTGAATCCCTCTCAAAACCTGTTTATGTCTCTGCCATCTCTTGTCTCCATGTACACAGCCTTTCAATGTGCCGAGCCACCAAGGAGAGGATGTCACAAGGGGACACCCCAGCTGAGCATGAGCTGTTTGTTCCAGGAAGGATCCCATGCCAACACACTCGAACACCTGGAATAATCCTGGATTATTTCTTACCAGAGAAACACAGCCATCTGCATTTAATCCACAAACAATTAAAGTGCCCAGTGTTTCTCATGCAGAAAAGATCTCAAGTTTTGTAGCTACTCTACAAATAATCTCATTAATAAACAGTTTAATGAAGTCTAGTTTCAGCTGCATGTTTCTGAATTGCATTAATGGCTCATCCTACTCACAGATCCTGGAAGTGAAGCTAGTGGAATGGCTCATTTAAAAAAATATATTAAAAATAAGTTAAATACCCCTTTTGCAAAATTATTGCCTAGGATGATGATCCAGATAAAAGTCAGGAAAGGAAAGACTATACCATATTTTTATGTTACTAGTCACATGGGAACAATATGCTTAATCACCTGAATAAAACCAGTATTGCACACTGCCCAAACAACTATCTGAACGAGCCTTTCTGTGGTACTGAAAATTTCTTTAAAAATTAAAAATATAAAACTTTATAAAAAACCATGTTTCTGGATCATGCAAATATTTCTGTTTAGTCTATAACCCAAGGAACCATATTATTCTCTGGTCACATCTCTGATTAATGCTAATGAGATTTTGATGAACCCAGAAAAAATACCAACAGTTCTAACATCTCACAGGTGAAATACCATCCTTTCTTTTTTTTTGTAATGTGCTTGGAAATGAGCTTGAAAGATGTCACTATCTTAGCAGAAACCATCTAATGGGATGTGTACGCTCAGGGAACCAAGTAGCACAGTTATAATTAAAGTTTCATTATCATTTCCATTAGAAAGTAGTTTCTAAGGGATTTGATTCAACAGTAAAAATTGGCTCCATGATGATACCTTGTATGCAAGGTCCCCATACATGTCAGGAACAGCAGGTAACTCGTAACATGCTACAATCATGCTGGCTTTAACTGCAGTGCTATATGTGTAGGATGGGGCATAACTAAAACCCCAGAGAACAGCCCCATCTCGGCAGATCGGACACACGGCTCGCAGCAGGTGGTGCACCGACCTTCTGAGGGATGGGAGCGCTGCGCCCAGCTTTGCAGCCAGGACCTCCCGTACAGGTCCTCTCAACAGGAAAGGTCAGCGCACACAATATACCTCCTTGTGCCGTAAATATTCCCACTGCTCCAGGGGCAGAGTGGGGCAGCCTGGCCCTTATTTTAACTTGGTAATTACAGAGCACAGAAAAGAAAATTGATAATATCAACTGTTCATAAGAGAGACGTCCCACCCTTGTGGCACAGAAACCAGGCTTGCAGTTATGGCATGAGGTGAGTTGTCCATGTAAGACTGCTGAAGAAGATCAGAGCACTTTATTTTGTAAATAGTAAAGCCCCCATAATTTTCATTAAACACAACTAATCCACCCCATACCAGTAAAAGTGTTTCCAAGTCACTGGGGAATTTGCTGTTGACTCAGTCAGAGTTGCCACTGGCTAAGCCTTCTCCTGATGGGTTATAACCAAAATGATGCTCAGACCAGGTGTGAATTTGTCATAAGGAAGGAGCCAAGCCTCTCCACATCCCTCTCCCTCCAGTTCTCCTCACATACTGCAGCTCTGTCTCCCACAGAGTACCTTTGATTTTGTCACTGCACTGCAACTTGAAGGGCATCTTTTGTCTACAGCAATAAAAGACTTTGTGGGTACAAAGGCAGTATCACTGTGATATCAATACAGCACTATCATACATTCAAATATGGAATATGAAGATATGGAGGGGAAAAAAAATGCCCAGTGCTGGTCCAAATACTTTTCAAGTCTACAATCACAGAGTCACGCAAGTATGCTGTATATCACCTCAGCGTGCAAAACCTCAGCGGGTGAGCAGAAAGCAGCCTCTGCAATGGAGATGGGGATTCCAGATAAAAGATCTGAAAACACAGTTTGGAAGAGTGAATTGCTTATTAGCTCAAATAAAATTAGCTGAAACCTTTATCAGATTAAAAAAATAATTGAAAATGTAGCAGTATTTAACAGAGACTATGTGCAAGAAAACAAACCCATAGTAAACAGTGTGACAAATCCAGAAGTTCAAGTATACACTGAAGGCCAGACTGAAGATTTATCCCATGTGAATAAGAAGAACCAGGTGGCAATGTTACAATCAGGCAAAGAGGGGTAAAAACCTATTTTAGCTTTAAGCAGTTCATGCAAAATTAATGTTTCACTTATTTATGAATCGAGAGGTGCACATTACGCAGTATCTCAGCCTTGGTGAGTGTCCAGAGGCACTGAGACCACCTTTCACACCAGAACTGTTACATTTATAAGGCAGTATATACAATATCTTTTTATTAAAAAGTCACTCCACCTTTTTAAACCATTCATCATGATTAATTTTGCCCCTTCATAACCATTTACTGTCGGCAGAGCTCTCCCAAAGGCACAATTTGCTAATGCGACATTGGCATGATTTTAGTGAGTGAGAAACAGGAGCTGAGAAACTCTCCTGGCACCAGACACTGGTCATTGACCCACGTGTTGACTTCCTAAGGCCACAGGAAGAGTGAAGAAGGCTAGCAAAAAAACTCATTACCCAGTTTCACCTTTCATGGTGGAAACATTAAAATTCACAGCAAAGGAATCAAACAGGCTGACACACATCCACAGATCTGGAAAGTACCATGCTGCTGAGATCTGAACAGGTTGCTTTTTTCTGCCTGCTTTGGTCGTTTCACTCAGCACAGCAAACACACAGGGTTAGACCAACTACTTTTCAAATCTACAAATATGGAGGCAAGCCAATGTGTTTTGGAGTGGAGCAACCTGGCTCATCTCCCCACTGGCCATGGAGAAGTTGCTAATTTTCTGACCTCTCACAGGACCTCCAGCATGACCCCAAGGTGCAGCTGCAACTCCTTCATGCCACCACCAGCACTGCACAGAGAGCAGATGGAAAACAGTTTATGCGAGCGGAGGTCTATTGACAGCAGGTCAGAGGTGGTGGATTCAGTTCAACTTGCTGAAACATTAGTTTGCTTTCCCTGTCAGTGGAGCACTTTACAATAGATCTTCGTGAATAATTCATTGAATGAGTCTTCATGTGTGCATTGTAGTGTTTGATTTTCCAACAATCTGCACTAATCTATAAATACGGACTATAAACATTCCTAGCAGATAGCTTTATTTTATGTTGCATTGGTCTTTTGTTCTTTTTAAGTGTAGCAGGAGACAGCGTAGATATTTTACTGTCGCTTTCTTTCAGCAACACCAAATGCTACAGCATTAGTGTTATTAACATATGCATTAGCTCAAGCCGATCGCTGTCCCAGCTGCCGCTCGCAGCTCCCAGTGAGAGGCTGCAGCAGTGAATCAGATAGCTCTAATGAGCGTGTTAATGAAGTTCCCGCAGCTGAACGTGGAGCTCTGAGAGGGGCATTAAAAGCATATCCCGTAGTCTTCAAAACTGAAATAGTTCATGACGATTTATTTTATTTATTTATTTACTTGCTTGCCCTTCAGTGTAGAATTCCTGCTCAGGAGAAGAATTCCGCAAGCGAAACAGACATGACAGAGAAGTGACAATATTGCAATCCAGTCTGAATTTAAAAGCGGAGAATTAAAGTTAATTAGGAAACATATTCCAGCTGGACTTTGGCCAGCTCCACTCTGCCCTGTAGCGGGCTGCCAAACCCTTACTTGCCTTACATTAGCTATCTTTCTGCTCACACTTTCCTTTGTTTTGCCCGCAATAAATTGTTTCTTTCCCTTTTATTACTTTAATAATATAGTTTATTAGTACTGTAGCAGATATTGTTTCTGCAATTTAATTAAAACTACATTCCATAAGTCAATTGCTGCTACTTTTTATAAAGATGTCTCCCACACATCAAAATTTTTTAAAATAAAAATAACTGAGGACCCAGTAGAAAGTTATTTAAAAAAAAAAAAAAAGTCTTCCAATTGGACCAGGAATTGTTTCCATGGCAGTCTGCAACTGCATATGGGAAATAAAAAAGACATTCCCTGAGCTAATGCTGCTGGGAGCCTCATACGTGTCTTTATAAAAGAGAACATAACAAGAAGTATAAAAAAATTAAGATAGCGTAAATAAAACCAGCAGTTGGTGTTGCTATAGAGAAAACCCCTACAATGTTCCCGCAATGCAACCATTAGGTTAATAATGACAGTTTTGTCCCTTTTCCGTACGCACAGTTCTCGCCGCTGCTGCAGTGACTGCTTTTTGCAGGTTTTTCTCTGCTCCCTCCCTAACAAACCAAAGAACCACATGGTAATCTGGCAACAGTTTTGCTGCACTTCTGTTTTATTATGTGACAACCGCACTGGGTTCTGTGGCAAGAGAGACCTAAGCACTTTGCAGCCTGTCCAAGCAACTGTGCTAGGACAGAAGAATAGGGTCAGAGGGGAAAATGCTGGACAAGTCTTTTCTTTCCTGTTGATTTCCTCTGACAGACTGATCTGCATGCTAACATCTGGGTTTCTGTGAATTCCTTCTTCTAAGAAATAGCTTTGAAAAGATAATGATGCTCCCAAAGTCATAAGACTTGGCCTTAAAACTCATTTGCAGTCTCTGGTGCTCTTGGTCTCTGTTGCTCCACCGTTAATGGCATTTCCCACCCAGCAGGTTTGAGGGACAGATTGCACTCAGCTCAGTATCCCTTCCTCTGTGGTTTGTTGCACACCAAGATATTGAAGCCAAAGGCAGCTCTCAGTGCTGAAAAGAGCAAGGCAGTAGCACCCATTTAATCCCTTCCTGTGTCACTGTCACCATACACTTCCCGCTGGCCATAGCTACTGAATTCACCAAGGCTACTGCCAGACTCATGCACCTTCAAAGCAAAGCACCATGATGCCTTCCCACCAGTGAGTCCTCTGCATTAATTGGCTTTAATATTACACATCTATCATAAGTTACTCAAAAAGTTTTTAAAAATCCAAAGCAAAGCAGCACAAAAAGATGCATATGAGGCAAATTTCCTCCCACCATCGGGAAGCAACAGCTCAGCAAGGAATCCTGCCTACAACCCCGCATGGGCTGGGGTGGCTGGCCACCCATTTGCCCTTCTTAGCGGGGAATTTTGGTGCACTGGCAGGATCTTGCACTGACATTGCAGCACTCAGTCTCCTTATTGCGTGTGTTGAATCTCCCACTGTGGAGCTCTACAGTGTCTGGGTCTGCCAGCCATTGTGGAAGTGGAGCATGGGGCTTAGCACCCAGCCAGCGCATGCAGAAGCCCAGCACGTGCCAGCTCCTGGCCATCGTTCCACTTGACAAACCTAAGAGGGATCTGCAGCTACAGGCATAGGGAGACATAATCTAAGGCAAGACAAGGCATGGTATTTTGAGGAGATGCAAGCACAATATGCCACTGTTAAAAGCCACGTCACTCTACGGACTGGTGACAGATACACCTCCTGTCAGTGCAGGGGCATTTCTCTCATTTTTCGATTACGGCTCTGAGGGGAGCAGCCTGCCTGCCTGTGTGCAGCTGCCACCACGCAATTTGCTCTGCCAATACTCCTTGATCTTTGCCTCCCTGTAAATACATCCATAGGCTTTGATGTTTGACTACAGTACTCACAGCGGAGTGATGGCTGCATGCTTTACCAGCTACACTTCTCCACTTTTCTAGCTCCCACTCTCTGAAAAGAAAAACTCCGCTACTGCAAGGGCATAAACAGCCCACCAAACTTGTTGTGGGCACCCTCACACAAGTGAGCTGAAGATAAATGACCACCAGAGCTGATCCCAACAGATCAGCACGTTGAAAACATTTGTTCTGCAGTTCTGTTCTGAAGTTTTATCCACAGCACTTCGAGCTGTGCCATGTTGGTTTTGTTGATGATGGGAAAGAGCTCTTTGGTTGCAGGGTGCATTTCCAGGTTAGGACACTCCTCTGCATGTTGTGTCCTTCTAGCAAGTGTGAGGCTGTTGGTTATCTGGAACACGCATTGCCCCAAAAAATCTTTCAAAATGTAAAACTAATACTTTCAATCTCACAGAGTTTTGATAAATGGAAAATATCCCACATCCCCACATAGCTCAGCCTCTTTGATTTTTTTCCTGCTTCATTTAATCACCAGAAAAATTAATTCCTCACTCTCCTTCCTATAGGATTACACAGATCGGTCTGGGTTCCCCCTCTGCTGCCAGCACAAATTCAGCTGTGATTTCCATGCTGACAACTCAGATCTGCCTCTCCATTACAGGCCTGTCTCAAGGTGTCCCAGTGAGAGGCTCAGCCTGTCTCCCTGACGTACCCCTGGATGTCCAGCTGTCAGCTTGTGAGCAGTTTGGCTAGAGCAAAAATCTAAGTCCTTCTCTCACCACCACTTCTTTTCCTGATCTTTTCCAGACCCTGCTGCCTCACTGCCCATCTCCCTGGCCTGCAGCTCAGTCTCCTGTCCTACCTCCAGCAGGGGTGGTCAACCTGGGCTTCATCCTCACTGAATGCCTGGGGCTGACTTGAGCTCTCAGTATACAGCACGTGCTGTGCTCATTTCTTCTTCAGCCTTAGCAAATGTTGTTCTGCTTTGCTTGCATTCATTCAAAGTCTCAACAGATCTGTTTCCCAGGCTGCTGAGATGAACCCCTCAACCCTCTCTTTCCCACTTCTCCCTTACACCAAGTAAGAGAAATCGGGACATAGTTTGGGACATAGTTGGGACATAGTTTGCAGCCTGTTCTGACTCAACATTGACTCCTCATTAGCAAATGAGACATTGATTTTCTTATACTCTTCTTGGTTTTAATTAGCAACTCCTGCTCTGTCCCAGGCGTCTCCTCACACAGTGAACATCTGCAAAACTGAACTCAGCTTACTTCAGAAACCCTTCAAATCCCTATAGAAATTTCTTCAGTATTTGGTTACTTACATTCCTTTTTAAAATTCATTGTTGTACCTACAACATGGCACCCAGTTACAAGACCAGGGCTGCTATGAGCTTCAGTCCTGCTTATCTGTAACACTGACACTCCTTAACATTGAAATAAAAAGAGAATACATATACCTCAAGGAACTGGAGTTTAACCAGAGCAACTGAAACCCAGAGGACAGCACCTCCAAGGGCACTGAGCTTCACAACATTTGCTGACTGTACTCAAGCATCCATTTCTATAGGCCTATGGCCAGGTGAAAGCTGAACTGCTCTCTGCTCCTTCTCACTGTGAAAATCAAAAGCCCAAGAAAGCCTCAACCATTATTCACAATTTTCCAGGATGAACTCCTGACTTGGGAATTTACACATGGGGCAGAGCAGGCCACACTGTGGGAGCTGTGGTCCCTGTGGTACCCTCTCTCCATCCCTTCCTGCTGCAGTGCCTGTCCCATAGCACTCTCAAAGCAATGCTTTGAAACCCACTCACTCCCTTTTCCTAACAAGCCTCTTCAAGGGGACAGGGAAAATCCATTGCAGCATGAGATTGCTCCATGGTAGATTAGTCCAACATCATGTTTTTCAGAAATAACTTCTTAATGCAGAATCCTTCAGCTGGGCTCTTACACAAGCTCAGCTGACTGCTGCTGGATGGTCAGGCTGCAAAGGGCAGAGTAAATAGTAAAGGACCGAAGAGTCTTACCAGCGTTACCAAACAGAAATGGTTAAAATGCATTAATTTGGTCTAGTAGGCAACAAAATGAGTTGTACTTACATTAAAAAAAATGTTTTAGGTTTGAGAGATTATTTTCTAGTTTGAGTCCTAATGATGCATTGGGCCATATTTCCTTTCTTCCCCTGGAAAAACGGAGATTAAAAAAAAAAAAAAAATTATTCCTTTTTTGCATGTCAGGCTCAACAAACTAAATTTGGAAGCGAAGTTGCCCATTCAGTTCAGAGAATAAAGGTGTCAGATGGAAAAGCACTCCAAATGTCAAGTCTGAAAAACACCATTTAATTGGGGTATTTCCTCCTAACACTTCCCCCCTTGGCTAGAAGGAAAATAGACTCCAACATCAATAAATAACAACTGGGTTATAGGGACATATGGAAATCTGGGGCTAATCCCCAGTCATTTCAGGAGATGTACCGAATCAATATGCTTTGACAGTAGATTCCCCTTTTCTTCCTAGTAATGGAGCCGCTAATTCATAGTGCTCTGAGCAAGCACTTACTGCAGGTACACCCCCAGACCAGCAGCCCTGCTGCACATGCAGAGCTGTTGCACTGCGTGTTGCAGAGACAACTGGCAGATGTGTTGCAAATCTGATGTGGCAAGGTTCTGTCAAAATTTGAGGCAATTATCCACTGAGGACACAAAGTGGATCCAACTTGCACAAAGGAGATCCTCCACTTTTACACCAGCCAAAAGGAGCAGCTCTGCACCACATCATGCTTCCCACCACATTGGGGTAAAAAGCAGAAGTCGGTGCTCAAATGCAAAAAGCTTTGTTACACACAACAGTCAATAAAATGCACAAAATCTTTTAAAACCTACATAAACAAATTGTATTTTATGATCGCAATCCTTCCTGCAGAGGATATTTTCTGAGCTTATATGTGGTTGTATTTAGATTTCTTTCTTCTCTCATATGCTTTGATCTGCTTATTACACCTTTTTTAAAATAAAAATGAGTTTTGGGACCAGTATCAGATTCTGCTGACAATCACAACTAGAGCACTCTGTTCAATGCAAAATAAATTATTCCCTCAGACTAGTTGTTTATAATGCTTACAGAGTAATCATTGCTGGAATTTCAGCATTATGGTACATTCGTCATGGTTTGACTTAATTTCTGAGACCCCTTAGCCTAGGAAGAACCAGGCTGTTGATTTTGTTTTTACCATTTCAAAAAGTAGACTCAGAATCTAGAATTTGTTTTCTGCTATTTAGCTGTTCTTGTGAACTTTGAGGAGATGATGAATGAAGGAAAAAAAAAAGGTTTTTGTAAGGTGTCTGTTTTCTCCCAGTTGGGAATGGAGGTCTTTCCTCTCCTCACTGTATCAGTGACAGATGCCAATCACATTCAATTAGTCTCACAGGATTCATTTTAAAACTCACATTCCCAAGTACAAAACCAGAGAGAACAGTTTGGACTCTTTTTAGCAGCCAACTGCTTTTTCCATTGCAACTGTCAATCAATCGATCAGAAGGGAGGGACCCAAGAGTGATGGTTCTAGATGTTCGAAGGAAAAAGGGTGAAACAATCTCTAAGTAAGAAATTGCTTTCTCTGTTCCTTGAAGTGTTTGCCACTATGGGAAGTAGCAAGCAGCAATGATTAGTTTCTGGTCTTTTTGTGGGCAAGGCTGTGCTAACACCTAGTGTGTGTGATGGCAGCTTGCTGTCCTTAATCACACAGTAACCTTGAATATTATGTATCCTCTAACGCTTCCAATTCTAAGCAGCCAATATTTTTTGAAAGCACAAGTTTCAGAAATGAAATTAGTTATGGAGTGGGGAGAGATATGGTCAATGTCCTCCGAGTGACTAAAGCCATTTAGTCCCTAGGTTTCTTTTTAAAGCAGGTTAAATAAAAAGGTGCCTGGCACTATCCTTATCCCTGTGCATTTACAGTTTGATATGCTTTTTGAAAAATAATATTACATCAGAAGAATGCTGCATTTCCCTGTCCTCAGTGCACTTTGGCAATTCAGAGTGAATTACTAAATATAATATGTAGGAACATAGCACTAAAGGGATGTAGAGGTCAAGGAGCCCAGTCCCTTGATGCTGGAGACAACCACATCACACAATCCCTTTAATAAACTGATGAAGATCCAGCTGCAAACTCGTTAGGTTTTCACCCCCAGAATCCCAGTGAAAGGCTTTTCCAGAACCTCACCTTTTTACTGATTAAAAAGCTGCTTCTAATTTCCATCTGAAATTTATTCATGGCCAGTTTATTACCAATTTGTTCTTGTGCCAGCACTGTCCTCTAGCTGAACTAGCTCCTTTTTCTCTTCAGTGTTTACTTCTCCAATGTATTTATAGACAGCAATTCACATCCCCTCTCCACTTCCATTATACTGGGATAAATAAGGAGGCTATTCCGATACCCTCATGCAATCAAACTGCACCATCCCTGTGTTCATCCTGACACAGGAGTCCATTTCTTGAATGCCCTCAAAGTCCTCCCCATATTCCAGAGGAAACCCCACTGCCACAAAAAGTGTCAATTTCCCCAACTTCTCAGGAATGCTTGTCTTGGATCACATTTGCCACACTGCTAAGAAGCATGCAGGAAACCCTTGTAGCTATAGGTAGCTTATCTGCAGTTGTGCCCTCTACAAGTCATGAGCTTACAGCAGACATACTTAACATGGGAACCTCTATTTTCATAGTATGAGAACCAAGTGCTCTATTTAAATACAAAATTTTAAATCCCAAAGATTATGGTTGGCAGACTTTTATCTGAAAAGTGAATAGGTGAAAGTTATGAAGGCCTCTCAAGCGTGAAACACTCAATGCCAGTGTCACACAGGAGCCGCAAACGCCCTCCAAGCTCAGGTGCCCAGCCCTAGCATGGTGGGCCACTGTGGGATGTCAGAGACATGGGAGAACATGGGACATCATGGGGCTACCTTGATTCCCCAATATGAAATGAACTGGGGTCATACCCATGAAAACAGTCCCTTGGGGATTCAGGATGGGGCTTTTCCTTTCCCCAGAAATACCCTAAGGAGGTGAACTCCAGAGAGCATTTCAGCTCCAGTGCCTCACAAAACACAGTGCCAGCTTTTTCCAAGCATCACTGAAGTGAAAGGCATTTCTTCTCTGCATGGTGGTGCAGTGGTTCTAGAACCAGCTGGGGTACAAAATTCCCCCATTTAATTGTGGTGTTTCCCACGCACATCACTACCATGGGGAGCCCAAACTTACACACCTATGGGCTCTTCTGGGAGGAGGAGGATGGGCTTAGCCCTATGACTCAGGCCTGGTCAGGATTCAATCACAACTTGTGGCTGCTGTTTCTATATTATTAAACATAAAAGGATGTTGATTGTTATCAGACTTCAAAGGATGCTGTACAAATCACCCATTAAAGCCTCCAATTTGAACATTATCATCTGTACTGCAGCCTCTTGCAAATCAAAAAGTAGTTTTCAGTTTGGTCATGTCTACCACCTATATTTATTCCTACACCATCTTCACATGACATCTCTCCATAGGTCTTGTTCAGAGAGCCCAGATTCTGTAACTGCACTTTGTACTCAGTGGAGGGGTACAATAAAACTTCAATAAATTAATCTAATTTATCTCTTATTCCTCATTTACTCCGAGGGGTAAAAAAAAAGAAAGGAAGAAACTGCCTTTCTGGATTGTACAGATCCTTGACAAGACCCTTTGCATCTTGTCACTTTCTCTTTTCTTTAAACTTTTAATATTTGTAGCCTTTAACATTGCAATCTTTAACAAAAATAAAGAAAAAGCCAAGTCAAATGAAGTCAGACAGCGATCAAGACAAAAGGGTCATGCACAGTTTAAATGGACTCTCAGAGTCCTTCCACTGCTTGTAACTGAAGAGGCCTTCAGTGGCCTTAGAAAAAATTAATGCTATAACCTCCAGACCAGGCACTCCAATAAAAGAATTGAGCCTAAAGATTTAATGGGTTTGGATACATCCTTGCATGCTAGGGAATATTTGCTATTCTGCACTTAAGAAGACCATAGCATCTAGTGGAGGCTGTGGAGGTGAAAGATTAGACAGTGGAAATTGGTACAATGACAGCAGAGCACGCTACTTCTGTAAAGCCTTCCTCAACTACCCCTCTAACTTCTATTATTAGTAATGTAACACCAGAAATGTGAAGGGCACCAGAGCTCACCTGCAGCTGAATGCTACAATTCATGGCTGATGTCTTTAAAATCACCACCATCTGAAATATTATCTCTTCCCCATACACTGGTTCTCTGAGGTTGGTTTTTTTGTATTTTCCCCCTTTTCTCAGAGGTATTTCAGACTCATAACTAACTGAATAGGCAACAAAGTAAGTTTTTTTAAGTGTAATAATAAAAATTGCATTAAACCAGTCCATATTTTCTGAAAATAACCTAGATCCCCTTGGGAATAGAACTCAAGAGGATTCTCTATCTGAAGTTTGTTTTCTTCACTCCCAATCTTGGAAAAAATATGTATTAAGCTCAAGTTTTAATAGAAATATATGTATAGTTTTAAACAAAACTTTCCCCAGGAAAAGAATGTCTAGTCACAGGGGAAATTTCTGATGTAGCCACAGACACGCAACCGCAAAATAGCCAATAATCTGGAAGTTCATACTAGGTCATAGCCATGGCTCTGCTCTTTACCTCCAACAATACTCCTATGTGTTGGTGGGGCTTTGGTAGTGGGGAAGGGCATTACTCATGTGACCCCTCTAAGAAGCTTTGAGAAGCTCCCCCAGCTCCAAGTGGGACCCACCTCTGCCCAAGGTTGAGCCAATCTGTGCCTTTGCAAGAACATATTTAAGAGATTAAAAGCCTGTTAGGTGGCATCTTTGTTTTGGAGAGACAACTAAGTGGACATCCGGCTCAGCAAGGAAGGAGGGGGTGAAGTGTGCCGGAGTGGCCATTCCCCTTTGGCCCATGGTGAGATGGCAGGATGAGCCCCTGCATCCCTTAGAGCTCAGCGGTAGAGAAGAATCCTGCCTGCAGCCCATGGAGGAACCCACACCGGAGTAGGTGGCTGCTCCTGAAGAAGGCTTGTGACTCTGAGGGTAGCCCATGCTGGAGCAGTCCATCCCTGGGAGGGCTACAGCCCATGGTAGAGACCCACAATGGTAGGAGAAGATCACGGAGGGAACATGGGAGGGACACTACATTGAGAGGAGGAAGACTGTGAGGAGTTTTCCCTCTGAGGAGGAAGGAGCATCAGAAACAACATGGGGTGGACTGATTGCAACCCTCATTACCTGCCCACCTGCACTACTGCTAGGGGAATGAGAGAAATGGGAGCAGAGCTGAGCCTGGGAAAAGGGGGAAGGGTAGGTAGAAGGTGTTTTGAAGAACTGGATGTATTTCTCACTGTCCTACTCTGATTCAATTGGTAAATTGGTGGCGGTTTTGTTATTTAAATTAAATTTATTTTGTTTCCCCAGGTCAAGTTTGTCTTTTGCTCATGACCATAATTGGTGAATGAGCCCTCTTGTCTCTTGTCTTGACCCTCAAGCCCTTTGTTGTGTTTTCTCCTCCCCATTTCACCAGAGGTGGGTAGGAGTGAGTGAGTGGCTGGGTGGTGCTTTGTTGCTGGCTGGGTGAGCTTAAACCACAACACCCTACCATCAAATTCCCAGTAGAGGTTTTCTTTTGAGGGAGCAAGGACAGGAAAGGTGGTGGGAGTTCATTCTAGTGCAGAACTGGAGAAAAACACTGATAGTTTGAAATGGAAATGGAAGGGGAAAAGTATTTAATCTAGTTATACCTCTTGCTGCTGCCTACTCTATTAAGTCTTTGGTTTCTAAGCTTCAATCAAAGCATCCACTTCTGCAAAGAAACATTTGCCATCTTCAAACGAAAACATGTGTAAATTGGTCTTGCATGTCCCAATTCAATGTCAGTCATGGTGTACTACTGACAATCAAACATACTATAATGTCACACGTTGTACCAGAGCTGTCTGCTGTAGTCTCTATGTTCACTTTTTCCTCAAGCATAGAAGCCACTGCTGCATAAGAATAACCTCAAATATATAAAATTCTCTTTTCTTTTGAATAAATTACTTTCCAACCCTTGTTTTTCTACTCCCCCCAATTTACTTCCTCTAGATAAAGATAAGAGAACTACAAGCTCTAATTCATGTCCTTTCTTACTTTGAATGAAAGTATTGAAAAGTAAAATTTCAGCCTTAACATCTTGCTCTAAGTTCAGTACAGCAGCAGTTTTGTGGCCATAGGAGCTGGTCCTTCATACAGTTGGTTATACGTCATAGTGCCTTCAGGAAATGCTACCTGTGAAGAAGGCCAAACACCAAAGTTTCAGGGAAAACATTAAAATATTCACCTTGTGGTCACTGACAACAAAGGCATTTCAGTATTAGAGTTTGGCATTTCTCTGTAATGAGGCAAACAATCTGAACAGATTCACGTCAGGAGATGGACACCAGCAACAGCTATCTGGGGTAATGAGTCAGTGGGACTGAATTCAAGTCTCAGCATCATACTCAAAAAGAAAGTAGGGTGTTTGAGAGGGGTTGAGAATTTTTGCATTTATGTGAATTAAAAAAAAAAAACACACCACAAAACAAGGTGAAAAGCAGCTGATTTCTTAGTGTCTACTTCCTTACAGCTGTCTCCTTACAGCTTATAGGCAGAGCCCATAAGCCCCCTGAAACCACTTGTCACTTCACATCTCTTAATGGACCAGAGGAACCCTCTATTCACTAGATCTGCTGTAAATCAATACAGATTTGTAGCCACATTGAAGATTATAATATAAAAATTGAATTTTCTTCATGGATTGGCATAAAAATTCCAGAGAATGACCCCAAATTCTGAATGAGGACTTTGATATAGAGAGGCCACTGTTAGTCAAGAGAGGTAATTTCAGGTTCAATGTTTGCACACTAACACTTTTTTTAAGCATTAGAATAGCACTTAAAATAGGTGCTTAACATGCACAAGGGCTTCAGCATAGGGAGGAACCTGCACATGGAAACTTCTAGTTGAGCTTTGCTTTTTTTCTAACTAGTTAGAATGACTTAAAGTAACTTTGATGCTTCAACAATGCATTTTCCAAACAATTTGCTTGATCTAAATTGGCAGCATTATATTACAAATGAACCCACTGATACTGATGCAACTGATACAGTTTTTATGCATTTAGCTTTGTTAAAGCCTAACTCCTTCCATGAAGCAATTAAGGCCATTTGTAAATGTGCAAAGTTAATTTAGAAATTATAAAATTAAGGCTAATGGACTCAATTATAATAAATGCATGGGTCAGCGATTGTAGCAATTTCTCAACCCTTTCTTTATTTCTAGGTTCAGCTTAATAACACACTCCATCTCACAGTGGTGATGGTGTGGCACAATCCGATCTTTGGAGTGGCTGAGAAAGCAGGAGGTGATGGTACCAGGCTGGGAGGGACTGGCTGCCTCTGCCTGGACAGAGTCCACCTGCAAGCCTGAAACCACAGCAGGATCAAGGCCCCTCAGCAGTACCCCACGCCCCCAGCTGCATGACTGCTTTCTGTGGGGAGATGGGCACATGCATCTGAACAGCAGGTAGCTCCTTGCCTACCAACCATGAAACGTGTTGGGAGTGTACAACTTTCACCTAATTGACCTAGACCATGATGTGCCTGCCACTGGGACTCTGAGAAAAGTGACAGACATCTCCTCCCCGAGTCTTTCCCCAAGAGCACATGGCACATGGCTGTGGCTTCTCAAAGCCCACACAGACCAACACCTCCTCTCCCTCCTCTGCCACACTCCTCCCAGGCGTGAGTGAACCTGCACAGGACCCACACCATCATCCAGGGAGAGTCGAGAAACATAATTTCAGAACATTTCAACTTATGCTGACTAGGGGTTTTTTCATTCCTTGTCCTTCTCTTGCCTGGAGTTTCTTTGTAGATTCAAAGACCTTAATGATTTCATTCTCCTAAACACATCTGCTTTTTCTCAGACTGAAGTCCTCAAAATCCTTTTTTGCGATGTCACACTTGGTTACTGAGAGAGTGTTTTGAAGTGAGTAGAGAGCTCTAGCTTCAGAGACTGAACAGCAGGAGATGATTAACACTTAGGGAGCAAAGCTGTTTATTGTGTTTTAAATAGTGCAGAAGAGTTTGGTTTTTAAATTGCCTCTAATTAGTATAATGTACTTGTGCGTGCATGTGCACACCTGATCTCCACTTCACAAGCACCAACGTCCTTATCAGACTACTGAACAAAAGCACCAAAATCCACAACATGAAAGACTGGCTGCTTTTTTCTTCTACAAATACATGCTCAGGTGGTCTCCACAGGTGAGGAAGACGCAGGGACCGAGTTACCCTCACAAACTCTCAACGCTCATCTTCAGACAAAGGGAAATGCAAACAGCAGGTTAAATCTCCAGTGGGCACAGGTAACAGCAAAAATATCTATTGAGCCTGGCTAGTCCTTCCTGCATTTTATGCTTGTTTCTGAGATGCTTTCCTCCAGGGATTTTGAAGCACAACTTGCCTCTTGCTGCTCCAGGTAACAAGTGATGCAGCAAAAGAAAAATCAGGTGCTTAGATGTTCCTCTCGTCTCCAGTTGCCCTAACAAAAGGCATTTCAGGATGCAATTTGCTTGCAAAAGGTGGCCCTGGCTGAGGAAACATGCAGGTGAGTGCGGGCAGCTGGGACATGCACTGGCCATGCACAGTTCTTCTTTGCATTTCTTTCATCTCTGCCTTGCTTATATCTAAATTTGACACTGTTCAAGAAGGGGTCCTCTCTCTGCAACTTCACAGCTAAGACCACGTGCTACAAATGTCTCCAGTGCTCAACACTGGCGACATCAGTCTGCACTGTGGAGTGGCACACCAACACCCTGGGCCAGGCAGAGGGTGCGGGAGCCTGAGAGGCCCAATCCTGACCTAGTGATCCCAACTGCTGCTGCAGGGAAAAGGGCAAATGTGCTTGTGTTCATGTCTTCCCAACCATCGGGATAGCTTAGCATGCCTCTGGTTACTCAGTATCCATCCAGGGCCACTTTAAGGTGACTAAGGTAGGAACCCCGGTGTTAATCAACAGGCACTGACTTCGGATGTTGTTCATCAGATACCTTCCCTTTATTTCACTGAAGTTTCTGGAAGGAGATTCAGAAGTAAAACCCACAGCAAAACCCACAGCTGCTGGGTGTTAGTTAGCAACAACATCTCTAACCCATACTACCACATCCATAATGAGAAGAATACTGCAATATCTCACCAACAATAATCCATGCAGCTTAAAGGAGATCTTTCCATAAGCATCAAACCATCAACTGTATCTATTAGCCTACAGGTACCTGATAAGAAGCAAATTAAAATAGTGGAGATCAAAGAAATAGGAAATTATATTTAGCTGGCTCATATTAAATAAAGTTTTTGACTCAGGCTCACTGGAGACTCATGCTTAAATTGCTACAAATGGAACTGCCATAAAGACAAAAGAGATTATTAAATCTTTGTGCCAATCATTCAGATGTAGGACCACAACTCTGCATTTTGAAAGTATATTTCAAGCAAGAGAGAGTGAAAGATATGAACAAAATCTAACATTAAAACTTAAAATACCTTTTGGTATCCATTTAGATCATTTGGAAATCTATTTCAGAGATGCTATCTAAAATGACAACTACCCTAAAATATAGATTTAAGAGAAAGGAGACAAAATGTAAACAGTGCAGTCCAAAATTATGTATTGCAATGTGACAAAGCAACCACGTTTCTCCTCAATAATAACAATTTAAAATGTCATTGAAAATGAAAAGACCTAGATTTACCCACAGCGGTACCAGGGGTCACCCAGGTATGAGTCTCATTCAAAGTGTGACCATATTGCAGACACTATTGTGCCAGCCCAGATGTGTGAGTGCACAAGGTCCAGTCCCAGTTCCATGGCTATCACAGATGGGAACAGTTACACAGAGCCATCCCTTCCATTTACTGGAGTACAATATGACAGGTTAGACAGTTTGTGTAATGCAGAATTGATGATCACAGGCTGAATAAATGCAAGAGACAAAAACTCAAGTTGGAATTCAGAAGGAAATAACAACTGGCAAGAGCTCTCAGTTTTATACCTGAGTCCAAATACTGGGAGGGGGTAATGGAGCGAGAGAAAAGTATCTTTACTGATTTTATGAAGAAAACACTTTTTTACTGGAAAACAAGGAAGGAAAAAATATTCTGAGTCTGGCATGACGAATCCTTCCAATCGTCCTGTATGCTACAGGAATAAAGTAGACATCACTGATAGGACTTGACATATGTTAAATTTCCCCCTTTGACAGAGGCCCGAAGAGTATAGAACATCTGTACAGCTTTATAGTGGTATTATCCTATACACTTAAAGACTTCTAATTATCCTAATGATCTAGTCCTCTCAGTAGACTGGAGATGCACTATGTGATTAAGGTATGGCTGAAAAAAATAATCTTAAATTAAAATTAAGAACCAAAAATAATACAGTGAGTCTTGTTTCACTGTCAGACTGCCCAGCACAATTACAAAGGCAGCTTTCAAGTCTGGGCATCTTTACTGGGGAAATCTGGGCCCTCAACAGCCATTCTGTTGGCCAAAGGGGAAACATTTTGGAGGTAATGACCTCTCTTAGAAGAAAAGAATGGGTAAAATCCTGATTGAGCCTTTACTGTCATTCTGATGGAGTTGATAACCAGCACTCCAGAAGTCCCTTAGTCTCTTCTCCCACCATGCTGCACACCTCCCAGACCAATCCGGGCTTAGCCTCTCCCCACGATGGGAGCACACCAATACCCATGGCAGGTACTGCGCAGAGACCAAAAGAGATACCAACATCTGTTGCTGCAAACATAGCTGTCTTTTTGTTGCTCAAACACACTCCTATTTTCTGGAAACTCAAACAATGCTGCCACAGTCAGTGCCACACAGACAGCTTCTGGGATGGCAAGTACAGCAATTACTTACCCTGTGGACCCTAAGTGATGTACAGAGCAGCACAGAGTGCTTCATGCTGTGCAGTACTAATCATAAATCAGACTAAAATAAATTAGTGCTATCTTATCAACTGTATCAAATGTGTAGTTATTCCTTCACAGATATATCATAGGTCTTTTATCCAGGGTAGCATCAAGGTTAAGATGATTAAGTAAGTAATTTCATTAACAATGATAAATGTTAACGATGATAGAGAGGGATTTTGGATACATTTGCACAGAAGCAGGTTATGCTAAAGGGTTACCAATAATCACTGTTATGTATGAGTCAAATGCATCCACCAGGACCTAAAGAACTGTCTTTCCCAGCCACAGTTTAACTCTCCAATTTTACATTAGAGATGCGGTACATTAATATAGCACAAAATTGAATCACTTTCCCAGACATACAAATGCAGCCACTTGGGTTAAACACTGCAGCATAAAGGTGTTTCCCCAGGGCTTGGGAGCAGTTGCCAAAGTGTGCATGGCTGGAGACATGCTGTGCTGCCCAGCATCCACTGCCTGCCCTCTGTTCCCCTCAAATCCTTAACCCCATCCTTCCCAGAACTTGTCTTTGCTTTTACAGGGGTTTTCACCAGGTGCCTCATGCCTGACATTTCCTTTCCTGTGCCAGCAGTGATACTCCTCACTTTCTTCATCTCTCCTGGGTGACTGCAGGGAGGAAAAGGACAGGGGTAAGCATTAGGAGCTCCACTCAATGGCTAGAGAAGAGTAGTGAGATGAGGAAGAATGAGAGCCTCCAACTCCTTTTCTTTCCTCTCCAGTGAAAACAAGCTCCAAGGTGTGAATTATTTTGTGCAAATAGGTGTCCCTGCTAGATTTTGTACTACCATCTGCTTGCAGAGAAGGCAGACAGCGATCAGCTTGAACAGGAGAGGAAGAAAAATCTGTGTGCAGACAAAAATAAGAAAATACTAACATTCAAAAGGTTGTGGTCCTGAGGCCCAAGCACCCTGGCTGGAGAGAGGCAGTGCTGTCTGGGAGCGGCAGCAGCATTTGCACTCTGGCAGTATGGCCACAGGAGGAAGCCAGGTCTTCACCCAGCAAAGCTCTTTCTGAACAAGTAGGCCAGGAACTGCTAAAAGGCTGGGTAAGGACTTTATGTTTAGGTTAATTTGCTTGTTGTTTTCAGCCCTGGGCTCTTAGCACTCTATTCCCAGAGTTAACATCAGCCAATACTTGTCTAAAGCAGGATCTGTTTTAACAGTGAGTCCAAGTCTTGAAGCAGAGTATGTAGCAGGGTCTGAACTCTGGCTGGGCTGCTGAGGCCATGGCTGGGACTGCAAGGACAAATTAAACCCCAGAGAGAGGTATGAAGCTGGTACCCACGGGGTTTCCCCAAGAACATGCAGGCACAATGGGGTGGTACGCATCGGTGCCTTTAAAGCACTTATAGATTACTGTACACCTGCTTGATACCGTGTGCTACAGAGCATATCATTCAGCAGCTGCCGTAAACAGTATGGTAGAAGTCTTTGAAACAAATCCAATCATTCTGAAAACTAAGTAGTTCCCATGGTTAACATTGCATTAGAAACACTAAGCTTGCATTATTCAAGATTCCCCACTGCCTTTTGGTTCTCATATGCGTTTATTTAGAAGGAAGGAAAGTGTGCTACTTTCTGCACCCATGTGTGACCAAAGTGCTTTAGCAAGACAGATTGAACAAAATGTAAAAGTCTCCTAGCAATGCACCCGTAAATGCTCCAAGCTGATTCAGGTTAAAAGCATTAGGGGAAGGAGAAAAAAAGCCAAACGAACCCCACCTAATATGTGTACATGAAAACGCTGACTTCCAGTGCATTCAGAACTTAAAAACGTGGAAGCAATTTTCTCCAAAACTTGGAACTCCTCAGTGAGAGCTATAAACAAGCTAATTTGACATTGCTAGTTCCAGCCAGCTTAGACTTACGAGTGTGCATATATTTCATTCTGAAGATAGGGGAAAAACAAAATTTCCCCGTGCTTACATAAATCAAGAACCAGCTGAACCAATTTTGCTTAATTTAGAAAGAGAGAGAGAGGAAAGAAGGAAGGAGGGAGAGGTAAGGAAGGAAGTAAAGAAGAAAGGGAGAGGAAAGAAGGGAAATGCTAAGTACAAAAACTTTAACCTATGGAGAAAAAAAAAAAGAAATCCCTAACAATCAGGAAATATTCAAGATGCACTCAACTTTAGCAGTGAAGTAATGCACCACTTTATATTATTTTATTTTAGGATTAAAATCTCAGAAAGTCATTTAAGACCTTCACATTACTTGAGCTAGTGCCCAAGGCACTATACCAAATCTTCTTGTATTCTTGTGTTTAGTTATTTCAACTTCCTTTCCTGTCCTACTGACCCTCCTTACTTCTGTCTATCTCCTCCATTCCTCCTTGCCATTCATAGGACTATGCATTCACATATATACACAGATATACAAGTTGGCTCTCTTACCACCACTTGAGGCAGATCCAGTTTCATCCATCCCCAACACAGGAATGGCCTTTAGCAGATTTTAGAGGTGCCATTTGGGATCCTCTGACTCAGAGACTCCCAAGGACTTCACCATTGCCCATGACTTGCAGCTACACTTCTTCCATCACCTGAACCTGATCTGCCTCTCTGTGCTTTTGAGAGGCAGGAGCTGTGAGCTGCTGGGCACAGGAAAAGGTGCTCCAATACAGGATAGGGAATAGAAAGGAGTAGAGGGAAAGCACCCTGGGATCCTGTGCAGCCTGGTGCCAGCACAGGCTGGGCACAGGGCAGTGCTGCAGGCAGCTGTAGGTACTCACCAAGTCTCACCCAGAGCATCCCAGAGGCAGGAGCATTCCTCACCCTCCACTGTGCTGCTGGGAGTTTTCCCTGTGTCTTCACTTCCCCTTTCCTTGCAGCATCACGGCACCTAGTCTGCAGTCCCACTAAGGTGGCAACCAAATGGCACTGCATAGTACCTGGAGGTGTTTTTTTACGTTCATTTTAAACCAAATATCCAATTAGTGCCATAACTCCAATGCTAGCTGGAAAGCCTCAGCGGGTAGAGACTGAACTTCCCAAAGTGAAGCGTCTACTGGCCAGTGCAGCTTCTGTGCTACCCAAACTACCAATGGCTGCCTGCAAGGATCTGGAGCACTGGGGACATAGAGGAAGTCCTGTCAGAATTTTTAATTTTCCTTCCCTTCCCTTTGATGTTCTGTTCTCACTCCCATCTCAAGTTCAACCCTCAGAAAAGATTCTCAGCTCACTCATCATACCCCACTTCCCCTGTCAAAGCCACTGCACACCCCAAAGCAGTAAATGATGATGATGCAGAGAAATGCAAAACTCAGTAAGAACTTGTGCTGATTCAACCATGATCATTTTATGCTGCCATCAGGTGCCTGATCACAGAGGCCAACAATGAACTCAGCAACATCCCCTTGGAAGTCTTCTTCCAGACAGCCCTGCCATAAGTTCCTGTGGGTCCAGCTCCTCCGCTGCCCACTGTGGTGCCAGCATCACCTGCTGAACACAACGGACAGAGATGGATCCCTCAGTAGCCCTTCACATGGAAGAACACCATTGAGAGAGCTCAGCAAGATGCAACCAGCCCCAAAAGAAGCTGCACCCAACAGGAAGCTCTTCAAGCTGATTGGCTCCTGGCTGATACAGCCCTGACCTTGCCCACCACCACAAACATGATCACCTGGTGAGGGCAGAGCCACAAATACACAGGTGGGCCAGGCTCTGCCTCTGGAACATAAAGCCCATAGGAAAAACAAAATATTCTGCTAGGTTGTGAGCCATTCACAGGTCAACTCCAACTTGGGCCCCACAACTTGGGCCCCAGCACTTCAAAACTCTAAGGCTAAACATTGTCAAGCCACTGCCTTACTGCAGTGCTGCCACCACCAACAGGCGTTACAGCCAAGTACAAGTTTCTGAGATGCTTCCTTCGTTGCTGTGCCCAATTCACTCCCAGTACAGCCTTCCCATAAAACTCTGCAGTGCTGCTTCAAAATCTGACCTCTAACCTTCCCTGAAGCCCATCCTGGCTTGCTGGGGGTTGGACAGCCGGGTGCTGTGGGGGTGCTACTGGCTTTTGTCTGGCTGTAGGCCCAGACCCTCCTCTCCTGCAGTAGTTCTTGCCCTGTACAGCTGCACATACACCAACAGCCTCTGACACACTGAGGCTGTACACATACATGTTGGCCCCAACTATTATGGTTGTTTATAGTTGACGTCCACAACATCTGTTTAGCTACTTTCTCTATAAATAAATTTGGAATATCTGAATTACAACAATCCACCCAGATTTTAAGGAATTTAATATGTGAAATGCAAATCAGAGAGTAAATGAAAAATAAAGTGATCATGAGAATCAGTTTTTACCATGCAGAGCCCGTTTCATCATAAAAATGAGAATCATAATCTACTTTACATATAATTTTCTGCAGGGTTGTGTAATTTACAACTTACACAAAGCAACAGGAAGATTAAAGACATCTTTCGAATTAAAACTAAAGCGCTCGGTAGACTCCCTGCAGTAACAGTTTATTACACCCTGTGCAGCTCCAAGGAAGTAAAAGAGTGCTCGTTCAGGGAGCCGAGGGTGGCGTTTCCAATATACTTCCTTGGAGAAGGCACAAGCAGCAGGTATAGAACCTTCCCAGTGCATCCAGTTCCTGCACTGGACACCTTCCAGGCGGACACTTGCTGAGCACCAATAAGAAATAGGTCAGACATTAGGAAATTAATAGGTTAGGCTACAGGAAATTAGGTTAGACATCAGGAAAAACTTCTACACCAAAAGGGTTATCAAAGACTGGAACAGGCTGCCCAGGGCAGTCGTTGAATCACTATCCCAGGATGTATTTAAAAACTGTCTAGATAGGGTACTCAAGGATATGGTGTAGAAGTGGGCCTTGTAGATATAGATAACAGTTGGACTTGACGATCTTAAAGGTCTTTTCCAACCATAGCGATTCTGTGATTCTGTGAAATCACAGAGGAGAAAACGGACTTCTACTGGGGGNTTCAGAATATAAATCCATACAATGAGCATTTAGGGTCCAAGATGCACATCACAGATCTCCAGTGATGCAAGCAAAGTTGTCCAGGATGAACAGAGTCTTACAAATTCAAAATGCAGTAGATTAATTCGGTTTTTTACATGTCTCTTAGGTAAATACATCAGCTTAAAAACAGTGCTGGTATCATAGAGACAGACCTAAAGACAGCAGTCTCATTTCAAAGAGCTGCTTCGTAAGCTCCTCATCCTAGAAAACGTTTAGTGCTCCACAAAGAGCTTCCTACTAAGCAGCCAGTGGGATTACTCGCAAGAGCAAGCATTATTCCAGTTTGCAAACACCCAGTATCAATATCTTCCTGTAAAAGAAACCAGTTGCCTGGGCTCTTGAGTCATACTACAGCTTTTAACAGTCTCTTGTTCAGAACCAGAGACTTTCCAAGAGCTTTGCTTTACAATTTGCACATACACAACATTTAACAGCAAAATGCCCCCAGATGACACTTCCTTCCAAACTTTAGCATGTTTGAGAAAAAGGCTGATTAAATGAGCCCATGGAGCACATCAGCTCATCACAGATTTTTGTGAGCATAAAATATGAGATGCAAATACAGAAAAAGCCAGAGGGTCACACAAGTTTCTGCAGACATTTTCCTGCTTTGAAAGCTCAGTGAGAGCCACATTAAGTTACAGGGTGCAGGAGTGCTTTGTTGGCTGCACAAATTAGTCACAATGTTCACAACAGAGCTCTCCTGAATGCCTTTAGTTCATTTTAAACACACATCTGTGTGTCTCCCCTGCACTGCAAGGCTTAATCTAACTTGGGAGTGTAAGTGCTGAATGAGGGGATGGGGTGGATCACATTTGTCTTATTTCCCAAGGTGTCCAAGCTGCATTGAGTGTCTCTGTCTCCAGTACTTGCAAGTGCTCATTGTGTCCCAGGAGCTGCACTTTGACAGCAACAAAAACAAAAGCCCTGAGGTCTGGTGGGGCACCTGTGTCCCCTTTTAACCCTGCCCCAAAGGCTCTCTTTGTATTATTCCCACTGGGGCACAGGTGAGTGACACCCACTGGAGGCCAGTTCACCTCTGCTCCCCTTGCACCTGAGAAGGCTTCTGCTCCCAANAACAGTTGGACTTGACGATCTTAAAGGTCTTTTCCAACCATAGCGATTCTGTGATTCTGTGAAATCACAGAGGAGAAAACGGACTTCTACTGGGGGTTTGTGTAATTTCTCTTGGGTAATCATTTTTGCAAACATAAGAGCCACCAAGATGGCAAACTCCTCTTACTTGGGAGTTAAGAGGATTCACTGATTCTTTCCCCACCAAAGCCTTTGAAAGGCTCGTAGATTCCAGAGAAGTCCAAATCGGGACATACAACCC
>VZZY01017678.1:212351-228218 GCA_013400335.1 Eurystomus gularis
ACATTTTTTCCTAGGAAGACTTTTAAATTAAGTCACATTTTTTGTTTTGCTCTGGCTTCCACCTGAAACACTCTTCTGGGTCAGAGATATTTACAACACGGTTGGTTAGAAAAGAGCTTAAAAGGAATAGGCGGGTGAAGAATAACACTTCTTCTAACTTGACCTTTAATAGGTTTTCAGAGGGCTTTAATACATTCTCCCAAGTCTGACAGTGACTGTGCTCCTTTGGCCTCACTGATGTGGTGCTTCATCAGTTGAGGTAGGTGTGAAGGGGAGCATACACATGGGGGAAGCAAGAAGCAGCATTTAACCCTACTGTACAAGTTACATTTGAAAAAGCTTTCCTCAGCTCTCAAGCTCTATCCAGAAAGATTCTCCAAGCAAAAGAAAGGACAGACAGAGAATGCAGGAAAGGAAGACTTAGCAGGAAAAAGCCCCAGTTTAAACAACTTGATTCATTCATAACAGTCAGTCCTACCATAGAATCATAGAATGGTTTTATTTGGAAGGGACCTTAACAATCACCTAGTTCCAACCCCACTGCCATAGGAAGACACTTTCTACTAGACCAGGTTGCTCAAAGTCCCACCCAATCTGGTCTTGAACACATTCAGCAATGGAGCATCCACTACTTCCCTGGGCAACCTGTTCCAGTGTCTCACCGCCCTCATAGTGAAGAACTTCTGCCTAATTTCTAATCTAAGTCTATCTTCTTCCAGTCTGAAGTCATTACTTCTCATACCATCACTACAAGCCCATGTAAAAAGTCCTTTCCCAGCTTTCTTGTAGCCCCCCTTCAGATATCATGGCCACACAAAGGACAACTCCAGGGCTCTGTTATTTCTGCTTCTCTGTAACACATTTATTTTGCATTCATTTGCCTGATGACCTAAGTTATCATGATAAGGAAACAGATTTTGCTCTTGTGCTCTCTCTTCTCCTTCAATTGACATGAATAAGATGGGCAGGGCAGAAGATGGCCGATGTTAAAAAGTATGGTTATACCTAGGTAAGCACTTAACCAAGCACATATCACAAAATTAGGACAAAAAGCAGATTTCATGTGGGAGTCATTAGAACTCAATAATATTGCAGCAAATGGATTTCAGAGATCAGTAAGGAACAAATAAAGGGAACACAAAGCAAAACATCACCACTAGGACCCAGCTTCCTCAAGGCTGAAGCATCCATTAGTTACAGGGCATTGGGAAGCTGCCCAATAACTTTTCAGTGAGTTACTACCTTTTGAGGTCCATGATATTACATATTAGTTGCACAAGTTGAAGAAAGTCTGGAATGGGATTAAAGCTATCAAGCTTCAAAGACAGAGGAAATGCTATCCACAATTCTGGAGGAAGAGCAGAAGAAATTAAAAAGAATAGACCAGAAGTTATTTTCAACAAGTTTCTCACTTGTAGTAGTACCTGTGAAAGATGAGGTTCAACTGGCTGCTTCTACTAGGTAGACAGGATTTTTTTCCTAATATAAGAAAAGCCAGTGTAAGACATGTTTTAAATGAAGTAATTGATTAGGGTTAGCTTTTCTTTCATATCTGATTAGACCAAAAAGCTGCATCTGAAAGGGGTTTGACAGCAGTCAGATCTCACTAGCATATTGATTTGCTGCATGTTATAGAGAAGTTCAAGTTAACAAAATAAAGACAAGTTTGAAGCTCTGCCGACATGAACAGCGAGGAGCAGGGCTGCCAGGACACCAGCTACAGGACAGTAGTCCATGGAGACCGTGTCACTGTGCATGCAGCATACCTGAGACCTGGGGAGCCACAGGAGCATTGTGCCCTGCTGAGCTAAAGCAGGCACAGCCTGCTTGTCTTGCTGCTTTTGTGCAGGTGCAGATACACACAGCGCGAATAGCTAGAGATTAGCATAATTTCTCAGTATTTCAAGATTCTCGTCTTACGGCTCCCAGACTCAGCTTCCAGAGGGAAACTCCCCCTGCAGCCATGAGATTTGCCTGGAGCTGCAGGGCTGCAATCAATTTCCTCAGAGTTCAGGCATGATGCAATGCCTTCTTATTCAGTGGTTATGCCATCTTCTGTTGTAAAATCCTTACTTCTACTTAGCATATTCTGTTGGTCAGTTTGTGAATAGCCTGAACCCACCCAACAGAAGCATTAAGCATAGTGTAAGCCCCTAATAGCTCATGCATGGAGAAGGCAGGAGCCAGTGGCTGCCTCCTGCAGGCCTCCAGCTTCTGCAGAGAGCTTCACTTGTGACAGGGATGCACTGAGGGCTTCCACCACCAAAGCCAGTGGTGTCTCCAAGGCAAGCTAAACATCCAACCATTCCTCTTAAAAGGCAATTCAAAATCTACCCTGCAAGGCACAGGGAAAAAAAATGCTTAATTCTGCAAAGAAACTCAATCATTACAGCTCAGGCCTGAGAAGTGCAAATATTGAGGCCGCTACCGAGAGCAGCCAAAAGCTTCTACACCACAGTAGCTGCCTGACTGCTGCTGAAGGCATGCGAGGGAGCTGCAGACAGTTTGAGTCCCAGTTCAGGCTTTGCTTGGGATAATGTCAGCATTTGTGTTTAACCCCTTTCTGACCTCTGTGTAAAATGAAGGTGCCTGGAAGCAAAGCAGAAATAGTAATGAAACAGTTCATTGCTCAGTTCACAGTAAGCAAGGACATCAGAAACTTTCATTACAAAAACCAGCAGCTACAGTAAGATCAGTCTATTTGATGTTTGAATTAGAGGTTAAGGGCGGAGGAAAAGGAGAATTTCGCTGTTTGTGATAAAACTCATCCCTCTCTCTGGATACTGCTAAGCCATCCCTGGCAGGGATGGACTTTTATCCCTGGCTCAGACTTCTGAAGAACAAATCTTTTTGCATTTTGAATGCACCAGATGGTATGCCTTTACAAAACTGGCCTCCAGGGAAGATACCTCTAAAATCCCTTCCTGCAAGGACTTCGCTCCCTCTCCTCCCCCAAATTACTCAGTTCAGGCACTGCGTAATGCAGGACAGAAGCATATGCCTTTCCTTTGGCAATTGCATTGTGTTATGCTATTAAGAAATATGCCCAATCTGCCTTCTTTTTACTTCAGTATATTGTACTTCTAGATTGATGTATACCTCAGACCAAATAGTTCTGCATGGCCTAGACTAGGGTAATTGGATTACATTTATGTGAAACCCAAAGTGCTAGACATTCTCAGGGGTGATTTTCTTTTTCAGACTGCCATTAGAGTCCCAAGGAAACCAAGTACAAAAGCCTTTAACTAATCTCACATTAAAGAGGATTTTTTTTTCGATCAAGTTGCACAGTGAGGTTGACTTTTAATGGGAGTTGCACAGCTGAGAGACTAACACACAGAAAAAAATCCCCAAACTCCTTACCCCAAGGGAAGAACTTCAAAACAAGAGAAGTGAGGAAATCTACGCTAATGCCTGCACGTGTGCTGAAGCTCACCCTGCTGTGCCTACAGGTGCTGCTAGCTGGTAATTCATGCAGTGGCAAAATCCAGGATAATTGGACTCTACTGCTGCAAATAAAACACACTTACAAAGGAGTAGGAAGTCATTATCCCTACGGTGCAGAAATGTCTGAGGCACTGGGATACAGCTTGAACAAGGTCACTCAGAGGGACTGTAGAGGAGCTGGGATCAGAGCTGAGGGGTGCTGGGTAGATAAGCTGACAAGTTATTGGTGAATTTGCTATTCTAACTTCCCTGGCACAGTGGAAGAGGAAAAGGTCCTCCATCTTGAACATAATAAAGGAAGACTCTTGTGACACGTTTTGAGTGCCCAAGATATTCGTGAAATGTTTCAAATGGCTGCTGTGAAAGGTTGAAAGATGCATTTAGATGTGCCTGCTGGGAAGCACAGGGTGCAATCAAAACTGCCGGGTGAGAAATGTACCTATCACTCCTTGTTCCCAAAGGAGGAGTACTCTCACAGTGCCTGGATCTGCGCCCTGTGGCTGGCTCAGGACCAAGGTGATTTCTTTGAACTGTATGATTTTCAAACTGTAAACTAATTTGGACTGTGACAGGATTTTGTTATATTTCCAAAGGGAAAAGATATTCTTGCTTGGAAATGCAATTCAGAAAAACCTTTCAGGAGTACTCTGAAGCAGAAGGGAAAGCATTCTCTCACAGGCATGAGGGGTATTAACTATTTTCCATTATCTTACTAATTGTCTCGTAACATCCCAGCAGCATTTATTTTTCTTAGTGCAATGCAACTGAATTACATCTGAATGGGGAGTAATTAAACTAGTTTGCTCTTTTCATTTTGTCTCCCTCACAAACACAGACCTAATCTGGGTTCATCTTGAACACGTTGCCATAGTATGTACTGTACTTGGGGCTGAGTGACAAGGAACATGCAATAGTAGTTTAACCTGCAGGGCAATTTGGAAAAAGAAACATGTAAGAATTGCAGTAAGACTGAGTCAAAAAGGCTCCTCTGACTAGATTTATACCTTTTTCTTCAGAGTGCAAGTCCTTCTTCAGAGGGCAAGTCCTTCACCTGGGAAACTGTGCATTGTGGCTCTGAAATCAGCTCATTTGCAGATTTTTTATGTGCTCACAATGCAAACCAGAACCTATGGCAGAGCCTGCAAAGGCAGAGTGACTGGGAGAGGTGAATGAACCCAGAAGCAGATGCAGAGACCTAGCAGAAATCTCACATGCAGCAGGCTTATAGTTGTGGGCAGATCCAACTCAATACTGCCAAAACATACTGCATAGCTACCCCACTGGCTGTTTGTGCATGCAACATGCAGAGCCTTATGTATATACGCTTTGGTTTCAAGCAGACAAATATGTGTCAATTTGAAAACCAGGCCTTGCAAGTCACTGCAGAGAAAGGTCACACTGTTGGCTCCTGACTCTGGGAAAGAACCGTGTGAGTGGAATAGCAGTTGTCCTCACACAGAGGCACTTTTTGGGTGGCTCCCCAAGCACCTACAGGGCAAATCAACATGCAGTGACTAACGTGCACAGGCTGAGCTGTCTTATTTGCACGTACCAAGCATTCCTTGTGAGGCTGGGCACTGTCACCTCTGCAGGTCACCTGTGACAGGGCACTCCCAACACTCGCCCAGGCTTTTCAGGGAGTGGGGACCGGCATCTTTTAACTGAGATTTCTTTTTCCTCTTGGCATCACCTTGTTTGTCTTTCAGTCAGTGGTTCATGTCATTTTTATGTTTGGAAAGGAAATTAGTCAGAACTCAAGGATAACATCAGTAATTTCTGGTACTGCAGCAGGTGTACGCCTCTGGGCTTGGGCATGGGAGAAGTTACATTAGCGTGTCTCAGTGGGCATCCATGGTGTCACCATGGACATAATACAACCTGGAGAGCCCCAAATCCAGGCTGTGCCCTCAGTTCTTCCTTCTTCCCTGCCTTAGATAAGTTTGCAATTTATGGGAGGAGCAGGGGACAACTCAACTCTTGATTTTGCAGATCAAACCAAACCATCATGGCAATGCCTTTTGGCTTTATCTTCTTGATATATTAGGGGCTTCATATTTCTAACTGCTGGGCTAAAGACCAAGAACATTTATTTCAATCTTTGTGAGAAAAAAAAAAAACACCAAAACAAAAAACGCTGAAATTGTTCTAAATATCTCCAGTTTGATAAGGAAAAACCCCCTAAACTTCAGTTCTGAAGCAAATGTGTGACCTTTTTTCCCATTCTCCCCACGCCTCCCACTGCTTTCTCTCATGCTCCCTCCCTATAACTGCATGGTCACTCCACCCTCAGCCTCCTTTTAGCTAATACCAGGGAATGGAGAAAGACAGGAGGGAGGACAGGATGAGAACTAAAACTGAAGAAATGGAGGAAGTTACTCCTTTCATTGGGAGATTTTCTAACAAAAACACACAGAGGATTTTTCCTTTTTAGGTTTTAAAGACAGCCCTAGAGCTCAAAAAACCCTAACTTCAAAATGTGAATCAAGGAAGGTTGATTTTTCATCAACCTGTCAAGAATAATTCCAGAATAAGCAGCTAACATTGGCTGGACAAGTCATGTATATAAATAGTAAGAAGCAAAAATCTAGCACTAGAAGTCATAGAAAGAAGCTTGTTGGACCGTGCATACCTTATTAAAACAGGATGTAGAAAGTAACTAGCGCAGTAAATTACTTTTGGTTTAAATGTTGTGTTTCTAAATTTGCTCCAAACTGAAAAAATCCTGATAATTTAAAACATTCTTCTTAAAACTGAGCAACCAAAAAACTCAGACTTAGAGAGTAAGGCTGTTTAACTTGGTGGTTATCATTAAGAATATTTTCCTTAGGAACTATGGCAGTATGACAGTGCATGTATCATTGACAAATTTACCTATAGATTTGTATTATGACAAGCATAAACATCTATCTACACTACAATACAGCTCTTCATAATAGGTTTTGATAGTTGGATATGTAGAAGCTGTCATGAATACAAATGGAGGGAAACCCTCTTTCCAGCTATTCTGCAACACAAATCTTTTTGTGTGTCATTGAAATAATTTCTGCTGCTTTTTTAAAGAAAAAAAAAAAGATTCTGGGAAGTTTCTTTTTCTTCCAGCTACACCATTTGAAATTCTTGTCCAGTCTTTCTATAACAAAACCACAGAGGACCTGAAGGCATAGTCCCTGAGTGCAAGGTTACAAATTCAGCAAGGTTATTGCTAGTAAACATGTTTATTTCAAAAGGTGTAAGGAATGAAATTTGTTAATAAAAATCACAGTAATGGGACAGATAATTGAGACAGAACAACTTAAGATAGGGGCTGGGGGGATGAAATTAAATCTTATTCACTTTTGATTTGGGGGAAGGAGGAGAGAATGAGGGAGAGAGTTTGCTACTACTGAGCGCTGAGAAAATTGCTATGAAGGGGTAAAACTAGTTTTTGTTTTAGAACCCTAATTGCAAGCAGGTTAAATAATAGATAACACTGGCCAGACCGTAAGCAGAGTATGTTCATATAATTTGGTGTATAGTGCTGGGACATGGAAAAGGTGTTTTAAAAAGAAAAGTCTTAACTGGTTCTCCAAAAGAAATAAAGAGGCAGCTGGATAGTAGCATAAAAAACTAAAGTTGTAAAAGCTTTAGTTGTAGTCAGAATCCTGACTTATGAAAGGAATAAAATCTTTAGTATGCTGTGGATGGGCAATTTCCCATATAGAAAATCTTCTTCTGTACAGTGCTTTCTGTTATTAATAGTTCGTGTGTTTCAGATTATCTTCATCTGTAACAGTTAACAAGTAAAACAGCTTTATGAAGCTGCCACCTCTTTCATCCAACCAGAGAATTAACAAGTCCTCTTAGGCTAAGCTCCAAAACAAGAGAGCAGACAATATTAGCTCTTCTTCAATCAGACTATGCATATACCTGTGGTCAACATATTGGGTGCTTGTTTTCAGGTGACTGTCCTGCTCACTTCAGGAAAAGCACAAGAGCCATATAAAAACCTATTATGGTTAGGATGTAAGAGGGAGCCACAGATTTTATGAACATGAGACATTCCTGGCTTACAGGATTTTATCAGCTACAAAGAGGAAGTTGTCTTTGAAGCATAAAGTGGTGGACGCTTTGCAATCACTTTTGGTCTTATGGGCATTCAAGGGGAAAACACCCTCTGTCAAATCACAGCCTGTATAATCATATTTTCCACATAAAAGCTACAAAATTAAAACCAGGGAAGATACTTAGGGAGAGAGGGCTTCAAAGCACTTTCCTGTATTATCTGCAGGTACCTACCCACAGATTGCTGTTCAGCCAGCTGAGGAGAAAGGGATTGCAGGTAGGGCAAAAAGGAAGATCAGTCTTGAAAAACTGGCAATTACTCATATTTGGTCTCAAATCAAGTGTTAGTAGTAAAATCTACACGTTTATCCCATTTAGAGATCTCCCATGTGTCTTCATTGCTGATTGACCTAGAACCAGCATATTGATGGAAGACGTAAAGGAAAAAGGGGAAAGGAAAGAGAGGTTTCAGCTTCATTTCTTCACATCTTGGTATCATGGGCTCAGAAAACTTAAACTATTAGCATCAGATGCTGGTCTCTTCAAAAGTCAAAAATATTTGGTTGTGCAGCAAGCATTAAGGTGACACCCACATCACTCACATAATGGCTATTCCTGTGGAGTGATGTGTGCCTGAATTAAACTGTACAGTTTCATTGCTCTTTTAATTTTTCTACACTCCATATAGTTCTTTTGCACATGAAACTGTATATTAGAAATGATAATCCTACACCCTACGTGTCATGGGAAGCCTGCCATCCCAAAATCCATGAAGCACAGATGTTTAATGCACCAGTGTGTCTGAACGTGCAGGACTATGAGCAAACGAGCCTACAGGCTGTCCCTGTGTTACTCCAAGACACAATCAGACAAAACAGACTCACCCAGGAGATCTGTAGTCAGCCCATTTGGAAATCTGACTTCCCAGTAATGACAAACTAGACACTGTAAAGCAAATAGCTGGACTACTGCATAAGCTCAAGATGAAGAAAAAACCCACCTCCCAACGTGTTCATGCTCAAATGAGAGAGAAAGAAAAGAAGTGTTCAAAGCAGCAAAGTCCCTTATCTAAAGGAGATAAAAATGAAGACTATTCAAATGCAGATCAGGGAGAGATGAGGTTTTCTAATACTGCCAAGGGAGAAATACCAACAAGCTGCATTTCAGAGCCTCAATGCAAGTTACATTAAGGAGTTTTCTTCAGAGAAGCAAAGCCTATGTCTAGCCTCATCTGCAGATACGCAGAGGTTATTTTTCCTCTGAGCAGCTACAAGCTGGTACAAATAATCCTCTTCATCTTCCAACACCAGCGTCAGAGGTGGCTGGCAATGAAAGTCTACTAGCAGCATTTCTTGCTACTCAAATCCATCTCCTCTCGACAGCCAACTGCGGTTCATTTTCATTCATTCATTTTCATTCACTAATCCATGACGAATATCTTAAAAAATGCAACACATGTTGGAGCTCCTGGTAATGATGAAATCCTCAAAGAAAAAAAATTGTTTTTACAATGAAGATTCTTGCATGCACACTTTCAGGAAATGCAAATCTGAATACCTAAAACATGCTACACAGTTGTCAGGTAGCCTGTAGTTCTCAGAAGTAGCTGGGCCACTTTTCTCCAGTAAATAAGTATTTCTTATCTAGTTTCAAAATATTTAATACATGCACTTAATATGCAACAGATGTGTTAATAAAAGCTAGAGAAGATCAACTGTATATGTTGAATTTCTTTTTTATGGTTCTTTCCGGTTCTAACTATATAGATTGTGTAGGTTTTGACAAAAGAGACTCTCTCTCCTTGTCTGTACAGTGCATACACAGTGGGCCCCTGGTCACAGATTGGGCTCCAAAATACTACCATGTAATAGAGAAATTACAAGATTTCTTGTAGTAGTACCTACATTTGTATAAATTGCTACTGCATCTGCTGAGTCAGGAGAGGCTACTGGCTATCATGGTTTTCACAAGTTGGTGATTCTAAATGAGCAGCATTCAGCTGCTTTGAATTTTTTTAACTTGTTATTATAGCCATAATATGTTGCTTGCAGAAACATTTTATTCATTAATTGTCTGTACATCTGCAGAATGTAGAGGATTTATTTTAACTTGTCATTTTGCAACTGGGCTGAGGATGAAATGCAACTTAGCCATAAAGTTTACACACTGCAGAGCTTTTTCTGTCCCATAATATTCCTTACATGAGGTTCAAGTGCTTTGGCAGGGAAGCTTCCAGAGCAGATTCTTTTTTATTTTCCCCCAGCTTTTCAGTGGTCTATGTTCCTCTATGGGTACATGCACAAAACTGCAGATACTGAGGAGAGCTATGCATGTGTTCCTGTGGGAAAGCAGATCTAACACTGAAACTTTCTCCTCTGTTACAGTGCTCACGTCAACAATTTCATTTATTTTGGCTAGAGGTGCCTATGGTTTAGTCATTAATCCCGAAATAGAATTTTGATGCTGGAGTAACAGTTAATATAAAATGGTGTTTTTACATTTAAGATAATATTGTGTTTAAGAATCTCAGTGTTTCTTTTCCTTTGCACACAATTTTACTTGCTCTTGCAGATGATAACCAAGCATGAGGAATTATAGTGCTCCCAGACCAAAGAAGACTCTGATAATATCTCAAATCATGCAAACTTAGAGAACAACTTTCAACTTCCTGCTCAACAGCCAGCTTATTAAAGTTAACAAAGGGACAATGAGGAACAAGCCTGCCAAATCTCCCCAGCTGCAGAGCTCCTGGCCACCTTCGACTGCAGGCAGTATCTGCTCAGTCTTCCATCTGTCTTTCTCGGTCTTGAGGATGAACGGTTGGAGAGAGGGGAAGATGCAATTTTAGCAAAGGTGGACCTAGACAGAGTAACTTAACCTGCTCGGCATAACTACCAACATGGCAGAAGCTAAGGCAGCCTCTACTAGCAAGCAGAGAATAAATTCTCATTAGATTAACATAACAGGAAAGGCCAACACATACAAATCACTTTATGATGATCTGCTGGAAAATAACTCTCAGCCAAAGTACCTTTATCCACCCAGTGTCACAATAAAGTAAGTAGCTTCACCTGTTCTAAATTTTATATGAAAAACTGTTTTGTTTTGCTGAAGATATCAATTTCTAATTTAATTATGCTGAATATTGAATTCTACTTGTGTAACCTGAAGTTGTCAATACATTATTTTGCTCCTAAGGATTTCAGGTCCTTTCCTGTAAGGCAATGCATCAGAGTTTATTGAATTTCTATAGCATTGCCCGATTTTTCTTCTTTGCCTTTATACCAGAATTCCTTATTGTAAAATACTTATTTTAAAATTCTGATGATGACAAAGATATGTCCCCAATGTGATTTCAAGGGTACAGTTTAAAAAGAAAACCCCAAACCCTCAGTAATAAATAAGTTGCGTGTTCATGGGATAGGAAGCAGAATAATTACTCAACTGCTTTAAATAAATTGTGGTACCTAATGTTAATCAGCTCTAGTAACCTCCAAAAAAGGAAGTGAATGTACATTCATTTATATTCATTAACTAGGCAGGTTTGCTATTTTAGGAAAGTAGAGGGGTTATCATGACATTTTTGTTTCTATTCCTCCTGTAGAACATCAGTCCTTGATGTTTCACTTCAAACAGATTTTTTCACGCCTCAGAATTTTCTCCTCAAAACCGTATTTGGCAAAAATGATCAGAACCATTGATACATTCAAATAGTAGGAAAACTAAATAAAGAAGATTTGAACCTTAGGGACACTGACTTTCTCAGTGGTGCTTCAAGGGATAAAGAATTTGAAAATGTTGATGTAAAGATGGCAGTTATTACTGACCTGAAATGACGTGAAAGTAGAGTTCAGTAGAGTTCAGTCAACCAGATTTTTGTCACCAAAAGTCTGAAATGCCTGAATTCAGAGAGTCAATCTCCAGTGTCCCCTGACAAGCATGGCATTTGCCTCACTCTGTAGGCTCTTGGGGCTTTTGCTGAATGAGACTTTTTCCAAAATATGGCAGCTTAAGGGAGCTGGGGCCCCCTGAGCTGACTCTGCTTAAAGACTAAAACAAACAAACCAATGAACCAAAACTCACTCCCAAACTGAAAAGAAACCTCCAAAAGTCCCAGATATAAAAAGAGAAACCAATTGTTTCAGGCCTATAATTTGGGGATGCTTTATTTTTTTTTTGGGTAAACACAGCATGTTGTCAGCCAAGAAGACTCTGGTCTATTGGAACTCCAAAGTATGAGGAAGCTGCTTAGCATGAGGAACATGCCTTGAGCTATGGTAAATGGTTTGGCAAGAGTGGCTACTCCTAATTACTCAATACTCCTAGATATGTATGTATATACACACACGTTTGTGGCTGTGCAGAGATACAGACTGTTCCAGCAATCTCTGGTGTCAAAAAGCCACAATTTTGGTGTCGCATGAACCCCCAGAAAGGCAGAGACAGAGTATATCTCACTCTACTGCTTCCTTTGAGCTGGTACCAGGTATCCGGCCTCGCATGCCTCAGCAGTGCAGGAGACTCAGAGGTCTGAAGGGGCAGCGCAAAGTTTAAATAAATGAATCAGTAAAGCCAGACTGATCAAAAGCTCTCAGGAACCACCATGCTGAACTTTTAAACTCATGGAAGGCAGCTGACATCTGATGTAGGAAACAAAACACCAGAACAAGCTCAGTGCTTGGTACCCAGTTTGCATCCCCGTGCCAGGAGTTGTAGAGGTCAAATACCACAATGTGTATACACTTCAGGGAGTGTTTACTAATTAGCACCAGTTACAGAGTAAAATCTTTCTTTAATACAAGAGGAAAACCCAGGACATCTTGGCTTTACTTGAGCTGTGCTGTGCAGCTGACCTCCTACTGCTTTCTCCTACAGGGCAGGCTAGTGGGTAGGAGAGGCAGAGAGCACACCATAAATTCACTTTCAGTGCAGAGAAAAAGCCCTCCCCAATGACTACTTTGTGTTCTAAGACGAAGAGAACCAGAAAACTAAGCATCCCAAATTACCAAGAAAAGCACATTTTTTCCTCTTTTTTTTTTTTGGTGGGGTTTGTCTTCTTTTTTTTTTAAATCAGCTCTTCATTAAAAAGTAGCAGAATGTCCTGCTTTTGATCAAAGCACTGGGAAATGTTTCAGAGAAGCAGAGTGGCCAAGGGGTCAGGCTATCAGTTTCAACTAATATAAGACAATTGAAGCAAAAAGTGGTATGTCTGGAAGACAGAAAAAAAATTGCAGAGCTTTATTACCAAGAAGGTGAACCAGAAAATAGCATACAAAGATATGTAGACAATTCAGTAGTAAGGAGTGGGGGAAATTCACCTAAGCACTGCTTAGGTGGACAGGAGTCCTAGCCATGAGCTCAGACTACTTGGACTGACATCAGATACCTTTAATTTTCCACTGATGTCCATGGAATTGCATGAATGCAGTGGAGCTGCATGCCCCAAGAGCTCCCCCATAGAGAGGAAAGTACAGATGCCAGCTCTGAGAGAAGCATTTCTGTCCCACTTCCGTTTCCAACCAGAAACATCAGCAATTCTTGGAAGGCTTGCGTGAGCCCATTATGGCTCCTTGACACTGTCCATGCAGTGTGAGGAAGCTGCCTTCCTCCTGACATCTTAACAAATTTAGGAGCAATTCTTCACCTTGATTGTTAAAGGCTAAAACTAAAACAACCATAATCAATTACAGTGTTCAAGGCCCAGGAGGAAATTTTAAAACGAGCTTTCAAGGTCAGGGTTTCAGTGGAAATAGATCCTGGTTGACAATTGGCAGAGCTTCCCTGAGCTGATGGCTGCATTTGCAGGACAACTACACCGTGTACATTTTCAGTATGCTGGAGCAGCAAACAGGAACACATTTAGCTGATTCACAGCACACAGAAGGGTTAACCTTACATTTCGTGACAGACATTAACTCAAATAAGGTCTATGCTATTCGGTCTGCAGGGAGAAGAAATCAATTCTGGTTCCCATGAGTAGGATTTCACCACTTGATTAGAGAAAGAAATGAATCTTTAAAGTATATTAACAGGAAAGGTATTTTCCATTTGCATGAGAGATGGGAATGGCTGCATCCTCAGTTAATGAAATCAAGTCCTCTGTGCCTGTTTGAGGATTTCATCTATTTGAATTATGCAAATATCAAGTATAACTTCATTGTATAAAACTTCAAAATGAGAATGTTATCCATACATCCAAGGAGGCCAAAATAATTTCCCCACTCCCCAGACTTAACATTGTTTCATTGAAGGCCAACAAGAGGTTATGATTTGGTCCTACAGCGTTATGTTTGAGCTGTGACAGTCAATTTAGAGCACATTCCTGCCTGTCAGCAAATAAACATTAAGTCATTTTAAATTTCACCTCCATTTGATAAGGTTAAAGCAATTCTTTCTTGGAGATAGGGACTCAGAGGCAGGCTTTTGAATGCTAGTCGTTGGGCACAGGGCGACTGATGACCACATAGGTCATGAAGGAGAGTATCAAAGCAGACTGGCAGAGTGGATCTGCAGCAGCAAGGGGAGGAGCAGGACAGCTGAAACCTTGCCCTTGATTCAGAGATCAAAACATGCAGGAAATGGATCCTTCACTTATGGGCAGGAACCCATGAGTGGACCAAGCTGTGTGGTTCCAGGCCAGCTTTCTGAAAGTCTCCTTTTGACAACATGTATTTGCTAAGAAAATATTTGGCTTGCATAAGCTTGCTAGACCTTCTTTGCAAGTTCAGCACCCTCCCAAAGGAGGATATGGAGTCATGCAGTGCCACACCAAGGAGCAATAAACCTAACCACTTCCTTCCAACCCAGTGGAGGCCTGGGCTTTCTGACCAGAGACATACCTCCACTTCTGTCATAGGCAACAACATCGTGGACTTGCAGAAATGACCACATTCTGTACCCTAGAAACTGAACTAGTTTGGTCCAGCTCTCCACTTAGGAGACTGTCCCTGAACATGTCCTTCTCATGACTGGAAAATTTCTCATCTCTGTCTGTACGCATTCATGGCCCCTATAGACCTATTAGTTCTCATGCCAATGCCATCATTTAGATCAATGTGGAGAACACTGCAATATTTTGTAATATCAGAGCATTTGCACTGCAGGACAATGTTTCCTAAATTGTCAATATGATCCTTATAATAGAAAAGAATGCATTTAAATGTTGGCTTGGACCAGAAGACAAATAGAAAGGGGACATTTGAATTTCAAGTCACTATCAAAAAGCTTTTTAGAATTCAGTAGACATGTATATGAGCAGGAACAGGAAAAGGGAAGGGAATCAAGACAAAGGAAAGTTTCGATCTCCAGACACTAACTTTTGACAATGAACTCCCAAGGCTGCCTCTAAGTACCCTAGGTGGGCAAAATCTTTTAAGAAAGGGCAAAAGAGAAGCACTGAAAGAGAGAAGAGGTATACACTGACAAACCTCCAGAGACACAGAGAGATCAGATCTGCTCTGGCTTTGCTCAAAGACCGCTCCAGCTGAGGGGTCATGGCCCTTCATATCCACCAGACCAGCAGTTTCAGAAGAACTCTCATTTTGCTTTTCTATTGCTGTTTTTAAATTTCTTTCTTTTTTTTAATAGTCCAAATTAGAAAATCCACACTCAACATGGATTTAAAGCTCTGTAGATTCGGAATTAATCAAGGGCACTACAACTTTCAGACTCAGGTCTCTAAGCTGAAGAGAAAGATCTGTGTATGCTGGAGGGAAGAACCTTGGTCCTACAACTGAAGCAAAGGCAATTGCTAACTCCTTGATATAGGGCCTAACTTAAACTGGCCAGGCTCCCTGAGCAGCTTCTGAAGGTGCACAGGAAGACTGCTAAGCTTAACTCATTGCACAGTGAGATAATATTGGTTGTACCCAAAGTCACTCTGCATATGGCTGTTACTGAATCAGTCTTGCAAGATTTTCAGAGTACAAACCAGGTCTTCCTCTTCCCTTGGTACTCACTGCCCCAATGTACTTAGAGACAGTGAGTTTGCTTCAGTTTGCTACATTAAAAAATAAAATCTTGGTTTAGCTTCTGTTATAGGTTTGTCTCCCCATTTTCCGGTCATCTTAATAGCCCTTTTCTCCAGCCTCAACATGGGTAGATAGACGTTGCATTTTTTTCAAAAGTTCAAGTTTTAAAAAAAAATGTATTTTAACCATTATATTTCAGTAGCTGAGTTACCCCCCTAGAGTCTAAGATTTTCAAAGGTATGTGTACACCTGTAAATATCAATAGATGCTTTTACACATTTTGGCAGGAATTGATGTCATAATTACTACCACTAGAATTTAGGTATGTGTACACCTGTGAATACCAATAGATGTTTTTACACATTACAATAGATGTATTTACGCATTACAGATAAAAAGCAAAATAAAC
>VZZY01017679.1:0-27029 GCA_013400335.1 Eurystomus gularis
GCTCTGGCAACTCCGGCCAACGTCTCTCAAGGGGAGGGTTGAAGATGGGAGAAAGGATGTGCCGCCAGGGGGGGTCGGCTCCCCTCCCTTCTGGCAGCCTTCTGTCTTTTTCTTCCCCCCCTCCTGTTGTCTCTTTAAGGCAGTTTATAGGAGTTTGTCTGAAAGCAGATAACAGTCAAGGTCACCTGCCTTTTTCGGAAAANCAGTCAAGGTCACCTGCCTTTTTCGGAAAAGGCAGCTGTTTCTTCTCCAAAGTGAAAATTTCTGACTGGAGTAAAGTCAGGGCAGAAACGCCTCTCCCCAGGTGTCTCTGGGTAAGTTTACCCCCCTGTACCCCCCCTGTACAAGCTGCTTGTTCCCAGCTTGCTACGCAGGTAGGAGCAGTTTGTCTAAACTCTCAATATATCAGACGGTGGAAGAATTGCTGCCCAGTCCTGGCTATCAGTGAGTTGCCTGGCCTTCGGCCAACTCCCAACAGGGAAGGGAACTGCTCTCTCTCTCTGATGGCGCAGTCCAAAGAGAAAGGGGAGGAGCTTTCCTCCTCTTTTATAGTCTGTGTTATCTTCAACTTCTAGAAGGATCCAGACAATTCTCGGCCGTTCCCAGCAATCCTGGCAATTGCAAAGACTCATGGGAGCCACAAAGCATTTCTGGGAAAGGAAATTCACTGTCTCAATGAGACATAAATCTCCGTTCACTACAACAGGCTTCAGGTACTAACGTACAGTCCTGTGCTCCTCTAACAGGGGAGGAAGGTAAAGCATTATCACAGGGAGCTGCCTCTATCCGTGGTTGTTGTATGTCTTAGCTGCTAATCAGGGCAGAGAAACAGGGTTCTAGTTTTGATCCAGCCTTTGATCTAACAGCAGCAGGCGGTTGTGTTCCTGAACCTAATTAAGCTGTACATTGGAGTAGATTAGAGATCAAAATGTATGAACAGCTTTATTTGGTCAGGCCCAAAGCCCACCTAGGCCTGTGTCCTGTCTCCAGCAATGTTCAGTAGCAGATATTTCAGAAGAAAGTACTTCTAATAAAAAAGAGAAAGACAAGTGGTAATTATTGCAAATGTGTTGCCTAGCAGAATGAAATGAGTCTCTGCAGTTCATCTTCACAATGAGTGGCAGCGTAGCTCTGCCAGGGGAATGTACAGGAACTTCTCAGGTACCACCTAAGATGCTTCAGTTTAGTTTGGTTTTAGCATCTTGGTGCCATCTAATTAAGCTTACTTGGGGATTTATTTGATTTATGAGTTTGTAACAGTTTCTGTAGGTTTTTCTCATGTTTATATATTTTCTCACATGAAGAGCATAACAATTGTCTCTCTCAAAAAAAGGCATGCTAAAATGCATATCTGAAGCTAAAATAGACTAGGTCTCCTAATGAACATTGAAGACCCAGAAAATTGCAGCCAAATGTGAAAGCTGTATCTTAAGAACTACTAAGCATTAAAATGGTTCTAAATACTTGTGTTTACACAATGAGGAATGCTTTCTGAGGTCCATATAGTTCTGTTGCAAACTAGAATAATTTCTGAAGGAGTCTGGTTATCTTTCAGAATAGTGTCTCTCATTTATCTCTCTCCACTTAGTCTAAAAGTCCACAGATCGGGTATTTAACTAGAATATCTCGTGCTCAGGAACATGTTACCCAAGAGACAGAATACAATAAAGGCATTATTTTTAATATCAGTGCATGCTCCCTAACTAAAGGGTCACTGTCGTATGGATGGGTCAATAAAACAATGAACAAAAGCACAGGCTGAAAAAAAAAATGTGCTGAACTTGGTGAAAGGATAGAATAGCTGTATCTTAACTGTCACTGCATTCGAGAACTCTCCTCTTAGATGTAAAATGGCCATTTTTAATTGACTTCTAAAGTATAGGTTTTTTCTTGACACAGAGGATGATGATGACTGGTACAAAGTTAACTCCTACTGATGCTCATTGGTGCAACTAAGTGTGTCTGTTTAGGGGTTCAGAGCAGGTCCCCACAGAACAGACAGTGTGCTCCCCCCCTCCCTATCCCTTAGTTCCCCCCAGACAGGTAGGCAAAAAGGGAGATCAGGAGTAAAAAGAGAGACTTTGCACTGTATTGGAAGTTAGCAAAAAGTAACAAGATACATATATATATATTGTTTAACAGGGAACAGAAAACAAGAAGGGAAGGTAGATATATGTACAAAGATGGGGGAAAACACAATAAGTACAGTGTAATACAAAACCAGAGGTTGGATGGCTTCACATTCACAGGAGGATGAGGAATGGTGAGAAGATGGCCTCTGGCCGCATGCAGGGGTCAGCTCCAAGCTTCTCTTCCTCCTGCGCTGGAGACCACTTCCTGCTTCCAGTATCCAGTGTGGACAGGAAGGGGGAGGGAATAACTGCTTCCCCCTTGGGACCCTCAGGGTGTCCATTTACTGCCTGTCCTGGCCCCAAGCCTCAAACCATAACACTAAGAAAAGATGAGGATTAGTGCTTAAAAAACCTTATTTGTCATTTAAGCTTGATATTAAAGTACTGATTACGGATTTCTTAGAAAAAAATAGTATTATACCTAATAAAAATATTTCATTAAAATAGTCTTATTTTACATCATTTGTAGTTTGAAAGTTTAAACCACAGCTATTTCAACAGCTTCAGATTTCTGTCTTGTTTTGAGTGAAACTTAAGTCTAGGTAGTCAATACAATGTATTGAAGTAATTGTGTTGCTATCAAAATGCTCTTCTTTATGAAAGTTTGTCTACAGGATATGCACATGCCCTAGCAAAAGAGCAGACAGCTTAGCAGTGGCAAGACTTATGGATGAAAACATTATGAGACTTACTTTAATTGCTCCTTAAAGACCAGATTGGCTCTGAGGTGTATATGGACAAGAACTTCTAGGTATCTTAAACTAAGCATGTAAATCTTGTCCTCTGTCATATGAAATAAAAATAGTGAATGAAAAGATCAGTAATGTGAGGAGGGGAAAACAACAGCAACAACCAAGAAAATACCAACATGGGTTGTGCTTGAATTGAGACAATTTTCACACATCACTCAATTTCTTACTGCAGTTCAGACCCATTTCATAGCAAAGAACTTCAAAAAACTGAATTCTGCATTTCACCACAGTGCAGCTGACCATATCAGACATGTAACACAGGAGCTGGGCACTTCCAGCAATCTAAATACGGCTAAGTTATGTGGACTTGGAACAGACTATAATACTACATTTAAAATCTTATGGTGTTCATAATTCTGACAGCTATACAGTTTTCAGCTAACATGCCCTTTAGAGTGTGTCTCCCTTTGATTTGTTTTCAAATTTTAATTTATGTTTGTCTTTTTTTTTTTTCCCCCCCTCACCTTGCTTTTGCCCTGATTAGCCTTTTAAAGCCTCTTTGACATGCATGCTGGAACTGTGCACATGATGGGGCACCACTTGAAATGCTTTAATCCATGGTATGCAAACTCCCAAACAATAATACTGGAAACTTGCTAATCCAAAATAAATAAATAAAAAAACCTCTGCAAGGAGGTACCTATTTCAGTGTAAGCCTGTGCCAGTACCTGCTATTGCAAAGGAAGCTACATGTGAGCTGGGACTTAGCATTGCACTTTGAAACTATCACGTTTTAATTCCTCTCTAAAGAAGGATACCTCAATTCTAGCATGTTCTCAGGTGGAGGAGGCAAAATAATGGGATGCTAATTTAGAGTTAGACAGGAAAGCAAATGTGCTTGGCTACTCTACAACTAAAGTCTGATGCCTAAAGGCTGTCAGGCCTCCAGCACCACTGGAGAGGGCAGCTACTCTGAGACATGACATAGCTGTCACTTTGCCCAAGCCAGAGCTGTCTAGCAAAGTTGCTGGAGACAGTGCTTTCCTAAATTTTGTTCTTGACCATGGCAGAGACTATTGTACTGCTTTTATTGCTATCTATGGCCTTCAAGTTCCTAATGCCAGTGCCTGCATGGGACAACTAGAGGGATGGTGCCATTCTTCTCCACTGCCTAGTGCAGACCTGACAGATTTACAGAAGCAGAACAGTTCTCTCCTGATCAGCATTCTGCCTTCTGGCTAATGGCAAAGGGGCCGCTGCCCAAAGCCTGGCAAAGGATTTTAAAGAAAGAGGGTGCTGATGTTCAATTTCAGAAGTTTTTGTCAGGCACCTAGGTGACCTGTCTTCATTTGCACCAGATGATATGCCCTGACCTTCCTGCTTTTCCTCAGATCTCCTCGGGAAGAGGAATGCCACCTCCTGGCCAGTGGCAAGTGACATGCACTGCAGCTAGATAGTTTTAAAGTGAGTTTTGATTTGTGCATGGATAGGGGTATGTAACATGCTGCACATGATGGCAGAGGAGGGGGTGCTGGCATCAGGAGCCATGGGGGCACCAGGACTGCTTGGTGGTTGTCTGTGCTACAGAAACTTTATTTCCAAACCTCAATTGTTTCTGCTTTTTTGTTTGATTTTAAAAGCAAAAGCCTTCCTAGCCAGTAGTCTTCTTACAAGCCAGTACAGTGAGGGTTGGGACAGAGTAGATCAAGCCAGCCTGACAGTACCAATGGTGAGTATAGCAAAAGCATGGGCACCTAGAAAGTTTAATCACGTATTTGGGCCCTTAGTTTTTTTCATTCTTCCAAAAGCCTTCTTGGTTAATGCCTTAAAATTTCATATTTCTGCTATTCTGTGCTCATTTTAAACCAGTTTTAGACAACTTCCATATTCAAGAGACTTTAGGCCTTCAGGCTTACTCAGGCAGAGGGAAGGCTATGTGAGCCCTCTCCCCTTCCCTCCCTGCTATGCATTGTCATTCACTCCCTATTTTTCAGCTTTTCTTTGGTTGGAAGTGTATCTAGTTTCATTTTGAACTCTTTAAAGCTCCTTACTTGCATGATAGATGTGGGTAACGTATTCCATATGCTCGCTTCCCTTTGGTCTGCAAGCTCTTCCAATCTCTGTCTCTGATGGAGGGACATGCTAGGCTCCTCCTGTTGCCATTTGAAAGCTGTGAAGTGCCCTTGGTTCTTCAATAAAATTAATATAACTTCAATGCTCTTTGTCTTGAGTTGTACACAGTATACACAGGGGTGTTTGCATATTGCACTGTAATTGTTTCATCTGTGCCAGGATATTATTTTGACAGCTGGCCAGGCCTTTGCTACAAGGAAACATGAGAGTTTTAAAGGCAGGAGAGGGAGTGATGGCAGGGGAGCCACCATGGCTGGCTGCGCCATCCCCAACTGGGGAGCCATACCTCACCGATCCACCACACAGAGCACCAGGGAGGTGTTTTTTCAATAAAGGACGAGGTAAAAGCAAGCCAAGGCTAATGCAAAAACGAACATCAGGGCCTTGGGCGCACTAATAGGCCTTAATGAGCCTGCCCAGGTTCCACCCACCCTGCTCTGGGCCCAGCAGCCCCAGTTCAGCTCAGCTGAGGGCTTTGGAACAATGTTTGTGTGCCTCATCCTGGCTAAGTGATGGACAGGTCATCCCAGGTGGGTCTCAGACCCATGTTGTAGGTGCTTCCCTCTCCTGCTGCTGGTGCCTAGACCCCCTTAGTGGACCCTAGACCGGCCCCATCACTGTACCTAGTCTGGGGCTGTCAATGAACTTGTGCCTGGCTGCTGGCTCTGCTGGGGGGCTGCAGGGTGGCTGGGGTCACTTTCTCTTGTGGGGAAGCCTTGCTGTCCTGCAGCTCGCTGGCAAGCGTGGCCCAGTGCTTTGCAAAGCTCACCTCTTCATCTCACATGCAATCCCTTCTGCAACGTACTGTCTGAAAACCCCTTCCAGGTAATGGAAACCAGAAAATGGTTTCCTTCTTACTAGTTCTGTATCAGCTATGGGCCAAAGGACAGTGAATAGCAAATAAAGAGAGATGGAGGTCATCCAGTTTGCTGAAGACACCCTTTTAAGTGTTTGATAATTGCAGCAAAACAGAAGAGCAAAACACAGCTGGGGAGAAGGAAGAAGTGATGGAAAGAATAAGACTCCAACTATTGGAGTCACACAATATTGTTTATTTAAGGCTAGTTCAGGTTCATTTTCAGTCCCAGGTACTCTTGAACTCATTTCTGTCACACAACAAGTGAAAAGCCAAAGCACCATGGTACTGAGCCAGCTGTGTCTCTCCAGTGAAGTAAACAGGGCTTCACAGCTATACTTTTATGCAAGTATTTTTGCAGTCGTGCAGAAGCCATTAAAGTATGTGGTTATGGATTTCACCACTCATTTGAGAGCTATTAAAATACTGTATTACATAGTGCACCTGAGGCAGCAGGGACAGGTGAAGGGGCAGATTTTGCTCCAGACCACAACAGCCTTCTCAGAGAAGGCAAAATACATTCCTTTAATTCACAGATACCATAGTCTCAGCTAAAGACTCATTTGCCAGCACCTGTCAGCACTCAGGATCTAAAATGTCACTGTTCCCTCCCTGAAGCAAAGAACAGCAGTAATCCTGTGGTGCTGCCTTACAAATGTGAACACAAATGCGTTTTGAGTGAGGGTTGTTTTTTTGCCTGAGATGTTTCAAGCCTGTGGGCTGCTCATTCCCAATCTAGGGCTTTGCCTGCCCCTTATCTGTTACAAGCAGGAGCAGCTCCAGCTGGGTTGGGGGTGGGGTGTGTGGATAGCACTTGGGAGGAGCAATTTGGCCTCAGCTGGGCACAATTGTCCAAATGAAAGACAAGGCACTTTGTCCCTTCGCGTCCATTTCCATTGCACTGCCTCTGTTGAGTCTTCTCTCTCATCTTCTCATTTTTGGCCTCAAACCCTACTGTGTTACCACCTCCCATGTTTTTCCTTCTACCTGTTTGCTTCCAGTGAAGCAATGGAGTCAGCTGCAAAATGCTCACTTCCAGGTCTGCTGCTGGGTGTGTTGGACAATACTTTATCTTCTCCAGTTACAGCACTTTCCTGTGGTTTCCTTCCCTTTAATTTTTGTGAATGCTGTACTCTGCTTTTTGTCTGCCCCACTGCATCCACAAAGACTTTGATCTATCCTGTTTTTTTTAATTTCACTGGCTGAAAATTATTTTTCAGAGCTATCTTTTAATTCATTTATGTATTTTTATTCTGTGGTGTTTATTTTATCATTGTGTTATGTTAGGATGATGTCAAGTTTTGGCTTGAAGAGGTTTAAAAGTTCAGAAAATGTAACTGGGGACAGGCTTGCTCTCTGGATTAATTTTCTTCTGAGCATCAAGCAGATTGGCCTTGTCTGCTCACACGCCGTGAGCATTAGTTACAGTAGGCCCCACTCATGTCTGGGGCATGGGATGTTGGACAGAGGCATCGGTGTGGGTGTCCTGGTTTAGACCCTGCTGGGACCTGAGCACCATGGGGACGCTCACTCACTGCCTCCTCCCCCAGTGGGAAAGGGAGAGGGAGAAAAATGCAAAACCCCTGGGCTGAGATATGGAGAATTTAATACAACAACACAAAAGGAACAATAACAGCAATACAACACTATATAAAGCAGGTGATAGAAACGGTTCAGACTGGACTAACCCCGAACCAATGAGGTCACTCCTGACTAGCACCAGCCACGAGGCAGGCCTCGCACTTATATAGCTGGCATGATGTCAGCTGGCATCAAATATCCCACTGGCTGATTTGGGTGTCTATCCTGGCTCTGGCCCCCCTCAGCTCCTGGTGAAAATTAACCCTATCCTAGCCAAATCCAGGGCAGTGGTTTCTGTCCCTCATGGGATTTAAGTGGAAACTCAAGTGCAGGTGATGTGGTCACTTCAGCGGTCACCAGAACTAAGTGGGTGGCAGGAGGATAGCTGACCTCTACACTAGCGTGGCATGAGATGGAACTGCATGTGTCTTCAGGATGCTTCTGCTGCTCAAGAGACCAAAGCAGAGCTGAACTTGGCTGTATTTCATCCCATGGCAAATGCAAGGCTTAGACACAAGCAGCAGTAGAAATCTCACCCAGCACAACAGGCAGACCTTGGTGGCTCTGCAGTGCCTTTGTCCTGCTTCCTTTGCCTGGAAACTGGCTGTTTTGCTTCCTCAAGAAATTTGGGGCATCTGCTTGGGGCAAAGGACCTCTGAATGGTGGATTGAGGCTCTCCTCTCTTGACAGGCTTATCTCTCTTACTAGAAACAAAACCAACAACTTGGTTTTTGAAGATAGGTTGAGAGTGCTTATTCTTTCCTCTAAAATTTCACGTCCTCATGCTGAAGTGTCAGCTGAAAGCAGAACAGCAGTAAAAATCTTCCAGATGAACATAAGCAGATAAGTTGCAAGCTGCATGGCTTTTGCTCCTGTACCTCTTGCAGCTCCTACTGCTGGGCTCAGCAGTTCCCAGTGAACACCTGCGAGGTGGAAATGTATCTCCATCTCCTGCCCCAACCCAGCCAGTGCTGCAAGTCCTGCAGGTCTCAGATGTCCCCCAGGACTATGTTGCAGCTGGTAGCGTCTTGTTCCCACCACTGATACACCCAAGTGCCCTTCATAAGCATGCAAACCAAGATCTGTGGGACATCCCCCTTCCAGATTCATCATGGCTATTCCTTAATGAATAGTCATGTTATCTTTTTCCGTCCTACTTAATAGTGTATCTGTTATTGTTGTAGACAGGGGGCTTGATTCAGTAGTCCACACAAAGGTGTTTAGCATCATGTGAGAAACCTTGGCATACCCCAGTGGGCCTCCAGCTGCCTCTGCGGACATGTGCATGTCTCCTATGTGTCTTAAGCCTTATTTTCTATCCCTGCATTGCTGCCACAAGTAACTGTGGGTGGCTCAGGTGGCAGTGAGACACTCAGATGCAGGCAGCTGAAGGAGGCCCTTCCTGCACAACCTTTACAGTGGGAGCAATGGGCAAAATTAACTATTATCAAATAATTATCAATTTTTTTCAGTTTTCCCCCTCTGCTGTGCTACAAGTGGAATTGCATCTGAATGGAGGGCACAGCTGCTGGAGTCTGATAGCTGAGCTTGGCACCAGTGCTTCTGATGGGACTCCTTTCTCCCTCTGATGAGGCATGCTTCCCTCCTTTTTCTCTTTCTTTTTCCTTCACTCTGAACATGTCCCTTGTGAGAGGATACACACAGCCACATGACTCACGCTCTCTCCTGCTCGGTGGGAAAGCTGTCCTGTTTTGCAAGTATCCAGCTGTGGGGATGTTTCTGACATAGGGCTTTTTTCCCTCTCTTTTTAAGCTTACAGACAATGCCTCAAGGAAATAGGTACAGTATGTAGAAGGGTCCTAAAACCCACTGAGCACTTAAGAATCCTCTGTATAATTATTTCCATCCTTCCATGAGACACAGAGATGCTTTTGTCCTGTTACACTGATTATACAATGGTACAAAGCTGAAGGCATAAATCATGTTGTCTTCAGCAGGCATTTGCTCTGGGAGAAATGCGGGCAACTGGTTGCAGGGCTACGTCCATGCTCTTAAATTAGGCTTGTTCTCTGAATGTGGGATGGTGTGCACAGCACCGTTTGACCTCATGCAGCTTACCCCTCTGTCCTAAGGTGCGTGGTGGCCTTCCCATGCTGCCTCTTGGGCACCTGCCTGCACTGTCCCTGGGACCACTGCGCGGGCAGGTGCAGTTGGGCTTTGGAGAGGTAATGCTGCAGCACGTGCTAGTGGTAGACCTGGGATCTCTTGGACCCATGTAGGTGCATACCTTTGTCCTCAATGTAGTCAGGCAAGTAGGAAAGTCAGGGAAAGAATGGAGGGGGTGAGAGCACCCAAGTTAGATGCCAAATGCAAGTTTAAGAAAGTGTGTGAATCCCCACCTTCAAAGGAAAAAAACCAAAAGCACTATTGTATAGGCAATTAGGATAAGTTTCTAGATTGGTAGCCCTTGTCCTTATGGTAGATTTCAACTTCCCAGACATCAGCTGGAAATATCATACTGCGGGAGTCAAGTAGGAAATAAGCCCTCCTAGACTTGCTATATGCAAATAGAGAAGGACTCGTGGGGGATGTGATGGTAGGTGTCTGTCTTTGCCATGGTGATCATGAAATGGTTGAGTTTAAATTTTTCAGTGTAATGAGAAAAAAGGACAGCAGAGTTGCTACCCTGGACTTCAGGAGAGCAAACTTCAAGCTACTCAGGAAACTATTTAGCAGAATAGCCTGGGAATCTGCTTTTGGGGGCTTAGGAGCCCATGAGTGCTGGTCAGTTTTTAAGAACCACCCTTTAGAAGCACAAGAGCAGGCAATTCCACTGGGTGACCATTGCAGAAAGTGGCTGGAAAGTGGAGAGATTAAGCAGGGATGGAGGGCTGTGTGTTTGGTTGGCCAGAAATGGAGGGCAGAGTTAGCCCTTGCTGTGCACAGCCTCTCTGAATGGGGAAATGAGTACAACAGTAATTGGCTTAATTTCCATACTGCCTGCAGTCTGCCTCACAGAGAGAATTTAATGCTTTTACTCATGGCAATTGCTTCAGCAAGTCCTCTTTCATTTGCTTTCCATTCAGGGTCCCCTTACCAGTGTAACACCCCTGCTGCCAGTGCCACTTCCTTGGCTGCGTGTGGTCCTTTTGCCAAATCCTGACATTTTTTATTTTTGGTTAACAGCAGAATGGAGCTGTGGAATAATTGCTCTTTCACTTTCCTCTTAAATAGGCCATACTGCTCATCTGCATGAATGTTCTCTTCATGCACCTTGTCAAGCCTGCTTCACGGGCTTCCTTTGAGGAGGAAAAGAAACAACCCACTTTCTTTTTTTAAAAAGATACCTTTTCTTCCTTGTGAATTGCCCTTGCTCTGTGTGATAGCCAACAACTGGGCCCAAAGGATGAATACTAAGCAGCTTTGCTAAGGTGCCATTCAGCTATAAGACATCCCAGGGGCTGCCCTGGAATACCTTGAGGGCAGAGGGACTGAAGCCAGGGGGGAAGGCCACCTTGGCAGCTCCACCCTGCTTAAGCACTCAACCTAAAGCTGAAGCCAGGTTTTAGCCACTGGTGTGCAAATCCCAGTGACATGGGAGAAGAAGCTGCAGATGCAAGTTAGTCTCCTTCAGAATGAAAGATTCTGCTGTCAAGCTATTCAAAAGGACACATCCTGAGTCTGAAAGCTGCTAGTGTGCGCTGGCTCCTGCTCTGGAGGTCAGCCACATGCCTTGGCTCACCTCAAATCTACAGGGAGGAAGAGAGGGATGGAGGGAGCCCTGGGGGAAAAATAGAGAGGAGCAAGACAGGCTTTGCAAAGCTGGCCTCATTGCCCCTGCCCTGTTCCTCCTTGCCTGCCTGCCCAGAGGCAAAGGTGATTGTGTCAAATGGGATACAATTTAGCCATGGACCGTGCAAAGCTCTGTCTCTACCATGAAGCAAAACACCAAGGCTTTTTCCCTCCTTGCTGAAGTACTTGCCTGCAGAGCCCACACAACTGATCATGTTTAATAACATTTACACAACCTGATTATTTATCAGAATAAAAGTTGGCTTAGCCGAACCACCCTGAAGGAAATGTATGTAGAAGACCGGACCATGTGCCATGCTGGGCTGAAGCCCATGTAATTCTCACAGAGACAAGGCAGAGCTTGTTACCAAAAAAAAAAAAAAAGGTGTAAGTCAGACCAAGGGGAAAAAAGAAGCACGTGAAAGAGGGAGGATGCACATGGAAGCAGCACGTATGCCTGGAGGGGTTAGGAAAGTGGGCTATGAGAAGCTGCTTGGCTTGCCTTGCATGACTCTGCATATTTGAAGGAAAAAAGGAGTGGCACAAAAGTGTGACCTGAGATTGCTGCCACAGGCTGTGCCTTCCTTTACAGGCATTGAGGTTAGGGCAAGCACAGGTTTTGCATTTTAAAATGGTGAAGAGAAATGTAGGGTCCTAAGAAACATCCTGAGACTCCAGTCCAAGACTGCAGGCTCTATCATCACCCAGAGCTCACTGTAGACTTCTGTTCCAGACTGCCCTAGCTCTGTTATAGAAGTAATCAGGCAGGATTTTGTCCTGCTTCTTTCAGTTAAAGGTTGTTCCAGAGCCTCCTTGCTCCGACAATTACACACAAGAAGATGGGACCAGCCACACGAGGTCAGCTGGAGAATCCTCTGAGTATCATATGTCCAGTGTTAGTCAGCAGTGTATTTAAACAGGAAAAGCAAAATCTACTAAATTGAGATGTTAAGCCAAACCAACTATTGGCCTCTCTGGAAAAAAATGCGTAGTATTTGTGAGATCATATCGAAGTGTACCATGTCTGGTTGTAGGGTCCTTGGTACAAGAGGAGCATTGACACACCAGAGCGAGTCCAACAGAAAGACGTGGCATACCAGGAGTGCTACAGGTTTGTCCAGTCTGAAAAGAGAAGGCTGAAAGGAGATCTTTTTGCTATCTGCAAATACCTTACAGGAAATAAAGAGCCAAGGTTGTCTTGGAAGTGCACAGTGAAAGGATGAGGGGCACCAAACAGAAGTTACATACAAGAAAACCTCAGATAGACATTAGGAAATCATTTTCACAGGGATGGTGGTCAAACCGTCTCCCATAGAGATGTGCAAAACTCTCCCAGACAAAGGCTTGCTCTGACTTTGGCTGTGCTTTGGGTAGGGATTGGGCCAAATGATTCCTTCCAACCTCAGTTATTGTGTGATTCTACGTTTTGTTTATAAGTACACCTGATTTTATTTTTTCATTCATAAGTATACCTGTAGTTCAGGCAACTACAAGTGTAATCACAGTTGTCCAACACCTCCCATAATAAGACCCCATTTTCACTTTCTTGTAGTGTTACCAGACACCATTTGTTTAGGTTGACATTGTCAGAGGAGCTCTTTGTGCAACATCTTTTCTTTCAGTACATTCATCTCTTTCCCTTTGCTGTTCCAGCTCATGTGCTCTAACTATTTCAAAGAACAAAATTTCTGAAAAAGTCATGACTAAGAGCCAGGTGGTGTCTTAGAAACCAGGAAGCATCTCCTGCAGATGTGGCTTGCAGGGTTATCAAGAAGCTGATGCTCTAGCTGTGTGAATGGTCAAGGCACACGTTTGAGATCAGCTCCTGGGTCTCCTTTCTGTAGTGGTTCTCTTTTCTGGAGGGTGGCATTGACAGCCATGTGTGGGTGTTTCTGAGTACCAGCTGGTGTTGGTGGGAGCCCTGCTCCATCACCTCCAAAATCTGGCCATTGTTCCCTGGGGTTTGGTGCCAAGAGGATGTATGTGGCTCGCACAGCGGCTCTGTATCCGCACACTGGGGACAGAGTCTAAACTCTTTGTGTCAAGAAGACCAATTGTGCAATTACAAACTAAGGTAGGACAGCAGGTCCAAAAGGCAGTAGGTTCTTCCCCTCTGCCACCTGCAGAAGGCCAATTGCTGTGAATTCACTGCTCTTTGAATTCAACTGCACCAAGAGCAAGCATGAGCAAGCCCTCCACCATATGTGTCCATATTGTTCCTTTTGCAGCCTGCCCTCTAACACTTTAATGCAAAAGGCACCACTTAAACCAGACAGCTATACCAGAAGAACCATCACGCTCATTTGTGAACTCTTCATGAATCGACAAAAAAATCAATAAGAAGTTTAAAAAAACCAACAAAATCATATTTCATCTCCTTAGGGTCACCAGATCTGCAGAGCAGGTGTAGAGTTGTTTTGCATCTGGGGTGAAAAATGTAAAATAAATTGTAGTGTAGGATTCCCTGTAGGGGATTAGGTTTAATTTTAAGACTTCAAACAAACACAGAAATCTTAGCATAAGCTTCTCGAATATTAAGCACTCTGGCATGAATTTAGGAAGAAAGAGCATAAGGGTGGAAGTCAGGAGACTAGGATTATCATCTTCTCTAACATTGTGTAACTCATGGTGTGACCATCTCCAGGCTAACTTCTGTCTTCCAATTTCAGTGGGAGCTGAGGACTTCAATACTGTTAGAAGATCTCTGTGCTTGGTTTTCTCTCTTACATTGCTTCTTGCTCATCTCTCAGGTGTTGCAAGAGCTCTGGGATGAGGGCTGGTCCCTATGTTTTTGTAAAATCATAGAATCATTAAGGTTGGAAAAGACCTCTAAGATCATCAAGTCCAACTGTCAACCCAACACTACCATGACCACTAAACCATGTCCCAAAGTGCCATGTCTACACATTTTCTGAACACCTCCAGGGATGGTGACTCTACCACTTCCCCGGGCAGCCTGTTCCAATGCTTGACCACTCTTTCAGTAATGATATTTTTCCTAATGTCCAAACTAATCCTGCCTTGGAGCAACTTGAGCCCATTTCCTCTCATCCTATAGCTAGTTACTTGGGAGAAGAGACAAACACCCACCTCTGTACAACCTCCTTTCACATAGTTGTAGAGAGCAATAAGGTCTCCCCTCAGCCTTCTCTTCCTCAGACTAAACAGTCTCAGTTCCCTCAGTTGGTCCTCATAAGACATGTTCCTCAGACCCCTCACCAGCTTTGTTGTCCTTCTCTGGACCCACTCCAGCACCTCAATGTATTTCTTGTATTGAGGTGCCCAAAACTGAACACAGTATTTGAGGTGGAGCCTCACCAGTGCCAAGTACAGGGTCACTNAGTACAGGATCACTTCCTTACTCTTACTGGACACACTATTTCTGATACAGGCCAGGAAGCTGTTGGCCTTCTTAGTCACATGGGCACACTGCTGGCTCATGTTCTTCTGGCTGTCCACCATCAACCCCAAGTCCTTTTCTGCTGGGCAGCTTTCCAGCCACACTTCCCCAAGCCTGTATCGTTGTTGGGGGTTGTTGTGACCGAAGTGCAGGACCTGGCACTTGGCCTTGTTGAACCTCATACCACGAGCCTCAGCCCATCAACCCAGCCTATCCATATCGCCCTGAAGAGCCTGCCTGCCCTTGAGCAGATCAACACACCTGCTCAATTTGGTGTCATCTGCAAACTTACTGATGTTCTCTCTGTGACTTAACTAGATCCCTGTACTCTTCTTGAGTTGCCTGCCCATTCTTCCAAAAGTGGTAAACTCTCCTTTTTTTACCTGAGTCCCAGCAAAAGCTCCTTGTTCAGCCAGACCGGATGTCTTCCTCACCAGTTTGTCTTATGACACATGGGGACAGCCTGCTCCTCTAAAACTTCCTTCTTGAAGAATGTCCAGCCTTCCTGGACCCCTCTGCTCTTCAAAACTATTTGCCAAGGGACTCTCTCAGCCAGTGTTCTGAACAGGCCAAAGTCTGCCCTTTGGAAGTTCATGGTATTGGTTTTGCTGACCCTCCTCCTTACTTCATCAAGAATCAAAAACTATCATTTCATGGTCACTGAGCCCAGGGTGGTTTCTGGCCACCACATCTCTCACATCTCTCACATCTCTCTTCTCTGTAAACAGCATGTCTAGCACAGCATCTGTCCTGGTTTGAGTTAGAACCAAACCAATTCAGCAAGGTATTCCACCCAATATACGCTATATTCAGTATAAAGCTGAGGGATCACGAGGATCTCAATCCCCTTTTTAGGCTTTTTGTCCTTTATCCTTTAGCCCTTTTTAGGCTCTTTGACTTTTTGGCTTTTTGCCCTTTTTATCCTTTTTGCCCTTTTTCCTTCTTGTCAGCCCTTCCACTGGCCCTCCCTTCTTGGACCATCTTGTGCCTTTGATCCTGATTCATGTGTTCCTGAACCCAGCTCCTGAACCCAGTTCCTGCTTGCTGCTGAGCCCATTCTGGGACTTTGCCAGTGCCTGCTACAGCCTCAGTGGTGATAGTGCCATCAGGGGGAGGTTGGGTTCAATACTAGTTTTGTATATATTCCTATATAACCCATTTTATTATCTTCATTAGAGATGTTTCAGTTTTCTTGTCTAATCTATAAGTCTCTCTTTCATTCCCTTCCTCTTCCATTTGGAAGGGGAAGGGGCCATAAGTCTCTCTCTCTTATCCTCTTTCTCTTCCTCTGCTTGGGGGCTGGAAAGAGGGGTTAACAGAGAGCCTCTGATGTAGGTCTAGTGGACAAACCTAAACCTTGACAACATCTCCCCTGGTAGGCTTCCTTCACAGAATCATAGAATCATGGAATGGCTTGCACTGGAAGGGACCTCAAAGATCATCTAGTTCCGACCCCCCCTGCCATGGCAGGGACACCTCCCACTAGACCAGGTTGCTCAAAGGCCCATTCAACCTGGCCTTCAACACCTCTAGGGATGGAGCACCTACAACCCCACTGAAGTGCTGGGGCCTGAGTTGTGGGCCCCAAGTTGGAGTTGACCTGTGAATGAGTCACAACCTAGCAGAAAGTTTTGTTTTCCCTATTGGCTTCATGTTCCAGAGGCAGAACCTGGCCCACCTGTGTCTCTGTGGCTCTTCCCTCACCCAGGTGGTTGTAGTTGGGGTGGTGGGTGAGGCCTGGATTATATCAACTGGGAACCAATTAGTTGGAGGAGCTTCCTGTTGGGTGTGGCTTCTGTTGGGGCTGGCTACATCTTGCTGAGCTCTCTCAGTGGTGTCCTTCCATGTGAAGGGCCACTGAGGGAGCCATCTCTGTCTGTTGTGTCCAGCAGGTGATGTTAGCACCACAGTGGGCAGCAGAGGAGCTGGGCCCACAAGAACCTATGGCAGGACCGTCTGAAAGAAGATTTCTGAGGGAATGTTGCTGAGTTCAGTGTTTGCCTGTGTGATCAGGCAACTGAAGGCAGAGTAAAATGATGATGGCTGAACCAGCACAACACCCTCTGGGCAATCTGTGCCACTGTTTCACCGCCCTCAGGGTAAAGAATTTATTTCTAATTTCCAATCTAAATCTACCCTCTTCCACTTTGAACCCATTACCCATTGTCCTCTCACTACAGGCCTTTGTGAAAAGTCCCTCCCCAGCCTTCTTTTAGGCCCCCTTCAGATACTGGAAGGCTGCAAAAAAGTCTCCCCACAGCCTTCTCTTCTCCAGGCTGAACAAGCCCAATTGTCTCAGCCTGTCCTCATAGGAGAGGTGTTCCAGCCGTCTTACCAAATTATGACCTCTTATCTTTTTCGCTTTTCTGAGGGACATTATAAGGAGTTGAGTCACCACCTGCTTGTGTCCCCACTTTGGCTGTCTCCAGCTTTACTGACCACACCTTGAAGTCCTGTGGCTGTAAAAAGTGGCATTGGTGTAAATGACCCTGGGGGGGAGCTATGGTGAGGTGCAACCAACAGCTGCAGTGAGGCTGAAAAGCTTCAATGTTGTGTGAGGAGTGTTGAAGCCTTGATTCTGCTGGTAGCTGCCAGCAGCAGCACCTGTCCCTGGCACACACAGCCCTGCCCTGTGCATGGCTCAGCATCCTCATGTGCACAGCCACAGCACCTCTGGGAGGAGGTACATATATTAGGTGCCCCCTATTTTTTTCTCAAGAAAAAAAAATAAAAAAATAACTCATAATATCAGACCATGTGACCAAAGGCCACAACAAAGATGCCTCTCACTCAGTTCCACAACCTGGGGCTGGTGACCCCCACATGCTTTTCTACAGCAGTGCCTGACTTGCTGCCTTCTCTGGATGGAGTAAAACATTTTGCATGGCTATATCCCTGCTGACCTTGGGTACAAAGGTTGGCCAGTGCATGTGTGTAGGTGGCAGGAGTGGGTTTTCTCCTCCTCTTTGATGTGACATATATGGGGAACAACAGAGGGTTTATGAATCCCAAGTGGAAGAAGTCTGGATTGGAAAGCAGAGCTGGCCCAGAAGTTGCAGAGCTGGAAGGCAATTCATGCTTTCTTTTTGCAAGACTCATTTTGGGCAGGGGTTGTGTGAGGTTTTTAGTGCTTTAGGGCAAGGGTTGGTTGTCTTTCCTGTGTGTCAAATGGCATCCACCCATGCAGTTCAAATACAAAATCAAGGTGGTCATGGACCTGCTTCAGCTTCTGACCTAATTTTCCTCATGCTTTGCAGGAAAAAGAAGATTGTTCCCTGTTTGCCCAAACAAGCAAGCGGTGTTTGGTGTATGTATCTGTATGCAGTTGGGCAGGGAGAGTTATGTATAGTGTACAAATAGGCCTGTGCTTGCATTACAGCTTTGATTGCACAGCTGTATCACAGATGGAGGTGACAGCAAATAATTTTATGTAATAACAGTAGGTTTTTTCCAGTTACACAGCACTGGATTTTGTACTGTCAAGAAACTCCAACTAATTGATTTCAGGCAACAAAGCACACCCTAGACAGTGGAAACTTTGTACATTACACACAACCCCAAAACTGTCCCAGAATAGATGACAACAATTTAATTTGTTTTACGTCAAGATTAATGTGATTGGCATAGTTAAGGGAACAAAGATAACACTTCTGAACTAATACGTGGTGTCTACTACAGTGGAAAATGCAAAGTGTCTAATAGCCTTTTATAGAGGTCCCATCTGTGAGCAATAGGGGAAAAAAAGTCAAAGCAGCAGAAAAATCCCATCTAAATGCATCAGATGGTGGTGTCACCTCCACAAAGCACACTTTTACATGTGGTCACAGTGAAGCGTCAATTTCCCACTTTGAATAGCTAGGGGAAGGAATCCCTGCTAAACCTGATTTCCCCAAGATATATCAGACAGGCCACTCATGCTGCCACAGGAGAACATCCTAGGCAAAAAAGGGAAAAGTGAAAAAAAACCAACCTAAAAAATGTTACCTTCTTGTATTTATCTGGCTTATAGAAAAAGGGACATTTTAGAAGTAGCACCCTGTTGAGCTCTGGCTTTGAATATTTTCCTGTTGGTTCTAGAGAAATCCTGCTGTAAATCCCTTGAGGTCACAGTATCTTGATTATTTCCAGGACAGAGAAGAAGTTGCTGTCTTCTGACACATCCCCAGTAGACCCTCTTCTAGGGTACAACCATCTCCAGACACCTAGATTGAACTGGGATCCCCACAACGCCAGACTAGGAGAGCTGAAGACTCTTCTTTGCATAACAGACATTGCAAGGCTTTTAGCAAATGCACCATAGCCACCACAGTCAGTGCTGGCAGCCTCTCTCCTTGCTGCAGAAACAATCCTGCAAGGCAGAACTGGTGGCAAACATAGATTTAGCAATATAGCAAAAACCCCATACACACCTAGAAAACAAAGGTAGGTTTACAGCAGAGACCCAAGTTACTGACTACTTCAGGAAAATCGGAAAATTATTTCTGCCACCTCTGAGAAGCCAGGGGGACCTTGGCACTGGAGTCAGGTGGGAAAAATGACCAAGAAAAAGGCTATGCTCCCAAGTGAAGCTTCAGCTCCCAAATGCCCTGATAAGGAGCTGAGGTTCAGGAAGACGGGGAAGTCCACTGTGGTAATACAAGGTTTATTTGCCCCTGGAGTTGTAGCATGAAATTTGTGCAGGTATTATTAATTGGAAAAGTGTGTCAGGACTTGTGCATATCACAATCAAAAATGAAGTCAGGAGTTGTCCTTCACTGTGAGAGGAGACTTCACCACAGGAAGTCATGAGATTTCACCTCTTGTGCAGTCCGTGAATTTTTTATCAGCTCTCTGATTAGATTAACCATACAGCATGGTTTTATAGGAGTGCCTGAGCTTTTCAGAAAGTTTCTTGGTAAGAAAGAATTTTTTGCAAGATATACACTGAAAACAGCAAAGTTTTTTCCATAACCCCAAAATAATTGTTCTAGATATATTAGTGTACCAAACAGAACCTGTTCTCTTTATATCTTTTGTTTCTTGCTAAACAAAGTGCTCACTACAATGAGGAACATTTGAAAGACAAAATCTTGTGATAGAAGGTGTTATCTGAAGTATTTTTGTGCACATCACTGACAGTTGCTCTGTGCTTCATGACAAGCTTAGAGAATAATACATTACCAAGAAAAATGTTTCTATTCCAAAAAACAGTCTTTATGCTGCTTGGTCAGAACCTGGCTGTACTTACTAAAGCCAGACAAAAGAAACAGTTTTCTTTTTTACTTCTCTGCATTTTAAAAAAAAATTTTTCTTTAAAAACTTTGCAAAAAGCCTTTCCAAATACTGCAATCTAATTTTTTTTTAGAGGCACTAAATGCCAGAGGAGGATGTTATCAGCATTTACAACATACCAGTCCAAATTCATGCTTTGCCTCAGGTGGGCCAAATTCTCGTTACCACTTGAGGTTCAGCCAGCAATACCATTCTTGTTTTTATTTTTGTCCTTTTTTCTGAGCTGATTCATCACATCTGTCATCCCCACACACCAGGTCAGCTTAAGGATTGTGGACAAATGAAAGCAGTAACTTTCTGAGCTGATACCCAGAGGGATGACTTAGGTTCTGCAGGGAGCGGGAAGTATCACTCCTGCTACAAAAGAAGTTACGAGACTGCATGTGTTACAACTGGGATATGAAGGTTAGGAAACCGCTTTCAGACAGTGCTTGTTGCATGGGTACAGTGTATGTGGAAGAAGGTAAAACCTCTCATGTTATAATTTCTTGTCATTTTCTTCTTTTCAAATCCTAACTGACACAGATGGCAAGAAAAGTGCCTGTGCTTTGCTCATTTGCAATTAGGAAGGCAACAAGTTTAAATGGTGCGTGTTTATGTGTGGCAAAGGGAGGACTTGTGCTCCCCAGTCTGCCCCTGAAATTACTCCTAATAGGAGTAAATGATGTTTTGCAACCAGGCTCTCAGCAAGTGATGGACTGCCATCAGAAGGCACGCCTGCATACTACCACCAACACATCATCATGCTTTTGCATGTATCATGATATTGTTATTATAATGGGAAATAATCAGCTGTAAAAAAAATGATATGACTCTATATAGCCCTTTAATGAGCTTAGCTGCATACCTAGGTAAAAGGTAAACAACAGCACTAGACAAGTCATTTCTGGACCCATTACAAGTAATTTCCAAGTGCAAGCATCCCAGTTTCACAATCTCACTCATCTTCATTTCCTTCGAACCCTACATCTTGCCAGTGTCAGTATGCTCCAGGTTCTTTTTTGAAAAGGTTTTGAGGTCTTACTCTGGCTGTGCTTGTGCGAGTGTCGATAAATGTTTAACTCCATTGATACTTATAGCCTGGAGTAAAAGAGAAAAGCAAATCTTCTATGGACAGGGATTAATATTTTCCCCTAAATTTGCCCTTTTAATTATTAACTGGAGAAATTAGGGTTATGTTGGCCTAAAGGTACTACTTTGGTTATGTGCTTTGCAAATGTTTGAAGTCATTGCTCTAAGCTTCAGCAGGCAATTTTAGCAAATCAGAGCATGTTTCTGAGCCCGTGCCACACTACTTATCCTGATGCCTCATGTTTTTGTAATCTCGCCTGCACACAGGGAACCACCTGGCAGACAGCTGCAGTACACAAGGATCCTGATAAACAAAAATGAAGGTGAAGTGAAGAACTCAGTGGGTACCTGTTGTGCAAGACCCTGCAAGTTTGGGCTGCAGGAGCCAAAAGGTGTGCGTGTTCTTGGCAGGCAGTTCAATGAGGGGGACACAGGGGCACAGACATACGGCAGGAGCTGTTGGGAGCCCCAGACTTGCTGTAAAGAAAGAGGAATTCACATGCCAGCAAGCAGTTGTTTAGTAAAGCAGTACATCTACACCTAGAGTGCTGGAGAAAAAAGCCTGGCAGTAGAAAGGATATGCTGCACAGTTTAAGGGATGAGGCAAAGCAGTTGGTTTGTCCTAGGTCTTGTATCTATGGATTCAGGACAGGCACAGGTCTTTGTATTATAACACAGCCCAGTGTAAGCAGGGACTTGGCCTTATCCATTGTGGGCACCATGGAGACCCCAGTGAGGAGGTACGGCAAGTCCTGAGTGCACTGCGGCTTGCTGGGGATGGCATGAAAAAGCCTGGAGTGACAGAGTGCTCACTGGCTTCACCTCCCTGGGAATCTTAAAGCCCCTTCAAATTGATAGCTTATTGCCTGGCCTTTATAGAATATTTCCTTAGCATGTTTCCTGGAGCTTTGGGGAAAAAACAAAGCCAACACAAAACAAAGCCAACCTTCTAGCACTGTGGCTTAGGAAAAGTATTCTGGCTCAGCTGATCTTCCCACAGGGAAACACTAGCTTCTCCCAGAGTGGTGTCTGCTGTAAAGGGAAAAAATAGAATAGGAAAGGGTAGAATAAGAAAAGAGGAAACACACAGGCTGTATTACAGTAAGAACTTATGAACGTTTATCTACAAGAGCAGCATGTGAACCAGCCCAAGGCACAGCCAAAGCAAGCAGGGGCTGACTGCCCAATTTCTGCTTGTGCACAGCTGCAGGAGCCTTGGAACAGGAGTGAAACCCTCTTCAAAATCTGGCTTTGCTGTTTGGGGAAAGAGGGGTGCACATGCCATGAAAAAAGTAGGTCAATGCCACATGCAAGTTCTGGGGTGCTCTGCAGAGACTTGGGCGATGGACTAACCAAGCTGCACAAGGCAAAAACATATCAAAATCCCATAAAGCTGGCCTCCATTTGTATTGCTTAATAAGTATTTGATGAATGCTAACTGCCTAGTGTACTTTACCCCTTTGCCTATGTCCTGGTTTGGCCAGGACAGGGTTAATTTTGTGTGGAGCCAGGTTATTCTATACCATGCTGATGTCATGCCCCGGGGCCAGTTCTGGTTGGGGGGCAGTTCGTGTTGGGCTTCCCTGGTCCTCAGTCTGTCCCTTTTTTTCCCAGTATTTATTCCTTTTTGTATTGCTCTTTTCTCACTGTTACTATTGTTCTTGTCAACTGCAAGTGCTTATTATATGTTGGGTTTTTTAAATATATATTAAACCTTCCTTATCTCAACTCAAAAAGGCACTTTTAAAACTTTTTATTTTCTTTCTCTGTCCGCGACCCACGGCAGAGGGGAGAGGGCGGGGAGTGGCAGCACGGCCACGCGGCTCCAGCCGCCCCGCAGCCGCAGCTCTTACTAAACCAACACAGCCTACCATGGCATTGGAGATACAAAAAAAGGAATGTAAACCACAGCCAACCCTAGGAGGAGGAAAGTGATATGTAGGCAAAGGATAATATAAATTGAGTGGCAGGACACTATCAGGAGTTAGAGAGGAAACTAGTAATGTCAGGGAATGAAAGTATATGGAGAATCACATTATTTTTCTATCCCTTCCTAAATAAAATTTCACCCTGGGAACTGCATGTGGATGAATTTTGATACAAATATATGGAAGAATTGCAGAGGAACTTATTTTATATGAAATTGCTCATTGCAAAATTTTAAAATTCCATACTAATTCAGAGTATATCTAGTTTTGCCACCATAAATATTAATGGAGAGAGAAAAGGGGGTGCAGGCAGGACCCCAGATGGCAGGAGGCTTATTATGTGACAGGCACCTCAGTAAGGTCAGCTGAGGCACAATTAAACTCATACTACTGAGAGCAGAGTTTGCTGAGCCAAGGCGCTCTCTGGACTTGTCACAACCAGGGAAAACAGATGAGGAGCGAAAGAAAATAACCCACAGTTATACTGGATGACGCCGCACAACAGCTCTTGCTCCAGTATTTCAGAAGTCAGGTTTCAGTTTAATCAAGTTTAGGTCTCCTGAGTGGAGATGCTCATGGCACCTCTGGGGATTGGTAGCTGTGGCTCCGTCAGAAAAGAACCATCTTTCTTCGTTATTAACAAAATGTGGTTGGCTGGGGTTTTTTTCAGCCAAAGAGAGGAAAAAAATGGTGGGTAAGTGGAAAAGAGCTGCCACTGGCCTTTTCCAAAGATGATGTCAAATAACTGTATGTTGGCATTCCTGTTATCTTCTCCCTGCCTCTCCCTGTGCTGCCTCAGGGACGTCCCTGCTCCTCAGTTTGAAATGGCACAGCAGTTCTGGCATTAATTGTATGGCTGAGCACCGAGTTTCCTTACGGCTGATGTAAGCTGCCGTAGAAGAGTTTTTTTCACTCTGAACCAACCCCTTTCAATGCAAACTGCACTGTGAAAAATCGACCTTGTCAGTCCTGTGAGCTAGGGTGGATATTGAATGCTTGGGATTACTGCATTTGTGTGGATTTGTGGATCATGGAATCATAGAATGGTTTGGACCAGGGGACCTTAAAGATCATCTAGTTCCAACTCCACTGCCATGGGCAGGGACACCCTCCACTAGGCCAGGTTGCTAAAAGCCCCTTGAACACTTCCAGGGAGCAGGCATCCACAACTTCTCCAGGCAACCTGTTCCAGTGCCTCACCACCCTCAACAGTGAAGAACTTCTTCCTTACATCTACTATAAATCTACCTGCTATGAGTTTAAAGCCCTTGTCCTATCACTACAAGCCCTTGTAAAAAGTCCCTCTTCGGCTTTCTTGTAGGGCCCCTTTACATACTGGAAGGTCCCTATAAGGTCTCCCTGGAGCTTTCTCTTCTCTAGGCTGAACAACCCCAACTCCCTCAGCCTGTTTTTGTTACACATTGAAAGTGCACATTGCAGGGTCATATTGAGCTTTTCATCAACCAACATCCCCAAGTCCTTCTCTGTGGCTGCTCTCAGTCCACTCATCGTCCAGCCTGTATTTGTGCTTGGGATTCCCCAGACCCATGTACAGGCCCTTGCATTTGTCCTTGTTGAACTTTCTGAGGTTTGCATAGGCCCACCTCTCAAGCCTGTCAAGGTCCCTCTGGATGACATCCCTTCCCTCCAATGTGTTGACCACTGTGTTGTATGCATATATCTGTTGTGCTGGCTTAGTGAGCAAAGCCTGGGCTGTGCTGTTTCCATGAAACCTACTGATTTATTGCTTTATTTATAGTGACAGGTCCAAGGGCATGATTCACTTACTTGGTCTCTAAAAGCTCCACCTTTTATTCTTTAATTTTTGTCATCTTCCATTCCCGGCATAAGAGGGAAGTGTCCAGAAAGAGGAGACTTCATGAGCTGACAAGCAGCACATACAAAGCATTGCCCTAGCATGCAGGGGCAAGAAAGGGCTGAGGTGTTAGCCGAGATGGGTTTAGCAAGGGACATCAGGAAGGCCAGGTACCATTCTGCAGGTGCAGACCTCTACTCACTGAAATTAGAAAGCTTTCATCACTTTCCTTTCTGTAGAAGCGTTTAGTGCCTTTTAGTTTCCGCTTCTCTTCCCCCAAAACACCAGTTGTATGTGGGTGGATAAATCAAATACCAGCAGCACCAAAGGGTAAGATAGCTGCCTCTAATAAGGAAGGGACAGGAGAAAGAGTTAATCCAGAAGTTAACTGGCTATACTTCAACCTCAGATACTTGAAGACCTGGCTAATGACACCTCTAGGCCGTGAGTAGTTAGTTGTCCGTAAGACTTGATGGAGGATCCGTCAAACTGTGATAGTTGAGAAGGACAAACTGTGATAGTTGACAACAAATAGGGTGGCTGCCTTTAAAACTGGAGGGAAAGGAGAAAACTGGCCAACTTCATTTCAATGTCCAGGAAAATACTGGAGCAAATAATCAAACGGACTAGTTCACACTTGGTGATAAAAGGAACAATCACTAAATGAGTGAAAGCATGTTCATTTCTTTTTCCAGCCAGTCACCAGTCTTACAGAAGGGAGAGTAAACTTAACTTACAGAGGCAGTAAATGTCATGTATCTTGACTTCCAAGTACTTTTGTCAGTGTGTCTGATGTCATTCTCATTGTAAGTAAGCTCAAAATAGAGATTTAAAAGAGGGTGACACAAAGCTTGTTAGAAAACCATAGCAAGAGGGTATGGCAGCAGACATGGTGGCAAGATGTACCAGGAATAACAGGCCAGACTGGTGCTAGGGCTGGCACCACTCAGCATTGTCATTGGTGCTGTCAAGGGCAGCAGGGACACCATGCTGGTCTGCATCCCCACCCTGTGGGGTGAAATGGGGAGACACAGAGGGTGCAATTCAGAGCACGGACAAGTTCATACAAGATACTGCTATCAGGCAGAAATGACGGACAAATCCATCTGGGCAATAGGCTGGCTGGGCAGGACCCTGGCTCGCGAGCTGAAGCCTGGGAGCACCATGTTTTTGAGACAAAGGTAAATGCTGTGCTGAGATGTACAAACAGGCATGTAGCTTGCAATGTGTGGGCAGAAGCCCTTTTCCTCTACCCTGCAAGGGCAGAGCTGCAGCTGGATGTCAGGCAGTTGGTTTTGGGGTATAGCACCCTGAGAAGCAGCACTCCGCAGTTGAACATGGTGTGGGGGGCAGCCGTGGGGCTGACAGGGGGCGTGGAGAACATCATCTATGAGGAAAGACCAAATACACTGCGATTGTTCCGCCTGAAGAAGGGAAGAAGAGTATTTCAACACATGGGGCTGCAAAACAGAATGGATTTACTCTACTCTTTGCCTGTGGGGCAGCAAGGAAGTTTCTGGTTAGTCACTGGGAAATAATTATAGCTAGTAAGGGCAGCAAGGTTGAACAACAGCAATGGAAGAGGTGGAGCCTCCATCACTGCATATCTTCAAAGACAATCTGTTGGAACAATGTGGGTGCAGTTTAGATATAATTATAAGTAATACTGTTGTGTGGTATATAAGGTCCCTGTTTGTGCATATTATATAAGGTATATAAGCCAGGAAGGCTGGACCTTGTTCAAGAAGGAAGTCTTATAGGCACAGGAACAGACTGTCCCCATGTGCCGCAAGACAAACTGGCAGGGAAAAAGACCGGCCTGGCTGAACAGGGAGCTTTTGCTGGGACTTAGGAGAAAGAGGAGAGTCTACCACCTCTGGAAGAAGGGCCAGGCTACTCAAGAAGAATACAGGGATTTAATTAGGTCATGTAGAAAAAACATGAGAAAGGCAAAAGCTCAGCTAGGAATCAGTCTGGCCACTGGCAGAGATAATAAAAAGCAATTTTACAAAGACATTAATAACAAAAAAAGAGTCAGAGAGAATCTCCAACTTTTACTGGGCAAGAGGGGGAACATTGTCACCAAGGACAAGGGAAAGGCTGAGGTACTCAATGCCTTCCTTGCCTCAGTCTTTAATAGCCAGAGTGGGCTATTACCCTCAGGGTATTCAGCACCCTGAGCTGGAAGCCAGGGATGGAGACCAGGATAATCCCCTCATAATCCAGGAAGCGGTAGTCAATGACCTGCTATGCCAATTGGACACACACAAGTCTATGGGGCAGGATGACATCCACCCAAGAGTGCCAAGGGAGCTGGTGGAGGAACTTGCCATGCTGCTCTCCATCATTTATCAGCGAACTGGGTTAATGAGAGAGGTCCTGGATGACTGGAACCT
>VZZY01017680.1:2680-29100 GCA_013400335.1 Eurystomus gularis
TTGTTACCTCTTTGCTAAAGCTATACTATTGAGCATGTGAATGGCTCCCTGACTTGGAAGACAATTATTTTCATTCTGCCTATCTTAATTCAAATCCTGCACATTTTCACCATTATTGATGATTTTTAATATGGTCACAATGAAGTTTTTTGCTTCTGTGTTAATATTGCCCTCATGATGCTTTAATTTTTAATTTCTCCAGTGCTACTCTTCCTTCTCAACAGGCGTCTCAGGTCATTAGCAAACATGGGGCAGCCTGGGATAATCAGTAATGCAGGAAGCAAGAGACAGCCTTCTGCTGGAGGTTAGGTCACCCCTGTATTGTTGAGGATAGCAGAGCAGTCACAGGCTTTTTTTCACTTTGGAAAACAGTGCTGAGAATGTTGTGGTGAGGAAATAAAACTCACCAGAAAGCTAGGAGTCCATTCCTCATCTAACCTCTATCCTTTTGCCCTGCTGGAATAACGCAAAAGGACCACAGATCTGCCTATGGGAGAACTGAAAACTTTGGAGTGCTGCTGCAGCCTGGCAAAGCCTCTGCTGAGTGGTACTTCTGTGGGACTGATCCAGTTCATGCTGGGGGATTAGGCCAGCCCCGAGGAGGAAGCAGAGCAGCACAAAGGTTGTACAGTTGCTCAGTTCCTTCCCTCACAACTAGGATCTGTGCCAAGCACAGGCAAACCCTGAGGATGCGTGCAGTCTCCCTCCCTCCTCCCCGCAGCAGCTGTGCACTCCAGCACCCAAATAAATCTTAATCACTCCATGGTGGCTCTTTTGTTCAACTGTTTTTAAACTTGGAGACCCATCTATGCAGTCAAGTTAACACAGGACTTGAGGCTTGAATCTGCATTGTTGTTTGCTTTGTGCAGTAATTTAATGGGCACGCCAAATGGTAGTCAAACAGCACAAAACCCTGACCAACTTTTTCTATCTTTTGTGTACAGACAAGTGATTGTACAAGAGGCAAAATAGAATAGCTTGCTTGATGTAAATCAAGCTGCAGATTTTGCCATGTTGTTGTCATTTCCATTCTAGCTACAAGTAATTAAAATACACTTCATGCAACTAAACAATGAAAGGCACATACTAAGAAATATGCATGATTGTATCCAAGCATAAAAATTAACATTGGTGGAATAAAAATTTTTCTCTCAATGTTCATGACAGTTTGCCCTGTTTTCAATGAAATAAAAGCAAATGTATTTTCTCTGGATAAAGGGGGAAATGGAGTGTCACAGACTACAAAAAAAAAATCATGTATAGGAATATTTTTTTTGTTATGGATCCTACTTCAGAGTTAGGTGTCATTTCCATTATATTGATGTAACAGCATAAGAATATAATTTTCCATGTCTGAGACCCTGCACATGTGATATGTTTGCCCAAAATCTAGAGCACAGCCATTCCTCAAATATCCACAGAAACTGGAAATCTGGGGCTGGAATCTGATTTGCTCAAAGTAGCAGCCTGAAAGTAACAGTTAACCAAGTCTCATAAGTTCAGCAGGACACATTTTACAGAAAAGAAGTTTCCAGGATAAGAGTAGCCTAAGTAGTAGTTGTGATGAAGAGATTATTAAGATGAACTTGTTAAATTTTACAACAAAAGTTTTCTATCTTACTTAATTGCCAGGTAGCCTGTCGACTACTCAGTGCAGGATACAACACAGTCTTTGCACAAATGGGAAGTGTCTATGGTGCTGTAAAGGTCTGGAATGTATATATATTGCATAACAATTTAATCTCATTGATTGGGGCTTTGCCCCAATTATATCAGTTTAAGAAACCAGATGAATTTAGAATACTGAGGGAAATTTCCATCTGCCTTTAAGAAACAAAAAGAAGTTTTCCTCCATTTTTCCAGCCTAGTAATCTGTTGTTAGCACATGGTGTTGAACACTAGAAGGGATTTTCTTGGAAAAACACGTATGATCTATGTAAATAGTGACATTCTAAAATTCAGCCTGCCTTGAGTGAAGGAGGGTATCTTCAGAGTTTTAAATATTTGGCCAGAATTATCCATTTTATTTAAAAAAAAAATCAAGAAGTCATTGGAAACAACATTATTCTTTACTAATAAAGAAAATTTACTAATAAAAGAAATTTACTAATAAAGATGGAGAGACAATGTTTTTCTGGCCTATATCCACCATTTTAGTTGTGTTAATACAACAAATTAATTGCAAGAAAATCTACTTAAAAGGAAATGTTATGTTCCAGCTACCAAAAAAATCAAGAAATTGCAGTTTGATGCTGCTTCCAAAATGTTAACTATGTGTCCTCTCCATGTACACAAACAAGAGTGGTTATATCATGTTCAGAAGTAACGCTAGATTTTCCATTTAAGAGGAGCCTAATATACAAGTGAGTGAATTAGTGTTGTTAGACCACCTTGAACTAGATTCTTCTTCAGTTTGGCCCTTTTTAATTTGTTCTTTTATATTGGATTGATGTCGTCTTTTCATCCTTAGGACAGAGGGGAAGGAAAATCAGGAAATAATAAGTTCCCAGTTTAGCATTTCCATTGTCTTTCATGTTAATGACTTTTCTCAAGTTCACAGCTGCACATTATGCTATGGGGCAGTCTGTAATAATTCAACTGAACAACTAGCTCTTGAGCTTGAGTATTAAACTGTAGGCTTAATTCTGCATCAGAGGATAGATCCTTATTAGACAATTTTCAACTCCTTTTCCACCATAGACCATGTGTTTAAAAATATTTTATTTATATACAAATTAATATATAGGGTTTCTTTCCCATGACTGAAATAAACATTTGTTTCTATAACATAGGAATCCCCAACAGCTAATTGTAATAGGAGGTAATCTTAATTCGCTTTCTAATATTCTAATTATAGAATAGGTTTTAAAGGCATTAAATGGTTGTTTTATCTAATTAGAATAGGACCATTGTTCCTGTGCTTCCTAGATTTTTATTCAAGTGCTTGTTTTTACCAGCACACTTCTGTTGTGATTATATGTCTTTCTTAGACAAGCTGAAAAAGGGTCATATCACTAAACCGAGACTTTTCTTGTTTAACAGAAACATTTGAGTAACTGGTGATGACTGAAGCCAAGCACTGTGCCACGAAATTCAATAAAAACCAGCATCTCTAGGCAGTTTTCTGCTCAAATAACTAAAAGATGATGAATAGTGTATTGAAGCAGAAAGTCTACTAGCGGTTTTGCTACTGCAAAGCTAAATCCCTCAGGTAGACTGTGGCTATGGTCTCCTTCTCATGGAGTAGGGTAAGTGTCTGCTGACAGGTGGGGAATGGTGTGTAATGGGACGTCTGAGTTCAGCTACGCTGGTGCAAGATTATTTGTGGTCACTGGTGTTGCTATTTATTTTGGTTATGTTTAAACCTGCCCCAAACTGGCCAAATTAAAAAATACATTCTACCAAAATAAGACTTATTTCAACCTGATATACATGTGTCCAGGACTAATTTAGCCACCTGATTACACTACAGACAGAAAGAACCAAATAAACCCACCATGAGGGGAAGGTTAGAGAGAACATGTAGATATTGGCGTCATCATAGTATTGCTGCACACAACCTCAGCTTTGAGGCTTAAGTGGCCCTCAGTCACTCAGCAGCAGCCTGGGAAATGTCTGAACCGGTGACTGCAACTACTATTGACCTCATGAGCCATAATCTTCCAGCATTATTGGTTTTTAATTACTAAGATACCTGGTGAAAAAGACCAGTTCCTGAACAACCAGCCAAGCATGCCATTAAAGACACAAACATGATGGCAGTGTGGGTTATGTTAGCATTGGAGCCAGTAACGTGGTGCCTAATAGGGTATGAAACATAGAGTCCCATGACTGATTCCACACAAAAAGTCTTATTTCAGGTGACCTCATCAGGTTCCTTTAAAATGACCCTGCAAACTCACAGAGATGCAGTGAAGTGCTGGGAGCTTGGCACACCACTAGGCAGAGGCAGGAGATGCCACCACCTGGGTGACTCCACTGCAGGAACACTTGTTGGGCTTAGGGCTCTCCATTATGAAACTATCCGTGGGTAGGGGATCTGGGAGAGGCACTTCTGTTTCCCACAGCAGCTCAGGAAAACACAGCAGTCCCCAGGGGTTACATGTGAAAACACAGTGCAAGTGTCAAGATTTAAAACCTCTACCATGGGTCTTTCAGCTAGACTCAGGGAACATTACATTTAGTGGGCAGGGGAGTAATAAACCTACCAAACCTATCCTCAGTGGCTGTTTGGTCTTCTGTCGTTCTGTCTGGCAGGTAATTGTCTGGGGAAAGCTACAGTAAGTCTGACATACCTGTACACCCATGACAGCTTTTACATTGTGTGTGTGTCTTAATGAATTAAACTTCCTCAGATTACTAAGGATGATGAGCCTCTGACTTTTTTCAGCCTATTGCTAAGGTATGGCTTGTCCATGTAAGTCCAGGCCTTTCAGAAACATTTACTACCATTAGTTACCACTCTCTCCCCCAGCATTTCAGCTATACTTCCCATATTCTCTTGTTTCCAGGCTGACTGACAAGTTGCTTTCACGGAATGTAGTCATTAATCAACTTACTAGCAGATGTTTTCTGCAGGCTATAATTCCTTGTCTAAAAAGACATTTTCCTTAGAAGAGAATTTAAGTCTGGCAAAAAAACCTAAGGTGGTACCTGTAAAAGCTAGTCATTTCCTCTGTCACTAGCTTCATCTCATTGCTTCTTTGATGTGATTTGGCAGCTACATCTTTGGGGTCTCTGCTGTGAGCGCCCATTAGTGCACCTTTTGATGAATGCTGGAGTGTTGAAACATGTTCACAAACAAAACAAATGACACAGCTAACTTATTTTCACAATGATGGCCAAACCACAATAGTAGCAATAATCATTATTTTGCTCCACTATTGACCATAGTCAAAACTGGAGCAGAAAAAAGGAACCAAGATTTACAAAGCTTATAACAAGTCCTCTAAACTATTCATCCTCCTCTGAATATCATAGTTCTTCTGCTATTTACATACAGAATTGAAACATGTTGATATATCCCTAGTTAAAGGTTTATCAATGTTAAGAAAGCACAACATGTTCCTACTTCTTAACTGAGTTTCTTCTAGGTGCTACCATGGTATAAAAGTTGATTAGTGACAACTCTTCTGATCTTGAAATATAGATTTATGAGTGCATCACCTGCAAGACCATCTAGAGTCCTAATGAACCTTGTGGTTGACTCTTCGTATAAGGTCACAGCCCGCGGCTACCAAAGAAAGCAAAAAACATTATGTGGCATTTGTATAGATCTATTTTTTAAGTTATTGAACAGTTTTGCCTACCATATATTTATATGGCTACTAAAGTCAATACCTATCTTTCTTGCCAAAATCAATCAATCAATCAATCAACCAACCCAACTTACCTATATTGGACTTTCTGTGTAGTATTGTAAGTTTGGGCTTTTGCTGCTGTGTAAATACTAATAGTAAATAATTATTGGAATTCTGTGCCACATCTCCAGCACATGCAGCCTTGGTCAGTGTCTTTGCGCACTGGTGGCTGTCTGCAAGGGCAGTAGAGCTGAGGACCAGGAGTGGTGGTTGAACTGCTGTGGTTCAAACTGGTGGAAACAGCAGTGAGAATCTGAGCACCAAGACTACATGAAATCTTAGGTGCTAAAGTAATGAGTCCAGGCTAGATCTACTTTAGTGATACCACCTGAAACAGAACTTGTGGGTTGTAAAATCTGTCTGTTTGGGGTGCTGACTAATCACTGAGTAAGCCAGTGGCCATCTCCATTCCCGCTAGAAGCTAACAAGAGAACCGAAGAACACAGGATGTACTTTATCCTTTCTTTCATTTCCATGTATTGCTGGGTCCTTTTAAGCTTTAATTATGCTAAATAATGTGTCCAAACAGTGCCTGAATGGGAGATCTCACATCAGAATTTAATGTTTGAGAAAGGCACAAAGAAGGCAAACCAGCAATAAACTCCCATTCCAGCAATGAGGGTCAGAAATCAACTTCTATGCCCACAACAAGTACAGGAAAATGCAGTACAAAGTGAGAAATCACATTGGAATTTCTGTTAATAGAAAATAAAGTTATATCCCTGGGAACTTTGTAGCAGGGCACAGATGCTTTACCTATCCAATTCACCATTAATCATTACATTCCTCCTCGATAAAAATGATTGGTATGTAATCAACTACAATCACATCCTGTCATTTTAATGTTGCTGTGTGGCCTACGTGACGATTGTATGATTTTATTTGGGGCACATCTGAAGTCTCTAAATTCAAAGGGGGTCTCTGCAAGGCAGAAGACAATAATTAGGCAGTTAGACCTTGTTGACAAAATAGCACCTATTGCACATAAGCAGGGAAATTGAATGCAAGAATGTAATCTTTATTTTGATGTTACTGATGTATTAGCATAGCCCAAAGCTGCCATAAAAGTAAGGCCTGCATTGTACTGAATAATGGATAGGAACAGGAAAAATTATTGTTCTACCCTAAAGAATTTCCAATCCATTGGGAACAGAGACTAATGTACTAAATAACATTCAGGCAAAACATAACACTCTTGAAGAAAATGCTTGGTTTATACTCGTAACAGCCATACTCTCCATACTCAGGACAGATCTATTACCTGAATAGCATATCACAGTCCTCAGCACCACAAAGTTAAACCTTCAGACATCATTCCAAAAATCAGAGCCTTGAGAAATACTAAAAGACTTCCTCCGAAAACAGGGGGAGAGGAAAGCTGGGTATCTATGCCTGCCTTTCCCCCAAAAAAACATGATAATGACTACAGTGTCCCTGACATTTTGCAGACTTCTGGTAATTTTTAAAGAGTTCCTAGGCATATGTTTGGTCAAAATTTAACAGGGAAAATGGGAATCAAAGCAGCCACGGTATAGAAGGAATCATCAGAAACAAAAATTGGACAAACATTTTTAAGCTTCAGGCCAAATAAATCCAGAGCATTATCACATAATGGATTTGCCATATTTGGATTGATGCAGGTGTATTTTAAGGAGCAGAACTTGTAATAAGCTAACGACTAGGTACTTGTTTGAGAATGTGTCTTACAATCATCTGCTGTTCAAGCTGAGACCTGCAGCTACAGTAAGATCTGCTCTTCCATTTTGTGAACAAGTCTCTGGAGCTTAGAATAGACTTGCCCTTCGAAGACTGGCAACTCACTGGTCTTAGACTTAAGATCACAAGATTTATTGTTAAGCTTTCTGGGGATATACTAAGGTCACGTATGCCACATAGCATTTTCGTAATGGATTCTTTTTATCGCATTATTCCTTGTACATTTTCTGTCTCCCCTGCAGCTATTGTCTGCAAAATTCTTTTAGATCGTCCTTTGACAAGCTTGATTTCATAAGTACCAAATGCTCCACCTCTCCATTCTTCAACCCAAGAACAGCCTAGTAGGAAATTCCACAGATGCACGTCTTATGCCCACCCCAACCCTTTCTCAGTATTGATCTTTTTCTTCCACTTGAAAATCTTGGCCTTCAAAACTCTTCCAAATTTGGACACCTCCTTTTTTTTTTTTTTTTTACACTGAGGTAAAGAAGGAAAAAAATTCCTTTTCCCCCACAACCCAAATCTCTCTTCATTCTCTTTATTAACTTCCCAATGGTCAGATCATATGTATTCTATGAAACCAATACCAAGACCATGGCTGAGAAGGCTCAGTTTGCTCATTTTTGCCTATTTAAGGTGCCTACAATCCAAGTAGTATCTTCCTGTTACCACAGATGTGCAAAGCGGCAGGTACCAGATGTCCTGGAAAGGTGAGATTTGAAACAGAAGTATCAACAGCTCTATTACAATCTGTTTTCTGGAACTTACATAGAGTGGAAGAAAAAGGGAAAATTTTTGTTAGCCAATGTTTATATTTGTGTATTTTTTCACAGATGTTTAGATGATCTATACAAAGGCCTCCAAGTTCCATTAAGGCTTTCTCATTCAGGGAAGTGCTGTTGATCTTTAAAGCAGTAGTTCCACTATGGGGATTGAAGTAGTAATATTTACTACCTAAGGTAGAAATATCTTAATTCAGTAGAAATAATTACTGTTTATATCAATTTTGTATTACTCCTTGTTTCTCTTTTTAGTATTATTAAATTACAGTCACCACTAAGGAAATTGTGAAAAAGCTACAAGAGAAGAAAAAGCCCAGTGAGAAATGCCTGCTTCATTTGGCTGGAGTTTTAACATTATCCTTCATTTCAGGTTTGTAACTGGCAGAAAAGGTGCAATAATGCATTTTAAAATCTCTTATATTTTATGTCAAATTTCTGTCATATTCCAAAGACTGCACAAATGGCTAATCCAGTACCTATATTTCTGTTAGATATACTATTGCATGATACATAACTTAAGATCCTACAGAGATTTTAAACTGTTTCCCCCCATCCCCAAGTGCAGTAGCTGAATCACAAGCACCCTGGCCAAACTCCATATGATGTTCACAAAACGTACATGCACTGTACATTCCCACAAGGGCCTTATTCATTTCCTGCTTTACTCTGCTTTATTGTGCAGTGTTAAGGAGCTGAATAGGTGTTCTCTGCCAGCTGGAGACAGCTGTGATTGTATGATGAATGAAGCAATCCATACACTGTGGGAGCCTGAGTTTACCGGATGGTATCTTGAGTTGGTGTAAATTAGCTTGAGCCCATTAAACTTAATGGAGTAGTGCTGATTTACTTCCTGGCAAAATGCAGATGCTGGTCACTGCAGAGTGTGGCTCTCAGCAGTTCATTAATGAGGACTAATGGCATCATATTTTTATACTTCACAGAAACCAGATTTGAACAACTCATAGGCGTTTAGCTGCCCTGAGAGAAAAAGGGCTATGAAGTGTGCCGTAATTCCCGTACTAACCTCTCATCTATGAAACTGTTGATTCAAACTTTGTTGCTGCAAGTGGAGAAAGCCCAGTAATGTTAAATTCTGTACATCCATCCAGTCCTCAAGGGAGCTAAAAATATGTGCATACATTCAAAGACTAGCTTTCCTCCACACTATTCATAGCCAAACAATTGCTTTCTCTGAGAACAGATAAATTGAGGAAAAGATGTCAGCTGAGCTCCTCTGGCTGATTCCTCAACATTTACTGGAATCTTTATTCTCTTTAATCAGTTTATTATTAATTTTTAATGATTCATCCAAAGACTGCTAACACTATGCCAGCCATAAAGGTACTTCAGGTTATCTTATGCCTTGTTATTATTCAGTCTCCTGATTCCAAATTCCATCAAGGAATTTCGCATTTTGGCCCAAGCAGATGTGAGTTATAATTGGGAAATATTTTACCTCAAGAGTTACTGCATTTGCAGTCCTGTGCCAAGCAGATAATTGTAGCAGGATATTGTGAGTAGACTGCTAGGATGAGTACTGTAGTGTTCTGTTCTCCGAATCTTTCATGAATGCACAACCAAAAGTAGGCATACTTCCACTGTCACAGTTTGAGTCCCTGAACAGATTGTTACTCTCAGAAGCAAAATCAAATACAGTAAATCGAAAACACTTCTGATTCCCTCTTAGCCTGAGGCACACAAATGAGAAGTGTGCACCTGCTACAGGAGGCACTAAGCACTCTACTTTTTTCGGTTTTGCTTTTTGAAATATCTTCTGCCTTTTCTCCCATATCTCATCAGTCAAAAAACCTGAAGCTTATTTTGCTCTTTAAGCTATAATTTGAATAGAATTTAGTGGATAAAGATGACTGTATGGCAGGAGTGTAGGCTGATAAACTGGATCTTTGCTCAAGAGTAAATTTCATTCCTGGACAATGGCCTCTGTTATTTTCCAGGTGTAGAGTGATGAGAGCACATCGTCCCATGAATTACTTACTTTATACCATGAGGTGTGCTGAAATAGAACACTTTAAAAAAAAAAAAAAAAGCTTGAAATTCAGAGGGGAACATTATGCAAAAGTCCCCAAACTGTCTTTTGTTTCTCCAGCAGTTAATTTTGTCGTGTCATTCTAGTGAGAGATTCTCAGTGTGATGGTGAACGAGTTGTTACATATTTAGGTTATGTGCAGCAAGAAGGAGGAAGGGCCATCTGGAGTCTCATGATAGCCAGCTCCTACGAGAGTACTTCATCTTGGCTGTTGAATTGGTGGTACACATAGTAACTGACAAGATGGCACAGTAGTATAATGCAAGATGTTTTGCCTCATTTTTCTGGACTGCTGTATGGTTTAGGTTTTACACACCTGCAGATGTTTTACCTAATCATGTGTTTTAAAGCCATGTGGGACAACTGTGTTCTGAGTGCAACAAGAGAAAAATGCCATAACAAGGACAATTGTTGTGAGAATTGCATTCTCACAATTACATTCTGTAGTTCTTGTTCCAGATGTGCTTGTAAAAGGTCCCCTCTGACCCAGGGAGCAATCTTCAGGTGTAAATCAGCTTTACCAGGCAAAGGCAAAAGGCAAAGGCAAAGGCAAAAGGCAAAGGCAAGGGCAAAGGCAAAAGGTGAAGGCAGCATTCCCTCACCTTCCCGTTTCTCAACCAGTAGCAGCTGCAGGCTACCAACCTTAGAATAATTTTAAATTGTGCAGACTATAAAATGTTTCTGTAGCAGAGGAATATGATCTGCTTTCTGTTTAAACTAACTATTTATAACTCTTCATACAACACTGTTGCTGAGTATGGGATCACAGGATACTATACATTTGAAAGTCATCAGGACAGAAGTGGAGCTGACACCATTGCAGGAGTACCAGGTCCAGAAGAACATGTGCACTGCAACACTTAGCTACTCATAATTTCTCTCAACATTGTTATTTGTATTTTCTTATACATAGGAAACCCAAACATTTACCCAAATCCCCTTCATTTTATAAATACAGAACAGCAAAACTGTTTCTGTCCTCATAACTTCCTATCTATGGGCAGATTACAGACAGCAGATAAAGCAGATGGACAAGGTCATCACACGAGGAGATATTAGTTGTGCCAGGGCCCACTAGAGATCCATCTAATCCACTGTCTGGTCCCTGGCAGTGGCCATCTGTGGGTGCCTAGGGAGAATTTAAGGACATCACTGATGAAAGGAGACTAGACTGCAAAGCTCAAGCTAGCGATCCATTTGAGCTTCACTCACAGGTTTAGCTGCAAGGCTCAAGCAAATGATCCATTTGAACTTCACTTACAGATTTAATACATCACTATTGCAGGTTTCCACAAATACAATGGAAGAATGCACTATTACAACGTAAAAGCAAGAATATACGGTAACAACCTAAAAAGCGTGCAAAATATTATATGTGTGTTAGTTAATTGCCCATGATAACAAACTTAGAGCATGCTAAATATTCACTAACCCCTCCAGGTAAGGGGTCTCAATCCTAGAAAGGTGACCTTGACCGGTGTCCTGACCAAGCAGGAAGGGTCTCCATACAGGCATGATGTAGCATTGGAGAGGCAACTCCCCATTCCTAACCCAAACCTTAGGGTTTTTATCCCCCGATTTACGTGACTGTGAGCAAGACTGTCTGCATGGATCATGCTGTCTGGATACACAAGGTTGTTGGCTGAAACCAACACTGAAACCCTCCAGGTTCTCTTTATCTTACTTTCTCAGGCAACTGAATAGCGGCTTGGATTGAGACTCAGGGCATATTACTTGTTGAGGGATTTCAAGGCTCAGCTCAGGCTCCAGTTCTTTGCATGGTGCAGCACTGCCCTGTTTGGTCTAGGGCTTATGGACAGCTCAGGCCTGTGCCATCTACAGAGCTCCCTACACAGGTCTTCTCTGTATCGATAGGGCCTCATGGTGATCCAAGGCTGGGACGCTTTTACAGCCACCTGTGAATCACCTATATGCACTAGACATTACTGCAACTTGTTCATGAACTATGACCCAGATGATCCATACATCGTATAGTGATACTTTGCTAGAATACTCAACCAATCTTTACTGATTGAAGGTTAAGGACTTTCTCACTTAAATGCAATGTCTTCCTTTGTAATGGTGCTTCATGTTTTATTCTAAGAATTCATCTAGTCCCATCTGTGAAGCATGAAAATTTTAGCATCCACAGCATCTTTGGGTGAGGGGCTTCACAGCTGTGCTGGTTTTGGTGGGGAAAGTTAATTTTCTTAATAGTAGCTGATATGGGGCTATGTTTTGGATTTGTGCTGAAAACAGTGTTGATAACACAGGGATGTTTCGGTTATTGCTGAGCAGAGCTTACACAAATTCAAGACCTTTTCTGCTTCTCACACCACCCCACCAGCAAGTAGGCTTGGACTGCACAAGAAGTTGGGAGGACACACAACAGTCATAGCTGACCCTGACTGGCTGAAGGGATATTCCATACCATACAACATCATGCTCAGCAGTAAAACTAGAGCAAGCTTTGCCAGGGGTCCACTGCTCAAAGATTGGCTGAGCATCAGTCAGTCAGTGGTGAGAAACTGTTTTCATTTGCATCACTTGTCTTTCTTGGGTTTTATTTCTTTCCTTTGTTATTTTACTTTTCACTACAGGATTATTATTATTATCATCATCATCATTATTTATTTATTTATTTCCACTATTAAACTGATTTTAACTCACAAATTTTCTCACTTTTACCCTTCCAGTTCTCTTCCCTCCATCCTGCTGCCGGAGGGAGTGAGTGAGCACAGATGTGTGGTGCTTAGTTGCCGAGTGGGTTTAAACCACCACAACCTTACAAGCTGTTGTGCAAAGGAGAACCTCTGCAGTTTCATTTGCTGCCCATAATGCTGGAAAAATCTCTGAGCATCCCACACTTACCACCTTTTCACCATGCACATTCCTGTCATCACCATACCACCTCAGTATTCTCTCCAGTCTAAGAGCCATTGCCAATTTTGCCACTCCTAAGGAACAGGAAATGCAGAGTTCCTTAATGCAGACAATATGGTCCCCATGAGAGCACATCAGCCTCATTGCCTCAAGTGTAGGCTGCCTGAGGAACATTAAGCCGATTTACTTCAAGTCTGTGCAAACCATCAGTCAGGGCATGTGTGAACCCTCACCTCTGTCTGTTCCCATCCATTACACACACACACGTGCGTGCACACATGCAGTTGCACGTGTGACAGGAAGGAGCTGCTGCATGAAGAGAGCAGCAGGCTGGACCTTACACTCAGGGCAGATTATCCCCTAGCTATAATACACAGGGTGGGTGGCAGCAGCTGTTGGCAGGGGCAAGACCATTCCTGTCAAGCCTATCCATCGTGGCTGGTAGCACAATCCAGAGCTGCATCAGCATTCGATAGAAAACAGGGGTTTGCAGACAGGTGTGAGCAGAGCTTTTAGTGGAGTCCAGCACTGAAGTGAATTTCTCCACCAAGGCTGGGAGAAGAGGATTCGCAACCGAGCAATTTGTTTCTCAGCTTGGTGTTCTGGGACACCCTCAGCCTTGCACCTGGCAACCTGACTCAGCCTTTGCTCAGCCACATCTGTGTCCAAAGCTGGCGTTTTCCAAATGATCCATATTTACACTTGTGTTTTCACATACCACTTGCAGCTGGGGAAACTGCAAGGTCTTGCTTTTTAACCATCTCGCTGAATTCATTGAGGTAGGGAGTGAGGCTCTGTCTGGTCTCATCAACACACTAGATATTACAGTTACCATACAGAAAGCAGCAATAAATCCAGGATGATTAATTACCTAAGGTACTCTAGCCACCAGAAACACAGTAAACATTTAATACAATTTAACTTTACAGCTAACAGAACAACTTAAAATACAGAAACAAATCCATTTTTTCAGTTCATTAGACAGGACGTACACTTTCCTGTGAACAGGCCTGATAAATGGAATTTCCCTTTGGGGCATTACTGATGAAAAATATCAAGTGTAATATTTCTATCTAGCATTTCTGTCAGCAAATCCCCAAACCTTGCAATACCAAACCACTCTGAGGGAGATTTTCACTTTCAAGATTCTTATTAGGAGCTCCTTCCCTCCAAAAATATATTGGGGTTCTGACATTATGCGGTTATTCCTGGAAATACTGTAAAAGCCATAAGGTATGGCTCTTCCTCGAGAGACCAAGTCAGGTTCAATAAAAATAAAATTTTAATCTCACAGGTAGATAAATGTGCTGTGCAAGCATTATGCTGAAGTACAGAGAATTCTTCAGCTAAACTGACACTTTATGTCATAAAAAGCCAATGTTTCTATCCATCTAAACCATCTGCCTATTTATACCTCTAATCGCCATGGCATCCCATCACGACAGCAAAAAAAAAAAAATCCCAAAAACCACCTCTTGGTTTGTCAGTCATCATTATCAGCACGTACGAGCCATCAGATCCTGTTTGGATTGCTCATGCAAGTAACATCTACAGCTCCCAGGGTGCTGCACCTGCAGTCGGAATGCCTAGTACTCACTTCAAACTAGTGACAACATGCAATGCTGAATCCTTAAATCCCTGCTCCAGCAGATTTTTTTGGTATTCTTTTTTTTTTTTTAAGGTGGAAAGCGTTTGGGAGCTTGCATAGGCAAAAGCCTGAAGAGGGATTTTTTTCTGTCAGAGACCTATTAACTTCTATTACTACATGTCTTACACTGTCTGAGTGTCAAGGCATCAATTCATCTTAAATGAAAAAAAAATTCATCATCCCAGATTCTCTGTCAGTACAACTTGTTAGAGCCACAGCTAAAGCTGCATTCTGTTCTAGTATGCACAATATAATATTGGTTTACACTGGTTTATTTGGACAGAGGATCAAGCTTGAAGAAGGCTTGCTTCTCCTACCACAGCTGAGTAGGAGGCAGGGCAGATTTAGCTTGCCAAAATTCAAACAAGGGTGAACTCTCTGTGCTTAAAATTCAGCTGAGGCTCAGGGAGCAGTTTAACTCATCTTCTCTCCACTACTATGTAACACAGCACCTAAATTAGTTAGCTTGTTCCCCTCATGCTAATCTGGCTCATGCTGTTGGTTCTCCCCTTGCAACCTGGGTTAGGGACTGAGCTACCCCTGCCCACCATGAGGGGAACACGAGGATACAGGGATAGCTACACAGAACTGGTGCCAACTTCCCAGAGATTCTTGAGAGCAGAAGCCTGGGCAGTTTGCAGGTTGGGGCCATGGTGGTGCTGCTTCCTGGGGAGCGGAATGCTGCAAGTCCTGCACAATTGCTGCTGGAGGGAGATGGTGGTGGTGGTTCAGCTGAGGAGGCAGGTCCCTCTCTGCTTGCCCCACAGGACTTGGCACTCTAAATTCCCTCTGTAATGCCTTGTAACATGGATGCTTAAATTAAGCCTACTGATTTATGCCATCTGTTGTTAAATGTATTGTGTGTATTTGTGTGTTTCTTTAACGTATAAATTAGGCTGCAGTCAAGTGAATGGTATTCCTGGTACACTGCTTCACTTACCAAATTGGTTATAATGTCTTTTCTGTGGTCATTACAGTTTAGTCCCCCTGGACTTATGTCAGGCAAATATATTCAATCGCTCATATCCGAGGGGAAAAAAAAAAGCAGGAAAAAAGAAAAAAGAAAGTGAAAGGAATCCCTGAGCTAAAGATATCTTTCTGGGTTAATTTAAGATAAAGATTTAGCTTAAAATATAGTTGATAGACAAAAAAAACCAAACTGCAGTTCATAACTCTGATCACAAGGAAAATGACAAGCCAGGATATCAGTCCAGGTCTCCTCCTGCTCTCCAGGATAGCCAAGGGGTGAAATATGCCCTCCCAAAGGTATGGAAGCACCACAGGCTTCAGGAGAGGCTGAGGCCACCAGTGACAGGAGCAAGATGATGAGCATGTGACAAAGTAGTGGGGACATCTGAACTGTCAGAGCCTCAACCAACAGTGCCAAATGGTGATCTAATTCTAAGAAAAACACTTTCTTTTAAGTCAATTATGCCACTCCAGCGCACATGTGGCAAATTTAGAGCTATTCTTTGATTCTTTATGACTACCATGTGTTGTCCTGCCTCCAGCAGACTATGTGTGAACACATCAGTTCATCTCAATGGGGAGACATGGAGGAAGAGCCAGGACAGAGAACAATAGCTCTGGAAAACCACCTCTGTGAATGTCAAAAAAAAAAAAAAAGACCAGGGAAACAGTTCAGAGAACAACTTTCTTTTAAATATCCTTCTAAAATTAATCTTTCTTCCCAAAGCCTGCAAAACCCACCACAGTCCCAGCAACTGTGAGGCAACTGATGAGCTGTGGCTACTGCTTATCATAGGGATCACAACCACTTCACTCCCACTGCAAGCCTTTTCTGATATGTGCATTACTTACCTCACCTGTTGCTATAAACTCCAATCTTAATTACCTTTGGATGAACCACATTTCCTGGGGCTCTTTGGTGAGGATAGGTTTTGGTGCTTCTCTATCATCTTCCCTGTTCTTCAGTGTTCAGTCCATCAGTATCTCTTGGCTGAAAACTATAATTCCTGTGCTGCCTGCTACCTTCCACTTCTGTGCCCCTGGTGCAGGTTCTTGTCACCAGGTCTAGGCTTCCTTACTGCTTTCAACCAGGAAAGAGAAATTCAGGAAGGTTTGTTCCCTGATTTTGCTCTCTACTTCAAAGGTGTTACAGCTGCTGTTCATGGTGATGTGTTAGTGGTGATATGTTTGCTTACGCTGTCTCCAGTAGCTAAAATCCTGTGTCCAACTTGTTATCTTTATACCATAGAGTAGTAAAGGAACAAAGTAAGGAAAAGAGCCCTGTGCTTAAGCACCCTCTTTATCACTCTCCTGAGTCTTAGAGCAATCCAGTATGATTTCCCCCTGTTGCTCTGCCTGTCTGGCTCCCCACTAAATGATTAAAGATGAGCACAACTGAGTGTGTGATGGCCAACCTCAGGTCTCCTTCTTACCCCACTTCCTGTGGTCGTTCTGATCTGCAGCCACTGCTCCCTATAATTTCTCCTTCACACTTAGCTGCCTCTACAATTACCTAAAGCTTGGCATCCCACAGTTTTCATAGCTAAATTATACCTGGCAGATTACTAAATGCCTTAACCCCACAGAACCAAGTTTTGCGGAGATGAGCCATACACACTCATAGGAACTACACTGATGAGCCGGTGGAAAATTAAGCTGGTAACAGAGTAAAATATTGGATGGAGGACAGTTAATGAAGTAAGACATAACAAAATACAGTCAGTGAAGCAGAATAGTGACAGAGAACTGTCCTTCGTGACCCATTTGTCCTCCTAGAGGATTTTAGCAAGTTACTAAGAAAGCAAGCTGTGTTGTAAGTTGTGTACATATTATAGAAATCACTGAGTGACAGGACATGAAAATGTCTGTTGAACCATATGGTCTCTGAGGCAGGAAAACATCAAACACGCATGTTCTGGGAAGTGCCTGACACATCACAAATGACTGAATAACGATAAGCCAAGTAGCATGCTGGAAGGGACCTTCTGGCCATTAACTCCAGCTCCTTGGTCCTGTAAGCATCAACAAAACCCACAACAAAGAATTTAATAAGCAGTATAATTACACTTTTTCTTTGCTTTCCAGCTTCTCAAGTAGATTCTAAATAGGGGTGCTAACAACTTAGGCAAACCAGTCTTGGCTACACTACCAAGATCTTACATTTGCTCTTATCATTTAGTTATGTTTGGTTTGTTTCTCCCAAATATCCATCATTTGTGAATAAACTGTATACTTCCCCAGCTGAATGTCTCATTACCCTTTTTGCTCCTTCAGGCCACTCCAAGCCAGCTTTTCCTTCCTCACTTCCTTCCCTACTGCCTTTCTTCCTTTCTGGAAAAACTCACACATGCCTGACTTTCCCTGTGAACTTCCTGAAGTCGCTCCTGACCATCTCAGTGTTACAGTAAATTACCTTTCTTTACTATCTTTTCCTCTTCTAAGGCTACTTAGGGATGTAAACTGCAAGTCTGCTGATAGTGCTTTTTGATCTTTCTATATCCTTTCTGCAAACCCCTGTTGCAGTTAAGCAGTATACATCAGGCTACTGTGCTAGCCCTGAAGAACTCTCACAGAACTCTAGTTTCACAGGTTGCAGCTATACTTCTTTATCACAGGCTGAAGTAAACTGCTGCAATGCCTTGCAGCAATATGCACTGCCTATTACAATACCAGTATACAATATACAATATACAACATACAATATACAATACCTGACAGAAACAGTGAATAGGGGTATGTAGGAAACCAAGCCCAGACAATTACGAGAGAAGCACACTGAGACACTATCATTCAGTAGAAGTCAGTTTTGGTACAGTGAGATACCACATGGACTTTTGCAGGTAGCTGTAAACAGTCCTTTGGGGATGCAGCCCACGGAGGAGGTAGAAAGGAACCACTGCAGCATGGTTCTCATCAAGGTTTCTGTTGCCAAACAGACACAAGAACAACAGGGACACACATCAGTCTTTGATGAAAAAAAAGATGGAGAGGCTTTCCTCAAGTAGCTACACTAGATTTTGTTTTTCCCCTACCTGTGGATCCAGTGATCTAATCCATGGTTATTTGCAATAGCAATAACATAATGTTTCTGCAGAATATTTGCTAAATACTATTCCAAGCAAATCTGAAAATAATCGGTGTTGTATGCAGAGGTCTTAGATCACACAGTGACTCCAGTTTGACATGAAGCATCATGCAATTAACTGTCATTATAGCAAAATCAGCATTCATTTTTGCTAAACAGGGATTTGTGACCTGTTTTTAAAACAGCAAAGCACAGTATTTTCTAAAGGAACCAATTTTCAGGATGATTTTCTAAAGAGTATTTGACATAGGCAGTGATTAGGTTAAACAGATACTTGGTACTCTGTCACATTCAAAAACCTCCCACAGTCTTGCAGCTCTCCCTGTTTATTTCTCTTGCCAGCCTTTGGGAGTAGGGGAGCAGAAGGAAAAAACCTCTTTTTTTCCAGGAGTCAAAATCAAAGGAAGATTTTCAAAGGTATATTCACTATTTCTTCAGAGGCAATATCAACAAAAGATCTGTTCTCTGCCTTGTTTACTCTCCAACCAATGACAATTTCTGAGAAAGAAATAGAAGTTTAGGGTATTGGATTGTGTTGAACAGAGCAGTACAGAGTTGAAAACTGAATTCTTCTCCTCTAGAAAAGTTTAGCCTGTAAATCAAGCCAGTACTGTGCAGTGTGTGGTAAGAGCAGGAGAATAAAAGACAACCTGTTAAAACCACTCAACTCCATATTCATGGAATGCTTGACAAGCTTAGTGTTTTAGTGCTTAGTTTTAGTGACTTACAAATGGCACAAGGTTGGGATAAGGATAGCAATCTTGCTGACAGATTTTTACACATATGCATGAATATATGTTTGTAGAAACATACATACATAAAATTTGGCTAAAATCCAGGCTGCAAAAGATTGCTCTGCCTCTGAACTAATGTGTTCTTTGGTATGCAACTTTTGTGATACAAAGCTTTGTTATAAATCTGAGTTTGTGTTTGGAAAAAATATCCTGGAATTTAAAATCACAATTAGGTCTGAATGAAGCATCTAGGTAAGGAGTGAAGTCTTATCTTCCATGGCACAAAGTTATCTAATTTCCTCTGAAAAGTCCGAGAAGTAGCTTGTTTACTTTTAACCAATCTTTCTTGTATGTAAGAAAACAGTTTTGCATCTAAATATTTCAATTTGCATGCTAAAAGGAGAACACCGTAACATTTCAGTGACCGATACCTTAAACTCTCTTAATGAAACTAAGAGATGTGCACTCCAGCATGTTACGGATAGAAAAGTCTTCATGAGGTATATATCCAGCTGACTCAAAACTGAAGAATTCTGGTGTCACCGATTTTATAGAAAAAGCTGATGCTGTGGAGCAGGTGGACAGACAGAACCAACGGAGTACAACACAGATACTAAGTAGGCAGAGAAGGAAGAAAGAACCAGCTTTAGAAATAAACGTCAGAAAAGCAGAAGGCACACAGCTGCAGTCCCAAACTGACAAGGAGAGGTGTGCCATGCATAAGCATGAAGCAAATAAAATTGCACAACAGCATAGCCTTAGGAAATCCATATGGATTATGGACTTACAGCTATGAGGTCAGAAAACGCACTTCAAGGAGAGTGGCAGCCCCTCTTCCCACATTAAAGGTAATGCTTGGGCTCTGGTGTGAATCTGGATTTGCCTGTGAGGACACTGAGGAGGAAGAGGTACATCTTCATCCCCTATGGACCTGGCTGATGCCAAGCTGCTCTTTCAGGTTTGGGATGTAGCATAGTATGGGACCTTTCACGTGAGGGCAATTCAGCAAGCAAAGGTTTAGAAGATGGATGAGCTGCGCTAATTTGCTATTGCTTGGAGTGTTGGGGTAGGAAAGGCTCAGAAGGGGCAGTCACACCCAAGGAAACAAGAAGGAACTATGGGAAAAAGTTACTACAATAGACATGTTTGTCACAGGACAGAACTTGGAGAACATTTTCAGTGGTCACCATTATACCATCAAAATGAATACAAGGTTGAACATACTTCTTTATTTTGCTTTTCTTTTTTTTAGGATCCTGACATATGAGTCATCAGAAAAGATGTCTTATTGAGATTTGTGACCTTGGTGGTTGGTTCTTGCTAGGGAAGGGATGCAACAGGGAAAAGAAAGGTGTTGACTGGAACGGTACCAGGATGATACAGCTTACAGACTCAGGATGGTCTTTGGATTTCATGGGACAGGTAGATGTCCAGCCTACTGCAGGATGCTGAAGTCTGAAAAAGGAATGCATACCATGCTGCTGAGCAGGCCAGGAATGGCTTTGTGGACTGAGAGACTGCTGTTCCTCAGGACAGACTTCCATCTACGGCTTCCACTTTGTGACTTTATCTTTATTGAGGTTCAAATGGCTTTCACTAGGTATACTGGCACTATTGTTTTTGCAGGGTCCTTCCACATTAACAAAAAAAGAGCACTATATGCTGCCAGTCTGAAATGCCTTTCTCATACATAAGAAAACAGCAAAACAAGAAAAAACCCCAAAGACTAAATTCCTCCAAGAAAGAGGAAGTGTAAACACTTTGGCCATACTTCCTCTCTTTTGCAGTACAAAATGAATTCTCAAAGCAAAACTGGGTGCTGAACTCTGTCATCAGGAAAAGTGCTTACTCCCACAAAAGTGTAATGCTCACAAAACATAAAGCCTGTTAACTGCAGGAGCCACCTCTTCCACACCCTTAGAGGTATACTACTGTCATGGTTTGGTCTCAGCTTCCAGCATATTTCCAGTTTCTTTTCATACAGCTGATTTCCGTTCCCACTCATAAAGTCAAATTTGTTCTTGCTGCTGCTGTTGGGTTCTTTTCAGTGTTTGTGTTCATTTCAGGACTGGGATGAGTTGTCTGTGTCTGAAGAGCTGCTAATGCTTATGAATGAGCCACTGCACACAGTAAGCAAGGCCCAGTGGAAAGCCCAGCAGTATGCAATACAGAAAATACTGGATGATTCTTCTGCTGCTTCTTTCCAGGTTAAATCACTTGGTTCTTCAGCATCTCACCTGTAAAAAAGGGTTATGAACTCTTTAAGGAATATGGTATTGTTCTTTTTTTTGGCATGTCTCTTTTTCATATGTTTGTTTGCTGCTGTAATACATTGACTTGCTGAAGTACATGTTAGATATATCTCTTTCCCCATAGTTTTTATACTACCATAGCTCTTTCTGGATATGTACACATAACTGTTTCTGCATATGTAGCCTGCTGAACATCACAGTTATCTCTGTGGAGTATGTTAAGACTCAGGCTCATGGGCAGATCCCCCTAGTTTAGCAAGTCATTCCATGTAAGCAGAGCTGTGGTCTCTTTGTCCATACCCATAGCATGTAGCAAGCACAAGGCATTGAATTTATTCAAGCTCACAATGCAAGAGGGCTGAGAGTTGCATTATTTTGCTCCTGCTGTGGCTTCAGAGTTTGAGTACAGCCAGCCTCCATAGCCAGCTGGTGCCTACTGATCTCATATACCTTGGTAACTGACCATGCCTGCACCCTCAGGCTCATGTGCATTCAGATCATAAAATGTATGCCCAAGACAATTTGGGGAGCTTGTCTGCAACATGGTTTCATCCTGTCTAATGTTTATGCTACCCTGTTTTCCATACTAGCACTGCCCTGCTCACAGTGGGACTAGTTAGCTCTTGCATGGGTTGGCAGATAACTGAAATGCAGAGAGGTAATTCCTGCTTTCTTTTCCGAAGTGTAGAAGTGCTCCATGCACATATGTCCTGTCACTGTTAGCCTTTGATTTACTATGGTGTCTCTCTCCTCATTGTATCAGTGTCTGTATATGTGTGTGAGGTGACCCATACACTGCCTGCACAGATCACTAGCGCTGCTTTCTCACTGCTGTCCATGCCTATGCAAAGACTGGTTTGCTTCTTGCTAGGACCAGAGAAAAGCTAGCCTACATATGCATACCTTCTTAGAGAATCATAGAATAGTTTTGACTGGAAGGGACCTTTAAAGGTCATCTAGTCCAAAGCCCCTGCAGTGAGTAACAGACCCTGCTAAAAAGACAGTTCCTATCTTTCTTTAAGACCCTCTTTAAGCACTGAAAGGCTGCAATAAGGTCTCCCCAAAGCCTTCTCTTCTCTGGGCTGAACTACCACAACTCCTTCACCCTTTCTTCATAGAAGAGGTGTTCCAGCCCTCTGATCATTTTTGTGGCCCTCTCTGGACCTGCTCCAACAGGTTTATGTCCTTCTTGACACAGTACACCACACGAGGTCTCACCAGAACAGATGGGCAGAATCACATCCCTCGGCCAGCTGGCCATGCTTCTTTTGATGCAGCATTTTTGATGCAGGATGCAGTTGGCCTTCTAGGCTGCCAGTGCACATTGCCAGCTCATGTCCAGCTCATGTCCATCCATCCACCAGTACCCAAGTCTTTCTCCACATGTCTGCTCTATATTTCTTCATCACCCAGCCTGTATTGATCCAAAGTTTTCCCTGACCCAGGTTCAGGACCCTGCACTTGTCCTTATTGAACCTCATGAGGTTAACACGGGCCCACTTTTTGAGCTTGACCAAGTCCCTCTGGACAGCATCCCATCCCTCAGGCATGTCAACCACACCAATCAGCNAGTCCCTCTGGACAGCATCCCATCCCTCAGGCATGTCAACCACACCAATCAGCTTGATCTTATGCACAACTTTCTGAGGGTGCACTTGATCCCACTGTTTGTCATTGATGAAGATATTAAACAGTGGTGGTCCCACTACAGACCCCTGAGAGACACCACTTGTCACCTATATCCATCTGGACATCAAGCCATAGACCACTACCCTTTGGATCCGACTATGCAACCAATTCCTTATCCACCAAACAATCCACCCATCATATCCATATCTCTCCAGTTTAGAGAGAAGGATGCTGTGGAGGACCGTGTCGAAGACCTTACAGAAGTCCAGGTAGATGACATCCATTTGTCTTCTCTTGTCCACTGATGATGGATCATCTTGTCACTTCATCACAGAAGGCCACTAGGTTAGTCAGGAAGGACTTGCCCTTGGTGAAGCCATGCTTAGTATCTTGAACAATTTCCCTGTCCTCCACGTGCCTTAGCATAGCTTCTAGGAGGATCTGTTCCATGATCTTCCCAGACACAGAAGTGAGGCTCACAAAAATTCTTCTGAAGACCCTTCTCTTTTTTTTTTCATGTAGCGGTTGCTCTATAGCAATTGCCTGAAGCAGATCCAAATTAAGACAAAACAATCTGGGATCTTGGTCCCTTTTACCCCTCGACTGCCTGGACTAAACTTCTCGGATTGCACATAAGTCAAAACACAGGGAAAACTAGGGCTTCCTTTCTCTGTCTCATCTTCCACATGTTTTCTATGCCTCACTTCTTTTGTTACAGCATGGCTTCTTCAAAATAGCGAATTATTATTTGCTGGCTTTCCCTCCCACAGTTCATTGCAAGATCTTAGCCAAACCATACCCCTCAAACAACACATGTTTGGGCTCAAGGTTTAATAGAATCATCAATCCATTACAATACCATTTATTGTTGCTGCCCAGAGATCTGGATTCTTCCTACCCCCTTCTAGTTCTAATTCTTTCATATTTATCAAAACTGTTTGATTCTACTATTCTTTAACACCATCTGTATAACAATACCCCTTGTAGTCTTCTGATAGTTTCAAATGTGCAGTTTATGGCAGAATTCAGAGAGTTTTCAGCTCTGTAGCTAGAATCATACCTTGAAAGTCGTTAATGCCTAGCAAGAGCTGGTACATACACAGATGCCAATGCATCTCACATGGTGCAGGTTTAAGAGCTGGGGTAAGTCGCTCTGGACTTCGGCTGACTAGCTCCTGCTCTGTTCCTTGCAGGTGATTCTGCTTGTGTTTACTTTTAGGTGACATCATGATAAGCATATTTCCCTGCTAAAGCATCTAAGGACCAACTACAGTAAACATTGAGGGTTTATCTGTTTAAAAAGCTGCAGTCTACAGCAATCAGCAGAAGTTCACTGGAAGCAGGAAGAGATAGCATGTAGTGGCAGAGGTGGAAAGATACCAACAAGGACACATTGATGCAGTCAGTGACAATAGTTCACATAGCTTGTCTTCAGTCCCTGGGCTCAGGTACTGTTGCTGCAGCCATTAGGTACACCCGTTGGAAATACATCATTGCTGTTGCCATGTCTGACACAGCCTAAATGCTCAGGTACCAAGCTGACAACTTAATCCCAGTCAAGTTTTGCAGTCTGACCCTCTGCCCCTTGCCCATGCCTGGAGCTGTTTCTCTTTCTGTGTTCTCTTTCCTTGTAGGTGCAGGCAACAGTGATGCATGCAGACAGGAGATTGCACAGGCACAGGAGCTCCACCATACCATGCAAGCAGGAAGAGACATATGAGTGGTTGGGTGATGCTGATTAGTCCACCCCTCGATCATCCTCTCTTCCTACTCAGTCTGGCCTTTCTAAGCACCCTCTGGGTGGCTGCAGCAGCAGAGTTGACAAGTGGAAAAAAAAAAACAGAAATAGCAGGGAGGTATTTGTTCAGCAGCAGCATGGCACTCTGAGGGCTAAGGAAAATTTACCAGGGTGGTAGGGTGCAAAGGTGCCTGAAATCACAGAGCAGGAAAAATCCTCTTGCTCACTGCTGCTTTCATTGGAGTCTAACTGAGCTGGGTGGAGATGAAAGGTAAGGTGAAGATTGCTTCAGCTCTAAGCGGATCTGGTATTTTGGCAAAACTCTAGCTCAGGGTTGGTTTTTTTTCTTTCCTTTTTTAAAAAAATTTTTTTGACAATCACGATTTATGAAGAACTGGTGCGTGGAAAGGCAGAGACAGAACAGAATTCTTGTACCCCCAAGTTACCCCTCACAGTTTTACCAGACACTGCAGCCTGTCAGTCTACCTTCAGCCCTATTATGCTTTTTGAGTGCCCTAATATGACAAAGAGGACATTAATAATTATAACATTTAAAATAATCACCATTACCAGTATTTCTCACATCGTCTACATAGCTTGAGACATCACTGGAGGCTGATGAAAGAGCCTGGCTGGACTCTTTGAAACAACCCCATGCATAATTTTTCACTGCAATTCTGTATGGATAGCTCAACATATTATTTCAAGTCTCCAAGATGTTAAAGTAGTTTGAGTCAAACTTTTTAAGCAAAAGCCAGCATTATTGAGTGAAGTTCTAGAGTCATCGTGCAAGCAGATCAGAATAGATGATCTTACAGACCTTTCCTGACCTTAAAAAACTACTAATCTATGAACAGTTCCTCTAGTGAGGTAGGAACTAATCCACTGAGGCCTTACAGAGCCATATAAATTCTTTAAGTTAGTTTTAATTTAAAAGTTCTCAATTTTTTAACCAAGATAAAGCAAGCATTCTCAACTCTGAAGCTGATTTGCTTGGTGAAAAAGCATTGCAATTATACAGTCAGGAACATTCAGCACTCCTTAAGACGATGACTTGCAAAGACTCATCTTCTCATGACCTTCTTCAATTTTTTCTCCTGTGAAAATACTGTTCTTGGGACAGTATCCAGAGCACTGACTGCTTGATTGGACAGCATTCTCCACTGTTACTGACTGTCAAGTTTCTATGTTTCTTCCTACCCTAGAATCACTGAATCACTGAATCAAAATATCTCAAGTTGGATGGGACTCATAAGGATCATTGAGTCCAACACCCTGTTCCTTGCAGGACTATCTAAAACAAAACCATATGACTAAGGGCATTGCCCAGATGCTCCTCAAACTCTTGACAGGCTTAGTGCTGTGACCAGTTCCCTGCGGAGCATGTTCCAGTCCCCACCACGCTCATACTGAACTTGCCATCAACCCAAACCCTCAGCTCTCTTCCTATGGGGCTGCCCTCCAGCCTCTTGTCCCCCAGTTTGTATGTATAATTAGGATTATTTCAACCCAGGTGGTGAATCCTGCACTTGCTCTCGTTAAATTTCATTGGACTGGTGATTGTCCAGCTCTCTAGT
>VZZY01017682.1:0-81471 GCA_013400335.1 Eurystomus gularis
ATGATAATAAAATCAGTAACAGCTGGTCAGTATGGGACTTTTCATCCCCTCCTTTGAGAGCATGGGTGACTCATCTCCTGACGTAGAGTCCCTGACTGCGCTTGCTGTGCTGCAAGGAGCCAGGGAGCCCTGCAGATCCTCACCATGCTCTCCCAGGGCAGCCACACCTGAGTACAGCCCAAACACGCTGCTGTGACCCCCTTCCAGGGCAGGCACCAGCCTTACCTGAAGATCTGTCCCCGCAGATGGCACATATGTGCTTGGTGAAGGAGGCCATCGTTCCTGAGGGATGTGCTGGCACTTTGAGGACTCCATTGAGCCCCAGGGGTGGCTTAATGTCTTCTGAGCTGCTGACGGGGTTCATGGGTGAGTTGAGCTGTCAAGACAGAAGCACAGTGCTCAGCAGGGAGCTGGAGCGCACAGATACAGGGCTGAGCCAGATCCACAGCAGGCCTTGCCCATGCACTCAGACATGGGGCAGGAGGGCCAAGCAGGCAACAAGTACCTCTTAAAAAACCCACCCACAAAGCAGGACCATTTAGGCACATGAGTGCAGAGACCAAAGGCACAAGCGCTCATCTGCTGCCCTGGCAAAAGCTGGTGCAGCTCTGAGCTGGCAGCAGGATGCCACCAGGTCCTGCTGCCAGCATCAGGGCAGAAGGAGCAGAGACACGGATGATGCCCTTTGTATGGCCAGGAGCCGCCCAGGGCTGACATTGCCCACCCCACAAAGGATGCTCCTGCACGATTTACAGGGAAGGCAGATTCCTGCTGCACCGCCAGACACCAGCCCACAGCACACCCACGGTAAAGCCACAGACGGCCATGGCACAGCCATGGCATGGCCACCATGGCCAGGCGCTCACAAGCCACCCCGGCTTCACACCGCTTTGGGATGCAGAGCAGGGAAGACGATCTGCAGCGATGGTTCGTGGGAGAGCTGCTGGCTGGGAGCGAGCGCCTGCAGGGATGATGAAGGCCAGGACACTCGTGCTTTAGCTCTGCAATTTATAGACATCCTTTTAGCATTATCTCGCCAAAGGAAAGCTTCACAGCAAATAAATAGATCCCAGATGCAATGGGGCCTGGCTTTCCAGAGCTGGCTTGGGTGGGACTCGGCAACTTGCAGCCTATCCACACACCTCTCCATCCCTCCCCTGTGAGCTCAGTCCCCAACAGTCAGTGAAGAAAGCGGAGACTTGGGTGGAAGCTGGGTGGTGGCATGGCCCTGTGGTGCTGGTATTGAGAGAAGGATTCCTGAGTTGATTCCTGTGCAGCAAGGCAGGGCTGTTATTCCCCCATGTACAGAGAGAAACTGAGGCATGGAGATGTAGGACTGACCTATCTTGACAAGGGAGACAAGCTCACAACAACCCTGCGCAGCCCAGGGCGGGTTCTGGGAGGTCTGGGGGTGGATGAGGGAGCCAGGCTGGGTCAGCTCAGGATGCAGCACAGGCCAGGACCACTGCAGTTGTCCTCCTGGGACAGTTCCCTCCTGGGACTGACTGTTGCAGAGCCTCTGTCCCTACCAATCTCTAAATCCAGGTTGGATACACAGGATTTGTGCTTTGGTTTGTTGTGTTTCTCTTCCCTAATAGAGACACTCAGCAATTGCATTTGTCACAAATTAATTCAGGGAAGTCCCAGGGCTTGTGATCTGTCAATTAGAGCAGCGCAGCCGTTCCTCTGGCTTTAAAGTCTCCAGGCTGGCGGAGAATATTTGGCAGGCAGATGACTAATAACGGCAGAACAGAGCAAGGTAAACCCACCCTGGAGAAATGTGATGGATCTGCCTCCCTCTCCCGCCTGTGCCAGCTGATGAATCAAAGGCAGCCGGGAGCCAGTGCCGCTGAGGGATCCGCTCCTGGTCTTTAGCTGCCATTGTGCTGTGATAGGGCAGAGAGGGGAGGGACAAGCAGGTCCCCAGGCAGGAGCATCTCTCTTTGGGATCACCAGCTCCAGTAATTCCTCCCAGTGCACTTTCTGGGAAAAGGAGCCCTTCCGCAGGTGCAGCTGGTGGCTGTGGCTCATGTCACCAGCAGCTGCCACATGGGACTGAGGGCAGAGGCCATCGGCTGCCTGCTGAAGATGAGCCTCTCACCACCACTCCCCCAGCCCCAGCAGCTCACAGAGTTTGCCCAAGCAATTTCCTGAGAGCATCTGGGGGGGGACGACGGGCAGAGCAAGATGGGGGCATCCTGCCCCTGCACCAGCCCAGGAGGGTGGGGGGTCCCACCACCCTCCACAGCTCCACACATCACCAAGATGCCCTGGTCAGAGCTGAGTCAGCCCGGGCTGGGCTGGGGGAAGTCACCGGTTCCTCTCGCAGTGCTGGCCTGAAACCTCAGTGGCAGCACCACGTGCACCCCGGGGTTCCCACACCCCCCCCGGCGCCTGCCCCATCCCTTCCCCTCCGTGCTGGCGGCTGCCGAGCGAAACCAGGAGCACGTGTGGGCAGGGAGGAGACCCGCCTTGGCACAGCACTTCTGCTCAGGGACAGGACCACTCCAGCTCAGCAAGCAAGCAGGGATAAGGGAAGAACCAGTGCTCTGCTCCCCCAGTGATGTCGGGACTCCTCGGCTCCTCTCCCTTCCCTGTTGAGTTCATTGCTCCGGAGACCAGATCCTGTCCCCTTCTAGCAAGCAGAACTTTATTGCTCCTCCCACCCAAAAAACCCTCAAGCCTCTTCTTCAGTCCCACAGGCATCCTTACAAGAGCATTGTGCAAAGGCAGAGGGTGGCTCTGGACAAACCTAATCCTGTGTCTGATCTCTGCCCGCTCGCCCCTGGGCACCCCGAGCTGCTGCCAGCGATGCCTGGGGCGGCTGCGCCAGTGCAGCCCTTCTAACCCTTCGGGAAGTCCCTCTCTTCCAGCACTTACTGAAAATCCTGCTTTTTTTCCAGCTGTTTTCCCCACAGTTTTAGGTGAGAGGGTTTAAATATGTGTTAAATCCCAGCAAGCAGCAGAGCTGCTGGGTCCAGCCTCCCAGTCCAGCTGGGACCTCTCTCACCACTGCAAACTACCCCCTTGCTTTCAGCTGACCCAGCGCACCTCACCCCCAGCCCAGTTCAGCACCAGTATCCCCTCCCCGAGAGTCCCTTGGGTTTCTCAGGGTGCTGAGATCCAGTCTCAGAACACTCTGCCTCATGCCCTGATTTTGGGGCTGTGTTTGGGAACCATGCAGGATCCCGGAAAGTTCTTGAGGGAGGGTGCCTGGAATGCTTTGAGCATCCTCCAGTGCTGGCACCAAGGGCTGCTGGCTTCTCAGCTCTGCTGGACCAGACAGGAGAGGGACAATGCTCCAGCTTTTGGGAATCTGCCAGCTCCTTCCATCCCCGGTGCCAGCAGGAGCTGGGGTGGAGGGGACCCACCCTGCAGGACCCACCACCCCTTGCACGCCCCATGCCCTTCTGCTCTGCTGGCTTTCCAGAGGCGACGAGGCATGGCCTGATGGCAAGTGGCATCTGCCATCTGACTCAAACCACCTTCCATCAGTGCCATCCCCGCCCGGCGACGGGGGCCACACGCCTCATTACCCCCGGCGCTTTGCCGACCGGTGCAGTGGCGCGGGGGGCTGAGCTCCCCTGTGAGCATCGGCCCCGCCGCCCGCCTGCACCCTCCTCCTCCTCCTCCCCCCGTGCTCCTCCACGGGCTCAGGTAGACCCTCCGCCTGCTGCAGGGATGGGGCCAGGGACCTAATGAGCCCAGACAGGGAACAGATGGCAGGAGCCATTAGGCTGAAGACCTCCTAACTGTCACCTCGAGGAAAACCACTTAAGACAAGTCCCTGAGCAAGGGACGGACACTTGAGCCGTGCTGGGAGGGCTGGAGCTCGCTCTCCGGCACCATCTGACCACGCTCTCGATTCCCCTTTCTGCTCTGTGGCGACGTTTTATTTCAGTTCCCTTGGCTCCTATAAAGCAAAACGTGCCTTCTAATGGATGCTGGGGGTGCATCACCCCTTCCCCATTTCCTCCCCGGCTTGTGGCTCACCCCAGCGTTGCTTCACAGCTCCCTTCTCACTCCTCCCCACCATCCTGGCGCTCTCGCTGCTAATTTTGCTCTGGCCACCCGTTCCCAGGCACCGTTTCAGTTCCCCTTCCCTCAGCCATGGGACGGGAGGTGGTGACATGTCCACCCCACTCATCAGGGAGTGCAATCCAGCCAGACCCACTGCATCAGGCTCTGGGGTGCAGGTCCCCGCACATCTCTGGGGGGTCACGGGGCAGATCCTGCATGGGAGAAGTTAATCAAAAGGCAAATAAAAGTTCTGCCTTTCTGGCCAGCATGGGGATGCTGAGTCCTGGGGAAGCTGCTTGGGGGTCCCCAGGGACTGGACTCAGCACAGCCTTCCCCAGCCCCGGGTAGAAAAACCTGTTATCTCTGGAAATAAATCAGGCCAATATTTAAAAATAAAGGTGCCGGCAGGTGCTCGACTCCCAGAGAGGGCCTGGAATAAATAAACCCGCAGCGAGTGGCAGGTGGTGGCCAATTCCTTAATCTGCCCTTTTACTAAACATATACCGTGCGAGCAGCCAGCAACAGGTGGCAGGGGCTGGTCAGCGCGCCTCGATCTTGCTATTTTTAAAAAGAGCTTATCTCGCCGTAGTTGGAGCTTTTTTAACGTAATCTTCAGCCAGCGAACGCCAGCCCTTCCCCTGCGAGGAGAAAGGGGCAGCGGGCAGGGGACCCCTCAGCATGTGCCATGGGGATCACGGGCTGGCACCGGAGGGGATGTGCCATGTCCCAGGGAGGGGACGGGGCTGTTTGGGTGTGAAGCACGGGGTATGGACAATCCTGGGGTAGCTCCAGCTCCTGCCAGAGCTACACCAGCCCGCAGGTGACCCACGGGTAGTTGCTGGTCTCCTTTCACGCCCAGCCTGGAGAGGAACAGGGCAGGAGTGGAGGGGACAAGCAATGGGAGGTGATGGATGGCCATACCCCGGCTGTGCTGGTCTTTCATAGCCCCAAAAGTGACTGTGGCCACCCAGCTCTGGTCAGAGGAGCAGGATGCCTCTGGATAAGTTTCCCCCATGGGCTTCTGCTTTCTGCCTCCCTTCGACGCCTGCCTGCATTACCTGCGATTGGGTTTATCTCCCTGGCCTGGCCTGGCCAGCGCCAGGGCTTCCTGCAGGGAGACCAGAGCTGGTTCTGCATCAGGAAACCCACGGAGGTGCCTTCTACCCGGCTAAACAGGCAGCAGCGACATCCCCACCACCTTCCCCTTACCTGCGGGCTGCTGGTGCCGAATCCCAGGCTGGGGGTGGAGGGGACGGACATTGAGTGCGGGCCCATGGGGGAGCTGATGACGGAGAACGGAGGCCCCATGCCATTGATGGGCGAGCTCAGGGTGCTGATGGGCGAGTGGAGCTGGCCCGGGGAGCCCAGCGAGGAGCCGATGCCCGGCCCGATGGACGGATGGAGGGATGGGGTGGCCATGGGCCCCCGGCTCGTGGGGGAGTTCAGGGATGTGGAATTGACTTGGTTGGAGAAATCTGTAAGAGAGGAAAGAGAGAAACGGGACTGAATCTCTGGTCCAGGACAGGCTCTGACACATGGCCACAGCAAGCCCTGCTGCTCTATGACCTGTCCCAATGCATCCTCCACCTTTCAAGACCACCTTCTGCTGGAGTACCCATGCAGGCGTTAAGACAGGCGCTGAGAGCACCTCCACCCCGAGAGCCAGCCAGCCCTGCCCTCCTCCCCGTCGCCCGCCCGCTGTACCCCGGCTCTGGGCAGCACCGCTGCTCCGGCCGACACGCGGGGAGCAGCCCCACCACGGGAGCGGACAGATGCCCTCCGTCTCACAGGATAAATCTGATTTATCCCAGATTTATGGCGGCTTGGCGGCGAGAGCGTGTTTGTGCATCTGCACGCGTGGTCCACGCGCCCGCCCGGGGCACACTGAGCATGTGATGGGGAGCTCTGCGGGTATCCCGATCCAACGGGAGGAAGAGGAGGAACACGCTGCCCGGGCAAGCTCTCGCGGGCAGCAACCATGAGCTGTGGCTGCCTGCGCCCCAGCAGCTCCATCGGCCGTGGGGAGCGGGAGGAGGAGNGGGGGGGTGTTAAAAATAGCCTCCGATTCTCCCGAGAGGAGACATGGAGCCATTCCTGGCACATTTCCTCCTCATCCTGTCACGCTGCTTGCAAAACAATCCCGAGCGAGGGAGAAGCTGGCTTGTGGCCCCCGGGGTTGCGAGGGGGAGCCGGCGGAAGGCGGCAGAGGCGGATGGGCAGCATGGGCAGGAGCTCCACGGCATCATCACCACCCACCCCAACACCCACCAGGACCCCCCCCAGTTCACACCAGCAGACATAGGCCCAGAGATGGGGAGGCATCGGCACGGCTGCTCAGCCAGGGGCTGTTCACGGAGCCCCTGCTTTTGGTTACAGGCCCCAAAGTTAACTAAATTCTGGGAAATACTGTCTTCAGTATTTCAGCTGCACGGGGTCAGCTGTCTCCTCAGAACTTTGGCGCAATTAGCATAGGAATGTTACACAGTGGGAAACACACTTGCTGAACCCACAAGCCCAGCCCCAGCACCTTCCCTGGAGATCACTGATCCCGGTGGGGAAATCCCAGCATGAGGAAGCAAAGGCCCAGCAAGGCAGCGATGCTCTTCTCACAAAGCTGTGCAGCCAGCGGCTCACTGCTGTACCCAGAGTCCCATCCCTCTACCCAAAATCCCATCGCAGCCCCCAGAATCCCATCACTCCACCCTAAGTCCCATCACTGTCCTCAGGGTCCTGTTGTTGCACCCAGAGTCCTACAGCTGCACCTGAAGTCCAATCATTGCAACTGAAGTCCCATCACTGCACCCAAAGTCCCACCACTGCACCCAAAGTCCCATCGCTGCCCCCAGCACCCCACCACTGTCCCCTTTCTCACAAGGGACCTCACCACATGGTCACACCTCTTGCCCCAACACTTTCTTTCCAGCCCTCATGTATTCAGCCTCATCCCTGCCTTGTGAGGGTGCTGGTGGGGCACGGAGCCCCCCAAGGGTTCCCCCACACAGTCACTGCCGTGGGCAGCCATGCTGCCCAGGCACCCGGAACCCCCCACGGCGTATGTCCCCTCCCCACAGCCCAGTTGTCCCCAGCACGTCCCCATTGCACCGTCCCCGCTGCAGCATAACAGGATTACACACACCACGGGAGAGGCTCGCTCCCTACACGGATAATTCCTTAAACTCGGAGCCAGAAGCGGGATCCCTGGGGCAGGGAGCTGACGACGGGAGAAGGCTTGAATGTAGAAATGAGGATTAAGCTCCATCGGGCTGGGACGTTGCCAGCTCCCTCTGCACGGGTGTCCTGTCCCATCTGGGACACATGGGACAGCCCCCATGTCCCAGTCAGGTGCCACCATCGATGCCAAAACCAGCCCGTGTCCCAGCACCACTGGCCCTGGCAGGCACCTCTGTGGCCATGGACGAGCATCCCTGTCCCCGGGGAGCTGGCCTCGCATCGGCTCTTGCAGGATGTTGATATAAAACAACCACCGGCCACCACGTCACCCATGGCCGAGTGACGTGCAGGCAGCACAACAGGAACCCCAGGAAATTCCTCGAGGCTTCAGGGTCTGTTCCTGAGGTTCAGCACAACGGGACCGTGCTTCCCAGCTCTCTGCTTTCTGGTGGCTTTAAACAGCTGGGAGGAGGAGTGGGGCTCCATGACGTGCTCTGGCGAGAGGGGTGTGAGCTGGGCCCCCGTCACTATCCCATGTCCGGGGGGAAAAGGCTCATTCTGCGGCAGGAGGGTGTCTGGGTACGGGGTCCCAGCCAGCCCTTCTCTGAAGGACGCCCAGAAACACCCGTGAGCCAAGGTGATGAATGGAGACCTTCCAAGGATGCGCTGGATCCTCTCGCCAGGGGAAACAGGCACTTGACCTGCCGGCAAAGGGAAGGCAGCAAAGCACAGTCCTTCCTTTTAGAAGATCCTGAATATTTAAGGCAGGAGAGGTCACAGGCAGGTTACTGGCGACCGGCCCGTGCCTACTTAAGCACATCAGAAATCAAAGCACGTGCAGGGCTGGCTTCTCTCCCCAAATCCCCATCCCCTGGGTACCACGAGAGCTCCCCATCCCTGGATACCCACCGCTTCCATCACCTACCCTGGTTACACACTTTGCTTTCCCAGTAGATGCGATCCCCGGCACCCAGTGAGGAACAGGGTGTGTGTGTCAGGGCTGGTCTGGAGAAAATAATTCAGGCAACAACAATAAAAAGGAAAGGAGGTGAGAGGAGGAGGAACCGTGCATTGAACAGGCCTGTCGGGGAGAAGCGTGTGAAGGCACGGACACATCTGGGTGTGTTTTCACCCAAAATGCTCTGAAATCTGAACCAGACCTGAACTCCTTCCAAAGCCTGGTTTGAAGTAACCTCTTGGACATCAGGATGCTTCCACACCTCATCCAAATGCAGCCCCAAACCCCACTGTGAGAGCTCTGGGAAACATTCACCTCCAACCGACCAGCAAATATGGAAAAGGGTTTGTTTTCACTTTTTCCTTCACAAAACCAACTCAGCACAGATGCTGCCAGCCCCTGGCTTGAGGGGGAATGCTCCCAGAGGGAAGATGCGTTTGGGGAAGATAATGACTCAAGGTGGAGAGATGGGGATCCAGAGTTGGATATGAGAATTCCACCCTCCTCACTCATTGCAAGCATCCTATAGGATCTTGAATGCTAAAGGAGCAGTAGGAAAAAATAAATTTAAAAAAGGAAAAAAGCCTAGATTGAGGAAATATCCTTAACAGAAGCAAATAAACCCCCAAACTGATGGATACCCCTTGGACTCCGACACATGGGGGAGGTATTTTTCTAAACACATTTTCAGTTCAAGCAGTATGAGACCGTTCATCTTTCTTGCGTAATTTTGCCATTTAAAGCTGTTGTGTGTGACTATCTCTTGACCAAAATAAACAACATGCCTGTTTCTAAATAAAAAAAAAGAAACTTTTTTTTAAATTTTGAAAGCATTTCCCCTCTTGCCGCACCCATAAATTGTGGCTATTTTATCTGTGTGTCCTTTGTTTACACACAACGACCTCTATATAGCTTGTAAGATGCCCCATGGCAGTTGGGAGATCGGAAAGGAGAGCTCTTCAGCAGTTGAAGAATTTGCAACGAAGCTCTTTCTCCTCTAAAATATGAACCCACGAGCCACAAAAGTTGGATGGGAATTTTTCCCAAAGAATAAGATGTTTAGGGCAGGTCCACATGATCCATCTCAAGCGACCCAGGAGCCGCGTGCCTTCAGCTCTCCTTGGCTGGAGGAACACGCCTCAGCTGAAACCATCACACCGAGACCAGAGCCAGCGGGTTCTGATCTGGCCTCCAGATAAGGAGCCTGGGTCTTGTTTTTCTGGCATGGTGCTCATCGCTGCCCTTTCCCTCAGCAGATACCTGTCCTTGCAAGATCGCTCTTGGATGCCATCACCCCTGCTCCGCAGGTGGGGAAACCGAGGTATGGGGAGCGCAATGTCCCCGGCGAGGCAGACACAGACGGCACAAGTAGGGCAGAGGCTCGTTGTGACCTTCACCAAGGTCACGCGGGAAACTGGAGCCAAAGCTGGGAATAGATCCTGGCTATTGCAAGACCCAGGCTAGCATCTTGACTGCTCAATCAACCTTCTCCAGATAACTTTTCTCCTCCCGGCTCTGTGACAGACAGCACTTTTAAACTATTATTAATTTTCAATAAGGGAAGAAAACATCTTTATCAAACGTCTTTATAAAACATCTTTCTAAAACATTTGTCCCGGTTCTCACCCAGCTGCATCAGACCCTCAGACCAGTGCAGACAAGTACCAAAGAACCCTGGGCAGCTTCTCTGCTGTCTTCAATCCCCTTAGCATGCTTGGGGCCAACAGTAGGAAGCTCCAGTTTGGACCAGCAAACACCCAAGACTGAACGCAGCCCAGACAGGGAGGTTGGACCCCGTGGGAGCTGTGGTTGTGGGAAGCATCCAGCCCCGTCACCAGCCCTCGCAATACTTCCCTGCCGCATTTTAGCACCCGGTGCACGAGACCCAAGTGTTGCTGCTTGGCTGGGGTACGTCTGCAGCTGCCCAACAGCCTCTAGCAGCTTTTGCTGATACAGCGATATCAAGAAGGGCTGTGATTTTAACATTTCTAGACCACAAAATGTCCCAGAGCAGAAACAATTACAACAGCGCAGCAGAGCTTTTTTTCCCAGGATAGCTCATTTGTACCAGAATAAACTGTACCAGCATAAGCTTTCGCCAGTATAATCTTCATTTATGCTTAAGAGGCTTTGCCAGTAAAACTACAGTGACCTAGCTCTGCTGGAAAACCTTTTCTCGCATATCCAGGGAGTTTACTCAGCAGCTCGGTGGCTCCGCAGTCTGCTTCTGAGAGAGGGGAAGTTATAAAAAAACATATCTCAAGGCATAAACAAGTCCCAGAGATACGCTTTTCTGCAGCCGAGGAGGGCTGCAGCCCCAGGACACAACCCTGCAAGCCCACCCAAGTGGGATCAGAGGGGTCTGTGGGCACCCAGGGCTCCGGGGAGCTGCCACGGTGCAGGCACCCCAAGCACCCAGCCCTGACGCCAGCCGAGCTTTGGAAAGCTGTCCGCACCCCTCTGCTTCCGCTTTTTTTTTTTGCCTTTTTTTTTTTCTCAGCACCTCTTCCTCCTTAATCAGAAAGCAGATCAATTCTGGGTATTAAACAGCAGGAAATCCTAAATTTGGGTTGCCACTCCCTTCCTTAAGTCAGCCCTCTGTGTTAGGGCTGTGGGGCCATGTTTGGAGGGGATCGGGACCAGCAGCTGAGACCAGGCTTTCGGAAACGTCCCCTCTGTCTGCTCTCAAGTTGTCACTTTGGTGCTGACCAGATTCAAAACTCCGACACCCAAATGCACGTGAATCTGTGTGTACACCGACGTGCAGAACACCCTTCCTTCTTTCGGTGTCTCTGCGGGTGGCAAGTTTCCCTAAATAAACTCGGTACTGAGAACCCCTGTCCACTTGCTCTCATTCCTCAAAAGTCGTAGGGAAATCTCCTCGTGTGCTTTCCACCCAAGCCACCTCGAACACTGGAGGTTTCCACCTCCTCTTCTTTCACCTTCCGCAGCACAGCAAACGAAGACACCGCTGGCGAGCAGCCGGCACCCACCTACGGAGCGGGATGCTGAGAAAAACGGGCAGCAGCAAATCTGGGCAGGACACGAGGGGTTGACTGTAGTTTCCATGTGAAAATTGTCATGGGAATACAGTGACCACAAGAGGTCAGGTCCTCACTTTTGTCCCTGATCCAAAACAGGAATGAACAGAGAGTATGTTTACAGCGGATGAATTTAAATAGCCCCTGGCCTCCAATCTCGAGTAAGTTTGCTCTCAATTTACACCAGCACAGCTGAGAACTGAAGCGAGGATGGAGCAAGAACTGCCCGTTCCCCTTCCAATGGCAGCTGCTGCTGTGGACCCACCAGTGCCCGACTCAGGCAAACTCAGGGAGACAACCCGCACGGTGCAGCATGGCTACTATCCCAGGAAATCGCCCACGGATCCAGGAAACAAGCATCATCTTGTGGCCCAAGCACATTAAACTGCATTTCTAGCACTTGCCTATCAAGAAGAGGCAACTGATCCCACTAAGCACCAGGAGCATGGCAGAGGCATCCCTGGGAATGGACACCCAGAGATATCAGAATCATAGAACACCACAGAATCAAAGAATGCCAGGTTGGAAGGGACCTCAAGGACCATCTAGTCCAACCATCAGAAGATGCAGCGGAATACGTTCCTTTCCAGTATTGCTCCCACAGCTATAGGCAAAAGGGTGTAGGAGCCCTAAACCACAGTGCAATCAAACACACCGGTCCCGAGTAGCTGTGATTTTACCAAAAAGTCACTTGAATTGTTTTTCCTTTTTTACGTTCCTGGACTTGAGTGCAAAGACAAACCCGAGAACATCCCTCCCAGACCCCTGCAAAGTCTGCACAGCGCACAGCACACAGAAATGTGTCTTTTTGTGGGCGTTTAAAAACCACCCCGTGTAGTTTCTCTTTGGGAACCTGCCCTGAGGTTTGGGAGAATTTCTTCAGCCACACTCAGCACTTTGCCCCGAGAAGTGCCGGGCAATGCCGCAGCGGTTTGAGCCGCTCAGGGATTGTGAGAAACTCAGTTTCAGCTGCTCTCTGCTCCAGGTGGGTTCCTCTTCCCGCCAGGTTCCACTTTGACCAAACTAAAACCTCAAAGCCACACAGTTTCTCACCCCCAGCTCCCTGCTCCCACCCGAGCCAGCTGCAACTCAACAGCAGGACCACTTGGCACAGAGCTGCCAAAGCCAGTGAGAGCAGAGGTGTGTGTCAGGGCTGCGAGCCCAGCGTTGGGGTCCCCTTCCAGGGGCTTTCCTTGGCTGGAGGAAATTCGGCAGCAGGCCTCTGTGTGCTGCAGGTGATGGATCAGCAGTCCACCTTACAGGGCTGGCGGGCTGCGGCAGGAGATTACGGTGCCCACAAGCAGCTTTTCCGTGGCACTCTGCACGCCAAGCTCTCCATCCCCCAGCCTGAGTTGCCACTACCGCAGCTCAGGGAAACCTCTGCTCTCCATCTAGAAGATGAAGGGGAGGAAGTGCAAAAGCATCTCACAACGGGGTGATGGGACAGGGTGGATACGGGCTCTCCAAAGTAGTACCCACCATGGTACCCACCCCAAACCTCGCTGAGGAGCAGGCAGCATCCCTACCACATAGAGCAGAGGCAGGACACCTCCATCTCTGCAGCTCCAACACCCATTCTCCCTCTCTATTCCCTTTTATTTCCTCCTCTGGACACAACTTTGCAGCTAACATTAGACCTCCCCAGAGCCCAGGGGAAGGACAACAGTGTGGTCACAGACATGGGCTCAGGCTGGCAAGTGCTGGGTCATGTCTGGGGGTCTCTCCCCAGGCAACCTGCTCACCAGTACTCTCATTTTTTGGCAGCCCAACTTAAAAGACCACGGAGTCTCCTCTGGGAGACACTCACCTGTAACCCACCCCATGGCCTGCTAGAGCCTGGGTGGCCAGTGGTCCAGTGACCCCCCCACTGCAGGACCAACACCAAAAGCCAAGATGCTTCTCCCTGATGCTCCAGAGCTAGCACGGACAAGGGGAAGCAGCCCCACTGGAGATGTGTGTGTGCAGTGGGAGCACAGCCCCCACACCCAGCCTGACCAAGCACGCTCAGCTCCAGCCTGGGGGCTCATTTTCTTTTTTTTTCCCTTAAAAACCCCATCCCATCCTCCTCGGAGCCCTGTAAAAGCACAATCTGCTTCAGGAGCCACTGGCAAAGCCGGAAACCTGTGGGGCTATTCCCATCTCTGAGGGGGAAGGACTGAAGAGAGGAATTTTCCAGAAGCTGCTCTCGCCGCGAGCTGCCGTGTCACCGGAGGAAATGCTTGCGAACGCCTCTTCCTCCCTCAAGCCAGCACTCCCGGCTTCCTGCCTCGGGCAGACCTCCATCGCCAACCATTTCCCCCACCCACGGAGGACTCCCCACCCATGGAAGACCCCCACACCCATGGAGCACACCCCACTCATGGAGAACACCCCACCCATGGAAGACCCCCCACCCATGGAAGACCCCCCACTCATGGAAGACCCCCCCACACCCATGAAGAAACCCCCGCACACCCACGGAGGACCCCCACACCCATGTTTTTTTTCACTTTCCATCTCCCAAGCACTTGGGGCAGCCTCCGAGCCCCCCTTGGAAGAAGCCAGGGTGGCGGGTAGAGAAGGCAAAGGCGGGAAGAGTGAGGAGAGCTGTGACCCATGGAAAGTGTGAGGAGCCCCTTGGAGAGAAGGGAAAGGCAAAGGCAAGCCTGGGGGGCTGGGGGGAGCGGGCAGTGCAGCTCGGTTCTCCCCCAGCCTGGCAGCACTGGGCGGAGGGGGAGGGTGCACCCAGGCAAACAAGGATTCTGCTGATAAAGCAAATGTGACTCAATCACACGCTTGTGCAAAGATGTCACAACAGTCCTGAGAAATTACAGGCTCCGATTTCATCCCTCAAGGGCCAGCGCTGTCCTTGCTCGCACAATGCGCTCTGTTCTGCTGTCAGCGGCTCAGCCAGTGCCCCTAATTTACTGGCTGGGAACCCGCTGCAGGAGCAGGCAATAATAGGTGCAGTGTAGTGCTGCTGACAGGGCTCCTGGGCTGGCAGCGCGGCCGGGGAGGTGGCCGCCGAAGGACTCAACGCGGCGGCTCTTTGGAGCTTGTGCCACTGTGGTCAGAAGCTGCCCGAAGCCGGGGGGGGTCACTGTCCCCTCCAAGCCCCACACTTTCGGGGTGCAGGCGTTGCCTGGCACGTGCCAGCTGGCCCCAGCCCAGCTCTCTGCCCCAAACATGGTGGTGTTAGGAGGCAAACCTTGCTTGGGGTTGCATCTCTCCATCTTCTGGGGTGGCCCCATGCACTCCCAAAAAGGAGGTTTGGGGGGCCCAGACCTCACTGCCAAAGCAGAAGCCCCCACCACCGCGATCGTCCCCTGCCATCAACCTTTCCCAAACTCAGTCAGGAGCAAACCAGGCCATGCCAAGAGGGGACTTGGACCTGCCTGCACCCTTCCAGCCTCCAAAGAACGGTGGTGAAGCTACAACAACAGCAAAAGATGCCAACAGAGGGGAAGATGCTCCCTCTGTTCTGCAGAGATAGAGGGAGGGCTGCTCCTTTCCCGATGGGCATCACCAGCTGGGCACATGGTGGTGGTGACGCTTCCCCACATCCACCTGTAATTTCCTAGGAACTGGGAAGCTCTACTCAGAGCTTCTCATCCCTGCCAGCTAACACTGACCTTCGCAGCCTCCCTGACTCCATCCCGTTCTCTGAAAGGAGCACGGCGAGAGCAAAAGCACAGTGGTCCCGCAGGTTGCTGAAGCTCATTATGGCCTTTTAATTACATTCAATTGCAGTTTTATGGGCTTACGGGCAAACTGGAAGTGATCTAATTGCCCTTGCGGGGGTGCTACGCTCTGAGCTATGAAAAACCAAGCAGGATCCAGCGAGACACACGGGGAGCTCGAAAGCATTAGGCTCGCTCCAGCAGAAAGAGGAGAAGTTTCGTCTCGTGGCGAGGCTCCCCCAGGACCCCATGGTAATGAGCCGCACACGTGGCATGTGCCCGGCCCACCGGTGACCCAAAATCCTGCACCACCCCATCACCCCAGCATGTCCCATCCACTGCTCCCCAGCACCCGGGTCCCATCCCCATGTTGAGCTCAGGGCTGGGAGGATGGATGTGGAGAGGAGATGGGTCCCAGACCTGGAGCTAAGCAGGCTCCTCTCCCACGGAAGGTCCCACCTTGAGCCCTAGAATACTCTTGTCCAAATCAGGCAGGGACAGAAGCAGACAGTGCAGCTCCCTGCAGCTGAAGAGGGGACCCAGCAGCTCTCCATATTCTCCCTCCAGGAGATCTGGAATGAGCCAAATCCTAAAGACCAGGAGTGGGAGCCGCCCATGGCTCTCCTTGACACCAGCTTTTGAGATCTGTGGGCTAAAACCCATGTTCCCACCTCCCTGATGGGTCCTAGAAGCACAGAGCCCCGGGATGCTGCAGGAAGTGCTCCATCTACCCTGGTTTTGCTCATTACAGGGACTGACCAGAGGTGCTGGCAGGATTGACAGCACCTCCACGCTTCCCAGTTGCTCTTCTGCTCCCATCTGTGGTCAGCGTTGAGAGCAACTGCCAGCCCATAGCACTTTAAAAGGTCCTACACTACGTGTGCAAGATCTGTCTGATGGGACAAGCTCCATCCTCGAGGTCTGAGACAGCACCAAGAAGTGAGGGGGGGAGACACAGCCATGTACTGCAGATCTCCTACGTCTGGCTTCCAGGAGCAACGGCCTACAAACCACCGGCCAGACAGATTATATTACGGTGCTGTGCGCGCGCATTAATCCAGATTTGAGATAATTACAGTCATTCACTTGGCATAATGGGCTTTAATTGATCCAACGTGGCTGGTGCTGCTGCTCGCCGCCAGCATGCAGCTGGCATCCCAACACCCCGAAGCTGTGCTGTCACCAACCACACCATGACCAGCAAAAGACAAAACCGCTAACTGGTTCCCCAGAAAACCAGTTATGCGGAAAACCTTCCTTAGGGCATGCTGGATGACAGATGACTGCAAGGCTGCAAGGTCTCCCCATCTCTCTGTTGAGACCCAGCAAGCCTGGCTTGGGCACAAGATGTCATCCGGTCAGGAGACATCTCATGAGCATCCAAGTGGGATGAGCCATCTCTCCAGAGGGCTTTGCTGCTGTGGAGCTGTGCAAGGGCAGCCCATGGGGACAACATTATCCAAGTCTCCTTGGAGAAACGCCCACCTTCCAGTCCATGTTTGACAGTAGGTTGGTCAACAGACCCCTGGAGGTCCCTTCCCACCAGCATTTTTGTGCTTTAAGTCTCACAGAGCACACAGAGCTGGAAACCCAAATGGGTAAAGGATCTTGCGGTCCCAAAACAGCCATCCCTTCTCATCTCAGCTCCTTCTCCACACCTTTGCTGACAACTGGAGCATGCTCTGGAGCAAGCTAGTTGCCTCAGGGACAAACCACCCATTTTGTGCATTGCAGCTAGAGGTCCAGAAGAAGAAGCCTGAGAACTGGTGGGCCTGATAAGGTACCTGACAAGATAGGAAAGGAAGCTACCAGAGCCAGATCACCTTCAATAAATGCATGTTCCCTCTGGAAACTAGATAGCACACACCATTTTTCAAGAGAAAGAAGCTGCCTCTGGTCTTACATGACCTCCCTGGGTTCAGTAACATATGCTGGGCAGGAGAGAAGGTTTAAGCCCCCTCAACACCAGCCACATGTCCAAGGGGTGGACAAGCAGGGTCGGTGAGTTGCTCCCCCTTCCCGAGTCAGAGAAGAGGCTTGGAAAAGCCTTGGGAAAACCCTTCCCCCATGCCGCGCAGGCTGCAGCAAAGCACGGTCTGCCTGCAAGCTGCCTTTGCGTCTGAGTTTCTGGTTCCAGTCCAAAGCTAATTAGGCTGTGCCAAGTCCAATCAGATAGCTTCGGCTAATTGAGCTCGGCACGGACGGGTCAATGTCCAGCAGATCTCCATGTTCCAGGCGTTTTGTCAGCCCACAGATAACTGCCAGGGCCTGGGAAGGGGAAGGACCCCTCCAAAAATGTTCTCTTAATGCAAAGTCAGAGCCTTTCCCTGCTGGAGCTGCACACAGGCCCAGGTTAACCCCTCGGACACCGCCAGCATCCCCCTCGTGCCTGAGGAACCCCAATGGATGAAGATGCCCCAACAGCAATGCTAAAAGTGGGCAAGCAGAGGATTAAATAGAGCGACTGTCCACCATGCTCTGGTGTGCATTTCTCATGGTGTCACCTCTAAGCTTGGTGGGCCATGCCGCATGCCATACATCACCCGGGTAGCAGGCCCACCAAACCGCAGAGCAAGAGCAAATCAGCTGAATCCCCAGTCACACAGCTACTAAAAACCAGCGAGAGAAACAGGCTCTCTGCACAACTACCAGCACCTCCTCCAAAGCTGGCTTAGATGTGTCTGCACCAGACTGCAGCTACCAGTCTACAAAAGTAGGGTTTGTTGAGGGTTTCTTGGCTCCATGAGCCAACGTGGCTGCCAGCACAGGGTCACCAGCGGTTCCCAGACACGCCTGGGCATCGCAACCTGGCTGTAGTCAGATGAGGAGCACGGGGGAACACGGCAGGGCAGCCAAGCACTGGGCTCAGGGAGAGCAGTGAGGAAGAGGTAGCGAGTGCCAGGGGGAGACACAAGCTGGACAGGAGTGTTTCACCCCCACGAGCAGGTCAGAGCCGTGGAAATGTCCTGCACAGACCCATGGCCAGATGCGCAGTTGAACCCAGCAGCTGAGGCTGCTCCCAAGGCCACAGCCACATTCACTCCCAGCTGCCGAGAATCCTTCCTGGAGCAGACTACAAGCAACTGCACCCGAGGGCAGACAAGTAGAGAGGAGGAGTGGGGATCTGGGGAAGGCTCCAATGAGCCCTTCCTTGGACCAGTTATCAGCCCCGCTGCGGAGCTCTGGCAGCTCCTGACTTCTAAGGCAAGGAAAAGGACAACATCCAGCTTCCTAAAAACCACACACTTCTTTTTCGTCTCTAACCCTGCCTTTGCTTTCAGGGCCAAGCATCCTGCACCGGGGCAGGAGGATGGCAGTGGCCATCCCGGCAGCAGGAACACCGGCTACAATCCCTGCGTTCACCCCCTCTACCTCCAGCTGCTGCGGAAAGGCTGCTCCTCTTCAGCTGACAAATAGATGAGACGTTTCATTAATAAACCTTCAGCTTCTCCTAACACTTCTGATTACCATCTCTGTGTTTGGATCCCTGCTCATGTTACACGTTCATCTCAATTAAATATTCCCTCCTCCTTAAATCCCCACTTTATCTCCTTGACCACGTAAATCACAGAGTGGGCTCTGGGCTGCTTTTTTTTCTTTCCCAACTCTCCCTTCTCCGACCGCAGTTAGAAAATAAACAGTGATTCAAACCGCAGCGTGTCCAGGCAGCCTCTGAGCTCATCTTCCAGCAAACCCATCCAAGGGGGCTGACATTGGTCCTGCAGAGCCCCCACCAGCGCTTGCCTCCAGCCCCACCTGGTTTGCAAAACACTTTGATTTACGTCTTGCTCAGCATGGGCCAAACCCTTACTGGGGCTTCACTGGAGACATCTCGCCTCACGAGGCCCTTGGTCCAGCCTGGATGGAGCATCGCTAGAGCATTTTGGTTGTGAAACACTGGCCGGAGTAGCAGCAAAGGGAGAGCCCAGGCTGGCTCCCCCCGCACTGCCCCATGTCCCTCTGGCAATCAGGGCAATTGCTTGCATGGAAACCTAATTATATTAGGGAAGAACTTAGTAATTTTTAACTGTTGTGCTGGTGGCTCAGCTCCCTCCCCCTCCTGCATACCAGCAGCACTGGGTAAAAGCTGCAGTGCTGGCTTCCTCTCCTCCTCCTCCACCGCTGCTTTGAAGAGCGAGAGCGAGGAAGAGGAGCAAGATGGTGTGATGGGCAGGCAGCTGGCTGGGACTTGGGTGGTGGCCCAGGTGGTCCTGGGTGAGCCAGGGAGCTTCTGACTGCCCTGTAGCTGTTTGCCGGTGAGGTTTGCATGGGGAGCCTGTGCCTCAAGAGCATGGACACCCAGCCCTCACATGTGGTGGCCTCTTGATGCCACCGTGAGAAAGATGCCCCACGGTCCTCTGCTTGGTGACTTGCACTGGGTGGGTGGTCAGTGGCCCTGGGGAAAAGCCTACATGGACAAGAGCACAGCAGAGGCCCCACTACACAGAAACCAGGAGCTCCCACCAAGCACCCACCCTGCACTCAAGGCACCTTGGAAGAAATAACCTCCCCAGGAGCATCTCAGTCTCGTTTGTACAGGGACCACGGGCAGCAGAGCATGAGCCCACCATGTGGAGAGCTTTGCACCACAAATTGTGTTGCACCACAGGGAGCACTGCAGAAGCCCCTCACACCAGCTCCCCTCCATGGGCACACCCGGCCCCAGCCCACCCATGGGCTGGTGGGCACACGAGGCTCCCCCAGCCCATCGCAGACCCCCCGATTCCCACGCCTGGGGCTGGCCCAGCTGCCAGCGGTGCCTTTAAGAGGCGAGGAGGGGAGCTCGATGGCCGGTGTTTTCCAAAGGACCATTAATTTGCCAGCGTCACATGCTTCGCAGCTGCAGCCTGGCAGTGATTTATACGCCTCTGAAGTTCATCAGAGGCAAAAGTACTTTCCAGGCGCAGCGTTTCCCCCTTCCCCTCTCTCTTCCTCACCGGCGTGAGCTGCCTGTGTCCAGAGCCCGGCTGAAAAGCCGAGGTCCCATCCATCACCCCCGCGTGTCACCCCCTGCCCTCGCCACCCAGCCCAGGCGCTCCCCTTCTCCCCGGCATCTGCGAGCAAAAGAAAACTTCCTTTGCCTTCCTCGCCTCCATGACCCACTGACGAGAAAGCCATTAATTAATAAGGGGCAGTGCTGATCTGGCTCCTTGGCCGGCCGGGGGGCTGCTGAGCCCCTTCCTCCCCATCCCCGGGCCCTGTAGCCAAAATAAACGGCAGGCAGAAGGCGGGCGGGCGTCCCCCCCTCCTGCCGCCATCCCCCTGCACGCGGTCCTCCGGGGAGGTTCAAAAGTTCAAGATTTTCACATTTCCCTAACGTTACTTCAGGAAATTGCTGGAGAAAGGAAAGACGGTGCTGCCGAAAAAGCAATCCGCGTGTGGATAGAATAATACACATAATCCAGAGGCAGGACTCGGTGTGTGCTGGGTGTGGCTTAGAAGGAGCTCCATCCCCACCCTGTGTGGTACCTGCCTTTTATTTTTTGGCTTGGGAGCTTTCTTGCACACCACCGACCTCCACAGAGTTATTCCTAAAGCAACGCCAAGAGCAAAGCCCGGGGTCATCCAGCTCTGCTCCAAAGCAAAGCAAGCGTTGGTGGTGGCAGACACCAGAAGATGCTGCCGTGAGGACCACAGCTCAGCCCTGGGAGCTGCAACGCTCAGAGCACCAGCACTCACCCAACCATCAGGGCTGCTCTGGTGACGATGCTGCCACACGGGTTCAAAGCATCACCAAGAGCATCTATGCAGTGTGACAGCCCAGCAAAACGGGTGCCCAGGTCCCCAAGGAACTACAGCCTGGCCCCAGTGTGCACAGGGCTCCCTGCAAACACTGCCACCAGCTCTGACGTGCTTTTGGGTTCCTCTCTTCCCTCTCTTGAAAGCCTTCGAATTTCACGTTTGCACAAACCTCAGAAGCTGCTCAAAAGCAACCGAGTCGCACCGGGGTTTTCATCAAAACCAGGTGAAACTGCAGCCTTCGCTGAAGGTTCATGGGAAAGGTTCACAAAACTACTGAAACTCTTGGCAAACCTGAAATTGGGGTTATAATGAAATGTGAAACTCAGCCGCTTTCATGTGGTTTGCTTGGGGTTTTTGTTGCAAAACATTTGGTGTAGCAGCTTTGGGCGAGAGCACGACAATCGAGTACGCGACAGCGTGTCTATAGGAGCGAGGAATTCAGATACACCCCGGCAGCGTTCAGCTGGCAAATGATTAACTCTTATTTGAAGCCATCTCATTAGTGTGGGGGCTGGATCCATGCCACCACATGCTCGGGGACGTGGGGCAGAGCTCTCGATGCTGGCAAGGACCCAAGGCACGAAGATCGCCTTGTACTGGTGCAGCCCTGGCAGGGATGGAGCCGTGGGCATGGCAAGAGCCTGGCTCTGCCGGCATCTGCTGCATGGACACGCCGTGGCACGCCGAGATGTGCCCCAGGCAGACCCCTGACAGCTCCTGGGAGCTGGGGGATTGCACCCATCACATTCCCAAGGTCCATCACATTCAAACAGGGCACCACACGCCTTTTCACTGCAAAGAGCCGCCGCAGTTGAGGGCAAAGAGAGGCTGGGAAACCTTCACACCCAAGTATTGCTTCATTCCTTCCAAGGACGCAGTGTGGAGGGTTGGGGTTGGTTCATTCTGTGTTTTTTTAAGTTTGTTGAGTTCTTGGGGCATCTGGAGTTGGAGCTTCTGCTCTGGGTCCACTTTGGATCGTGTTCTGGATTCACTATTCTGCAGCATTTTAAAGAGCCGGCCTGAAGCATGGTAAGACCCTACCTACACTGTAAGGTCAACTGAAGAGGGACAACAATTGAGCTTGCCCACGCTGGCCCCATTATTTCCAGTTGGAACATGGTGATGAAGACAGCCACTTGAAATGAGCAGCATAAGCATCCCAGATTATCGATCTCCTCAAAGGAACATGATTCTCCTTGACAAGCCCATCCCAGTTATCCATCACCCTGAGCCTCCACTATCCTCTTGCTCTCGAAAGCTCACTCTCCTCAGGGTCTGGTTACTTGTCGTGACAGACAGTGGCTGGTGCATCTAAGGAGGTTTCTGAAGACAAGGGCAGCACCTGAAGTCTGCGTGCATGCAAAAGTATAAAACTGGCCAAGCAAACATTAACAGTGGTGAAAAAACTGCCTGCAGCCCTGGTCCCACTGAGATGCAGCATGAACAGGTCCTCTCATGCTCCCACGACCTGCTGGCATCACCCGGCCCACCGCAGGCAGGGAAGAACTGGTGACAGATCAACATCTGCATCTTCACACCTGCTCTTAGGCTCTGCATGGCATCTGTGGCCAGGAGGGAGCCAGGACAGTGCGGGGACAGGGCCAGGCTGGTGACCAAGCTCCGAGCTCTAGGCATTGCCTCCAAGAGAAACCACAACCCAAAGGAGAGAGGATGCCCAGCCCAGGCGCCCAGAGGTCAGCTGGAATCCAGGACATTTGGAAGGCTGATTAAGGAAGTTTATACTAATTACAGAAACGTGCTAAGACCCTGGGAAAGCCAGAAAGGTTGTGCAATCCCGGCACTGCTCTTCCTAAGCCACTGTCTCCTCTGCACGCCAGCACCCAGCTCCCCCAGCACAGCTCAGCCCCATCCCACCGCAGCCTTCCCTGCTCCACCCCTGCATCATGCCTCTGCCAGGTCTCAGCCCCTTCAGCCCAACCTCCTCCTATTTACTTTTCCCCCCTCTCTTAAACATTTTAAAGCACTGCTGAAAATCCCCGAGACACCCTAAGTAGATTTATGGTTGCACAGAAACCAGGCGACACTGGGGCCAAGAAGCAGCACTGGGATGTTGGGTCACTTTCTGAACATGGTCCAGGCTAGGAAGGGATTAAACTCATTCATATCTTAACAATAAATAACAATAATCATGTCATTTTTGCAGTGCAGTTCTTTCAATATGGGCTGATTAATGTATTTGTAACAAGCGACGGTAAAGATTTTCAGGCCATCTAATTAGACGGCCGTTTCCTTTCCAGACATGCCCAAGCCCCTTTGGAAAAGGAAATGTGGCCTCCAAGGCTACCTCGGTGCTGTGGAAACGCTACCCTCTGTCCTGAAGATTAAGCAGACACTCGACTTCTCCGGGGCACTGTTTGCAATCCCCGACCCCTGATATCCCGGAGCCACCTCCTTGGTGCCTCTCACTGAATGAGCATCCAGCAGCAGCCAGCATCGCCCGAGCTCTGCTCCAAAAACCACCAAAAATCCCAGGAAGGTGCCGATGTGCAGAGACATCTTGGCTACCCACAGCAGCAACGGTGCCAGAGGAGAGTCAAACATGATGGAGAGGAGAAACGGACAGTGCCCAGCAAAGGATGCACGCGTGGGGCAGCTCATCCGACCCATCACGGCACCCACCACCCGTGTTGAGGTACTTTTCCGTTCGTGTCTGGCATTCCCAGGAAACACTAACTTCATTATTGATTTGTGCTCGTTTGTCATTTTTATAACCTGGCCAGCACTTCTGCTGAAGGCCGTGACTAATTCCACTTCCCCAGGCTGGAAGGGGCAAGAGCCTTTAACTCTTTCAGGACAAGCTCTGCCGACTCGCTCCCTGCTCGCAGACAATTCCCGGGTGTCTGGCAGAGGAACAGCAGGACTGAGCTGAGGAGCAGGCAGCAGCTCACTGCAGGTCAGTTAGGGCTGTGCTGGGTTTTGCAGCACCCTCCTATTCCTCTCTCAACCCAAAACGGCTGGAGCAGAAAGGCAGATGGTCCAGTAGCTGAGACAGAGCTGAGTGACATGCTCCCTTGGTCAGCAAACCAAGGCAGCCATGCACCCATCCACCATCCTGAGGGGTCACACAGACCCTCCCAGCTGAACCATCCCTCCCGGCCAGCAGACCCCGTGCCAGCACACTCTGCCCTTCTTCAGGGCCAGCAAAGCCCTGGAGAAAACAATGTCAAGGAGAGAAAACACCTGATGACTGCATCTCCAAGCAAGCTTCTTGTCCTTGACTCTGCAGCAGAGGCCACCCAAGCTATGCCTGCAACTGCCACCTTCACAGCCCCAGACATGGTGATGGAGAGGTTAACTCCCATAGAGCACGAAAAGCACCTCCTGCTCACGTACCAGTGGGCCCCCTCCAAGCCTTGAGCATCCTCAAGTGTCTTCTCATCAAAAGAAAAACGAGCAGCAGGACTTAATCCTGGCCTTGGCATATTCCACTCCTTGAGGTCACAGAATCCCAGCATGGTAGGCATTGGAAGGGACCTCTGGAGATCATCTCATCCAACCCCCCTGCTCCAGCAGGGTCACTCAGAGCAGGTTGCCCAGGATCACGTCCAGGTGGGTTTGGAATCTCTCCAGAGGAGACTCCACAACCTCTCTGGGCAGCCTGGGCCAGGCTCTGGCACCCTCACAGGAAAGAAGTCCAGCAAACAGAGGGAGCAGCACTAACTCCTGAGTGACTCTCACAAATACCTACATACAAATTAAATTCCTTCAAATATGTAAGGCAGTTGGAATAAAGCCTGTCCATGGCAATGGTGAGAACATGAGATGCTGTGGGGGGTCGCTTGTCCTCTCCATCTGAGCAACCAGCAACCACCATGCACCAGAGGAAAACCCCCAAGTGCTGGGGAGGTTGAGGGGACCAGTTCTCCTTCCAGGCACTCCCCAGAAAAGAGTCAGGATCAAACTCCCAGAGGAGAAGGTCCATTGAGTTAAATACAGCAGATGCCACTTCCGAGGAGCGGGATACAGGGAGTACCAAACACGACATCTGCAATTATGGAAAGCCAGATAAAGAAAATCAAATCTCATGCTTCAGGGCATGGGCTGATGAGTCCAAGGGTCAGGAAGGAATTTCTCTCCCCTTACACAGCAGTGCACAATTGGGTCAGTGCATTACCGGGTGGCACAAGTCCTCGATTGTTTTTCCCTTCCCTTTTTGAAGCCCGGCAATCTCGCTGTTGTCAGAAGAGCTGCATCCGAGGGAGCAATGGCTTAACCTGGCGTGGCAGAGACGATGCATCTCCTATCACCCACCTTGCTCAAGACCAGCATCCCTAGCCCCAGCTGAGAACCTCGCTCAAAGCCGCTCCTTTTGCCTTGCTGTGCTGACCCTGCTCGGGGTCTGCCTGGCCCCTCTCAGCCTTAATTACTTCTACTACAACCCTCTAAATTACGGTAAAAACTCCTCTGAGTAAGGACCTTTTCTTCCCCTGGGTTTGTGAAGCGCTGTGTACACCTCTGGCACTATTTAAATACCAAGCAGTAGTAATAAAACTTGCAAAGCTGGCTTAGGAAATAACTGCGCTGGAGAAGGAGCCGAGAGGAGCGAAGCAAGCAAAGAGAGACGATGGTTTTGTTAACGGAGCTCGGGAAGCCTCTGCGGTAACAGCGGTTGCTCTCACTTTACGCCACGTCCAGCATCCTTTCTCTTCCTTTAGCAACTTCTCTCTGCTAAAAACTTGCTTAGCTGGGAGGATCTAACCACAGGGAAGAGGCTTCAGTTTCAACTTAAAACAAAGTGAGCAAACAAATGCAAATATGGCCCGTAACATGTGTCTATCTGCGTTCGACCCTTGCTAAGCCAGGCTTTGCCAAACCGCACGCTTCCTAATCCAGACAAACAGTTATTGGCCTTTTCCCGCTGCCAAGCAGTGATTTAGCAGCGATTCTACGTCATCAAGGGTGGCATTTTCAAATGGGCTCTGTATTGGTCTTACTCTACACCCGCTGCAGGCCACAGCTTTCTATCCACCCCTTGAGACCACACTTGGCACTGAATTTGGGGGCCCTACAGTTCCACAGGTCAGACAGCCAGGTTGGGATAGGGCATCATGGTCCACCTGCATCCAGGAACCCATGGGTGAGCCCAGCACCCACGTCAAGAACCTGAGTCCCCTGGCCAGCATCACCCGCCTGACCCTGCTACCTCACTATCAAGCTGATTTTGGAATGTAGTGCAAGACGTATTGTCCCAGAAGGTTGTAAACCAGCTGGAGGCAGCCAAAAAGTGGGTGTCAAGCTCTGAAACCCACCACTACTGGGCGGACCTCACAGCCGTGCACCAGGACATCAGTGGGGCAATGAGTCACGTCTGCACGGCCTCTGGGATCCGGCCCTGGGCTGCCAGGGAAAAGGTGGAATCAAAGGTATGAAAATGTCCTGAACGAGAACTGGCATGCCCAGACTTGGTCCTTACAATCCAGAAGCTGGGCCAAGAAGAGAAAGCAGGCACAGGAGGTTGGGATGGGGCAGCGTTGGGGTTGGGGAGTGTCAGCATTGCAAACGTGCTGCAGACAAGTAGGAGAATGATCTCCGGGGGAATGTTTGGAGGAGCCTGTGGAGGCTTGCTTGGGAAAAGAAAAAAAAAGAGAAACAGAAACAAAAGAAAGAAAAGAAGAAGAAAAAGCAGCTCTGGAAGCAGCTGGGTGCTGCGGTCGGGCGCTGCGAGGGCTGCGTGTGGCAGCATCTCTCAGCAGCACGAAGAGCTTCCTCCCGCGGTGCCCTGGCGGGGCTCAACGTGGTGGCCAAGACTTGGACAACAACCCCAAAGGGAGCGCTGGATGAGGCCGAGTGGTGGCTGTTGGGCATGGGGAAGCGCATGCTGCTGAGGGTTGGTGCAGAAGGACAGCACAGGCTGAGGATGGTCCTGCTGTGGGGCTGGCACACTGCCATGGGGTGAGAAGGGGCATCTGGGCTGTGCTTTGAGCTGGTTCCTGTCCTCAGCATCACTTTGTGCCCTCAGGTCTGATACTTCAGTTGTCTTCATACCTCAGTTTCCCCTGCAGGTGATGGAGACATGAAGGTTTGCCTGCATCCATCTTCCCATCCCACGGCCTGGCAAAGCTGCAGCCATGACCAAACCCACTGAAAAGCCAGGCAGCTGTGGCCACCACGCAGAGGAGCCTCACTGAGATGCCTTCCTCCAGCAAACACCCTTCTTGCATCACCGATGCCACCATGCAAGTCCCAGAGCTCAAGCAAGAGCAGAGAGGAGGGAGGACACAGCCCCTTCCCCTCCAACCCTGTCATCATGGAGCAGCTCGGAGCAAGCTGGGAGCAACGACAACCGTGCTGGGAACAAAGCAGTGGTTGTATCATGGTCACTGGGAGAACTGGGAGGAGAGTTCCTTTTTTAAGTAGAAAGGCTTGGGGGGTTGTTTTGTCTTTTTTTTTTTCTGTGGGTTTGCTTTTTCCCTTGTTAACCAAAAATGTCAACGAAACCAAGACTGTTCACAGAAAAAGGCTTTAAACAGATGAACTAATTTCACGTTTGGGGGGAATGGGGAAACTAACAATGGAAATTCTCAAAAGATCCCAGTCAACAGTTTTTTTAAAAAAACAAGTTTTGTATTGAAACAAATTCTTACTTCTGCTCCTTTGCAGTGACATGAAACTCTCTGCAAAGGCTGAAATCAAACCAAACTGTTACGTGATCCTTTCTGGGTCTCTGGCCTGTGTGGGAGCACGATGCTCCTCACTCAAGATGTTTTCAAAGCCTCAGGGTCTCCCAGGAGAAAGCCATGTCCCCGCCCAGCCCTAGTCCTCTTTATCCTTTGCTTTCCTCTTTTTGCATCGAGAAGAAATCAGGTAAGAGCAAGGATGGTGACCAGGTGCCCCAGCCTCTCCAGAGGCACAGCTCTGCTCCCTCCACTGACCTAACCAACCTCACCATGCCAAGGAAGAGCTTGAGAGAACTTCATTCAACCCATCAAATACTTTCCCCAAACACACTTGGGCCTGGGCTGCCAAGGGCTGTGGATCTGCCCTCGTAAGGAGGGGTTGGTTCACCATCCAAACCCTCTGGATAGGGAAGAGGTGACATATCCCCCTGTCCCTGTAAGGCCACCTCAGGGGCAGGACCTGGCTCTAGGACCTGAGGTCCAAGCAAGCAGCTTCACCCAAAACATACTCTGACATAGCCCAGTCTTGGGGACACTTGAATCATAGAATCACAGAAGGTGACAACAGACTACTGAGCTCCAGAAGATTAAAAATATCAACAGAAGGCAGAACCCCAGGTCGAGTCATGAGTCGGGGCTGCACCACTGCAAGGTCAGCCTGGGAGGATTTGGCTCCATAGGTCCAACCAGCATCACAGAAATGGGGCTTTCCTTCACTCCTCACCACCTCTCCTCCTCCATCCCTGGGCTCCTGCTAGAGCCCTCAGATCTGCCATTTGCCACAAGCCTTGACTCAATCTGCTTCAAATTACCGTAACAATGCTGGGCCCCAAGTGGACATGTAAAGTGTCTCAAATTTATTGTCATTTTAAGCCATCCCTAAAACTGTACAGACATTGCTGGAATATTTCCTCCTCCTCTAAGACCCTCTGATGACTCTACAAGCCAGCAAGAGAGGGACCGAGGCCAGGCGAGAGCAGATGACTGGAGCCAGCTGCCTTTTTTTGCACGGGGCTTTGCTTGCTGGGGCATGGGAAGGGAGCAGCGGGGCTCCCCGAGGTGATGCCGAGACACGGGCAACGTCCCCTGGGACACGCAGCCATGGAGGGGGCCAAGCGGCTGCCGAACCCGCGCTCTGCCTCCTGCTTTGGGGGTGGAAACAGCACAGGGCAGAAGTGCTTTTGCTGGGGGCAGGACCACCACGCACAGCTGAAAGTCTGTGGACACCAGCCCCTTGCTGACCAGCAGCTCCTTGCACAGAGGCGGCTCTTCCTGGTGCAGAACCATAGCATGGTGGGGGTTGGGAGGACCTCTGGAGATCATCTCGTCCAACCCCCCTGCTCCAGCAGGGTCACCCAGAGCAGGATGCCCAGGCAGGTTTGGAATATCTCCACAGAAGGAGACTCCACAGCCTCTCTGGGCAGCCTGGGCACGCTCACACCAAAGAATTTTTTCCTCCTGTTCAGGTGGAACCTCCTGGGTTCCAGTTGGTGCCCGTTGCCCCTTGTCCTGTCGCTGGGCACCACTGACAAGAGTCTGGCCCCATCCTTTTGCTCCCTGCCCTTTAGATATTGGTAAGATCCCCTCTCAGGCTTCTCTTCTCCAGCTCAACAGCCCCAGGGCTCTCAGCCTTTCCTCAGCACAGAGATGCTCCAGTCCCCTAATCTCCGTAGCCTCCCCTGGCCTCTCTCCAGTAGCTCCTTGTCTCTCTTGAACTGGGGAGCCCAGCACTGAACACAATACTCAGTTGTGGCCTCACTAGGGCAGAGTAAAAGTGGAGGAGAACTGGAGCCCGGGACGCACCGGGGCAGCTGTGCCAGCACATCTGCATCCCTGCTGCCGGCTCCCGGTACCCACCACATCCCCACGGGCACCCACGGCACCGGCAGGCGCTGAGCCTCTGCCTGCAGTCAGCACCATGTTGTCACACCAATTGCACCTGTGAAACTGTTACAAGAATTAATTGATCATATAAGTACAGTAATTGGAACTTGCAAAGCATAGATAATTACCTTTTATTAGTTCCTGTAGATAATCCATTATGCGCTGATTAGGCCTAAGTAAGGATCTTATCGTCCTAGTTTGATTAATGGCAGATTATGGATATTAAACTCCAACAGGAATAGATAACTTACTATTTTCTTTCTTGCCTTAGGAGCGCGTCACCTTGGGAGTTATGGTCAGAAGTTTTCAAGGTGCCTGATTTGTCCTGGGGGAAAGTTAGGCACGGCTGAAATTCCCACCAGACCAGACCGTGGTCCCTCTCCCATGGTGGGTACCAGCTCCCAAAGCTTCCCGGCGGCTCAAGAACCCCCAGCTCAAATCTCAGCTTGCCTGCTAACAGCCATGTGTCCTGCAAGGCCTGACCAGCTCCCAAACCTGGTTTTAGCTCACAACAACTTGTCATTGTCTCTTTTAACAGAACCTCTACCAAGCATCTCGCCCTCCAGCTCGGATGCTCTCATTTCCACGGATGCTCAGATCATACATTTATTTTCCACGATTCTCTGCCCCAGACAGAATATCAATAGGTATATTCTGCTTGTGATCGCTCAACTGCTGGTCTTGCCAGGCTCGGAGGGACTGTCCCTGCATCGGAGCCACTGTGTCCCCTGCGAGAGGGATGCTCGGGGGGCTCTGCCCGTAGCTCCCGTGTCCTGCTCCCGTTACCATCACTCTCACGCCCTGTCTGCAGAGCAAGGAGCACAGGAGCAGGACGGGGGCAGCCGGACACAATCTGCCTGCAGGCTACAGGAGGCTTTATTTAAGAGGAATAAATAAAAAATAAGGCTGTGATTATCTCGGGCCACTCTCCAGCTGCCACCCAGAGACAGAATGGGGGGGAGGATGGGGGCATTTTCCAAATGAATAAACAAACCCGAGCGGATGTGACATGCCGAGACACAGGGACAGATTCCTCCTTTCTTCCTGGCCAGATAACCCCATTATCAGCACCGCGGAGGGGATTAGGAGGGACAGGAGGAAGGGAGAAAACACAGCAAATGTGGGCAAGAAGAGGAAAAAATACCCAGGGAAGAAGCTGGTCAGAGGGAGCACAGGAGCGAGTTCAGCCTATTCATCCCGCACGCTCCCGACTGCCAGGGCGGGGGATGAATGGGATTTACTGCCCATTAAAATAAAGCCCTTTTCTGGAGTTTATAAACAACGTTGCTGTTCGGTGGGAGGTTGGACATTTTCGCTCATTAAGCAGCAAATAATCTCTGTCAGTTTTTATTTTTAAGTTTGTTTACATGCAAGGTTGGGTTTTTTACCCCTTCCTCCTCCTCCTCTTCTTCTTCCCACCTCCCAGCCAGCAGCAGAAGACTTTTTTTGTATGTGCACACACAAAACGCTGCTCTGGATCCTGAGCTCGCTCCTCCTGGGGCTGTTGGCCAAGCCACTAAAATAATCCTATTTATCTATCAAAAATGGTCCTTATACAGAAATAAACTTACTTCTGTGTAAAACCCAGGCCTGGGTGAATGGGGTGTCGGAGCAGCGCTGCCGGGGCACAGAGGGAGGCTCAGCAGCCATCCCAGGAAAAGAGAGAAGAGTAGAGACTTGGGGAAAGCCAGAGACATCAAGCAGTGACCATCAGGTCCCAGCGTGGACCATGAGGACAGGGACAAGGCTGCCAGCAGCATCACAGACCCCGGCACTGGGCACAGGGAGATGCCCAGTGGGGATGCAAACTGGACCACTTGCCCAAGACTCTTGGTTTAGAGCAGAAGAGCTTTCCCTCAGCATCGCAATAAGACTCTGCGTGTCTTCCTAGAAATGCCAGCCCTGCCTGGGAGCCTTTGCTTGTGCAGGGAGGGCAACACCTCGCAGGGGCGGAGGTGACATGGAAGGAATTGCAGGAGGGTGCACGGGGTGATGCAGCTCCGGCAAGATCCTCGTGGCACCTCCAGCTGCATGTGGCTGCGAGTGCTGGTGCCTTGCCAGGAGCTGGCGGAGGCAGCAGGAGATGCTGCCGGCCAGAACTCCCCAGCCCCTGGCTCCACACCAACACATTGCCAGCAAAATCCTCTGGCAGCGGAGGGAAACCTGAACGTCCGGCAGGATGCTGCCGGCTGCAGCACCTTAAGAGAAGCTGGGAGAGCTGGGGTTGTTCAGCCTGGAGAAGAGAAGGCTCCAGGGAGACCTTCTTGTGGCCTTTCAGTACCTAAAGGAGCCTATAAGAAAGATGGGAACAATCTTTTCAGCAGGGCCTGTTGTGACAGGACAAGAGGCGATGGTTTAAAACTAAAAGAGGAGAGATTTCAACTAGATACAAGGAAGAAATTTTTGACACTGAGGGTGGTGAGAGCCTGGCCCAGGCTGCCCAGAGAGGTGGTCAATGCCCCATCCCTGGAACCATCCCAGGTGAGGTTGGCCGGGGCTCTGAGCAACCTGCTCTAGTTGTAGATGTCCCTGCTCAGCGCAGGGGGGTTGGACTAGATGAGCTTTAAAGATCCCTTCCAACCCAAAACATTCTGTGATGACTCTATGATGATTCATTCTGCAAGCACTGACTGTTCTTCAACGCTACGGATGCTCAAGTCCTCTCTTCCCTAAAAACACCCCAAAGCAGGGATGGCATCGCAGTGAGAGCCTCGGCTGAGGGGCCATGGTCCCCTCGACACCTCCAGCACCACGTGAGGCTGGGAGGGAACAAGGGCATCTAAAAGGACACCCTCCTCCATGGACACCCTCCTCCATGGACACCCTCATGCTTCCACTGCAGTGCCAAGTGGCTCCCGCATCCTTCCCTGCTTCCTCTGGCAGCACCCGGCCGTGACTCAGCCCCGGCACCGCTGCGCTTCCCTGGAGTGCAGAAGAACTCCCTCCTCCTGTTATCTAGATCCTAAAGCACTTGAGCAGACGGCGAATGCGCAAGCCATTATATCATTCACCCACTATCAAAAGCTCACACAGTGGCACTTAATTACAGCCCCGGAAGCGCAGGCTTCCTTAATAAATCAAAGAAATAAAGTCAGGGATGATGCACTGAACAGAGGGGGTGGGGTGGGGGGAATAAAGAGCTTACAGTTTCCCACTGCGTGTCCCCTTTAGATAACAGATGCTCTCTTCTTAACCTCTCACTTCATCAGATCAGCTCCAGCTGTGTTTGGATCAAGTGCGCAGCCTGGCCCGCGTCCAGCCCGCCTGCTTCCCCGCTCCGGTGCCAGCTCCATCCCTCCGGCTCCAGGGCTGGCTGTGGCTGTGCCAGGGTGGCAGGGCGGAGGGGAGCCCCCACTGAGCCAGGCCTGTTTCATTAAAGCACATTTTACTCTATTCCTGCATCCAGAGACCCAAACGCCTTCGTAAGAGCATCTGGGGGACTCTCAAAGAGGGCTGAATGCTGGTCCCAGCAGCATCCGAGGGCTCTCCTGGGAATGGCACGAGCAGCCTGGGAGGTGGTTGCATCGCGGGAGCGATGCACGGATGATGTTTTCCCTTGCAACCCCACACCAGCGCGACAGCCGGGAGACAACACTGTTAGTAAACAGCTTCCAAAGACCGCGCTGATAGCTCCGTGTCGTCTTGGCCATAAATCACGGGAGAAGCCCCCTGGGATGCTCTACGCTCCCTGCCTCGGCGCACACCACCCACCTCCCTGTTTATTTGTAAGTGTCACCTCCTCCCTCCCGCTGGCGCGCAGCCCGAGCGCGGTGATGAATGGGGCTGCAACAGCATTAAAAGGAGATTCTTCATGGTAGAGCCCCACCAGCCTCTGCCAGGACTTGGGCACAAGCATTCCCCACGCCGGGCTCCCCCTCGCCCGTACCCACCACGCCCAGACTCGGACACGTACCCCCATGGGAAGGCGAGTGGTGCTGGAGGGTTGGCAGAGCCCAGGTCCTCTTACCCACCTGCAAACGTGCCTCGCAGCCCCAGGACCTTAGCAGAGATAAAGCTTTTGAGAAATCCCACTGCTCCTAATCCCCCAATAGCACAAAAATAATGAAGCATTATCTCATCAGGCTTTAACCCAGTAATTACCCAGGGGATGGCTTAATAAGGAAGGGACACCCACCTGCCAAACAGAGCCTAAGCCTGCCTCCTGTCCGGTTACACAACAAGGCTGGGCACAGCGGTGCATGCATCCTTCAGCCCTTTTGCACCAGCCCAGGCAGGGCAAGGGGGGCAGGAGCCGCCCTGTGCCCAAACTGGGGGGGGCTGAAGGAGCCCAGGTGCCCATGAGACCCAACCGCTTCCCCACAGCAGAAGTCATCACTGCCCAAATGTCCATCGTGGACCCAGCCAGGAGGAAGCAAGCCCTGCCACCAGGAAAAGCTGTCTGCCCCCAAACTCCCCAAAACAGCCCCAAAATCTCAGCCAGTGCAGTGATAGCTGGGAGAGGGAACAGCAGTGGGGAAGGCTCACGGATGGGTTTAAAACCCATCCCAGCAGCTCGACCTGCAGGTGCTGGGCGATGTTTCCAGCCCATGCTGCAAGACAGACATCTCCTCATAGCGATGGCCCAAATCACGAGCAGCTTCAGCAAATCTTAGCCAGGCGCTCCAAGGTGGACCACGTGCCCTGCTCGGTTAACGGAGCTGGAGCGTGAAAAGTGAGCTGGTCGGAGGAGAGCGCTTGGGTTACAGCTCGGAGCAGCCGCCGCAGGGACAGAGCTGGCTCTGACAGCTCCTGCCTGCTCCCTGGGCAGCGATATCTCCAGATCTCTTACAAATAAATATCATTGCTCATTATCTCGGCATTAAAGTTACATGCTGGGCGAGATGGGTACTGAGCTTTCTCTCGCTAATCTAAAACGGATGCCAGTGTTTCTATTATTAATCTCCCAGGTTGCGGGCTCCCTCCCCCTCCGTCGCTGCCAGCTCTGCCACTGCCACCCACTGTCCCCGCGGGAGGAGAGAGGATGGCGGAGCAGCACGACAGCCCCTCTCTGCTTGCTCACAGATGGTCCAGCAGCTACTCTGGTCCTGGGGGGTAAAACCTCCTCCAACACCGGGGCCGGGTGTTTCCTGAGGTTTGATTTGGCTGAACCCATTTCCACGTGTAGCCACAGTGAAGATGAGCAAGCGGCAGTGGGGCAGATGTGGCTCCTCCCTCCAGCAGCACAGGGCGTGAGGGCTGGAGCACCTCTCCTATGAAGAGAGGCTGGGAGAGTTGGGCTTGGTCAGCCTGGAGAAGAGAAGGCTCCAGGGAGACCTTCTTGTGGCCATTCAATACTGTAAGAAAGATGGGAACAATCTTTTTAGCAGGGCCTGTTGTGACAGGACAAGGGGTGGTGGTTTGAAACTAAGAGAGGGATGTTTAGACTAGATACAAGGAAGAAACTTTTGATGCTGAGGGTGGTGAGAGCCTGGCCCAGGTTGCCCAGAGAGGTGGTCACTGCCCCACCCCTGGAACCACCCCAGGTGAGGTTGGCCAGGGCTCTGAGCAACCTGCTCTAGTTGCAGATGTCCCTGCTCAGTGCAGGAGGTTGGACTAGATGAACTTTAAAGGTCCCTTCCAACCCAAATAATCCTATGATTCTACGACCCGCAGAGCCAGGAGCATCCAAGAGGGCTCACATCAAACCTTCAGCTCAAAAAGGCTGGTGCCTGCAGAGCAGCTAGCTGCTAAGTGAAGGCTACCAGCCCCAGGGAAGGTCTCACCATGGGAAAATCATCTCACAGCATTGCCCCTCCACCTGGGATTTCCATCAGGATTTGAAGTCCAGAGAGACAAGCGAGACACAATGGAGAGCCAAGCCACAGAGCTTCCCGGGGCAGAGCAAGGACGAGGACAGCCAGGCAAGCTGCCCTGGAAACAGCTCCCATCCCCGGCACAGCTCTGCTTTCCTCATAGTCTGCTAAAAACCTCCTTGCACAAGCGAAACCAAGACCAAAACCTCTTGGTGCTTCTGTCCACCACAAGCTAGAGCTGCTCACGAGCAGCCTGTTGGCCCCAGCATCTCCATGTGCCAGGCAGACCAGCTGCTGGAAGGATCTGAGTGGGTTTGACTCCCACACCCTGCTGTATCCTGGACTCCTGGTCCAGCACGGGGCTGAGTCGCTGCAGGATGTGGCCTGGCAGGGCAGAGCCAAGCATTGCTCTGCTGCCCACGCACATCAGCATCTCCTCCAGCTGTTTCCTCCCAAGCCAGAAGATACTGAGTCACTGGCACAGAGCTGCCCAGCTCATCCTCTCACTCTCTGCAGCTGAAGGTATCACAGGTACCTTTGCAATACAGGGCTCAGCAGCAGGAGCAGCAGCAGCTTCAGGACACGGATGGATGTCGTGGCCACCAGCCTCCAGCCCACCCTGAGATAAACGCAGCACTTCCCACAGTCCAGCAGCAATTCACCCTGTGCCTCATCTCTAGTGGGCTTTAATCGCGGTGGTGGGTATTGCGGTTAGACGTTGGCTTGCTAAGAGGAACGAGAGAGTGGTGGAAGAGCTGACCAAGGGTGAAGCGAGCCTACCGTGGAGCAGGGATGGCTTAGCAGACACCCAGAAGATGGGCTTGTCCCCGCTGCCTACAGAGCACAGCAGCCCCAATGCCCAGACAAACCCTGCTAGATGACGATCTTATATAGAGAAAGTCCCCAAAGTCCCAATAGAGGAAGTTTCCCTCCCCAGATCCCACACAGAGGGACCAGAGGAGAAACTGAGACAGCTTTTCCCCTTTCCCCAGGAGGAACAGGCCAGCTTTGCGGGGGCTGGATGGGGTTAGTGCCTGGAGCATCCACCCTGTCCCTGCTCCAAGCACCAGAGCACCAAGACACGCCGCGATGACAGCACCCAGCACCCTCCCATCCAGGCCAGCTCCCCTCCCTTCCTTTCACTTCTCCTTTTTAAGAAAACAATTAAACTTCAGCCTTTTTATCATCCACATCAGACCCCGAGCATGGGGTTGCTGCATCCTCCCCGGCTCCTAACCCCTCCTATCGCATCTTACCTGTGAGCAGAGGCCAACCCCAGCCCTGGCTGAATTACCGCGGTCCCCACTCGATGAGGATGCCTTGTGCCCTTGTGCCGGGCACTCGTTCGCCAAGGAGGGGACATTTCCCTGCGTCCCCTGACGTCATGCAGCCCACGTCGGGAAACTAATGAGGATTTCGACATCCTTCGGTTCATCAGCTGCTCGTTTCAACATCCCCACGGTAAACCCTCAAAAAAAGCACACCCTGTCACTCCCTCGCAATCTTCCTTCTGCTAACTTGGCTTCATCCAGAAGAGCACTTGTCACCTCCAAATAAATATTTATTAACCAAATTGCAGGTGTCTGGGGCTTCCCACCTCCTCTGCTTTCAGCTGTGCTGACACCAGAGCTCTGCTGAGCGCCCAGATGTCAGCTGCTAACAGCTCCAGGAGCGTTCCTGCCGTCTCCTTTGAGCCCGGCGTTCAAATAACTCCTCAAATCTTCCCACCAACCTCAGCGGGAACAGCCTGGTTAAGAAACATCTCAGGGCAAACGGATGCAGAGGGTGAAGGATGAAAAAGCAGCGGTGGGAGGGAGCCTTCCTCAGGCTTTCTCTCTTTGTAAAATCATGAGGAATGCAAAGTCCAAAGCCAAGGACAGCCCCGTGGGACAGACCCTCCCCAGCCCTGCTACTGCAGGTGTGGAATAAGGACTTTCTGGGCAACATCTGCTCCTCTGTGCCGAATCCAGAGATTCTCAGCGTCCTCTGCATCCCCTGGGCAAAGCTCCTTGGAAGGAAAGACTCCCCGCACTAGAGGGTCTTCCTCATGCCCTTAAAGAAATGTCTACACATTGGACTTCTCGGCTTTGGAAATGCAACTCCAGGTCCCAGACTCCAGAGCTCCAGAGGAGACAAGGAGGACACTCAGGAGACACAGCCCCATGCACAAAGCCTGGAGGGTCCATTTCTAAGAGAAGCTCATCCAAGAAAGTCAGGCCAGGGCAGACCACTGCTATGTTCACAGGCGCCTCACAGAGGAAGACATGGAGGAAGATGGAGCAGCAAGAGGCTCCAGGGGACATGCAGCCACCACTTTCCTCAAGTCCCAGGACCTGCAAGAGCACCTGTGGTTTAAATACGGGGGTAAGCCCTGTACCCCAACACACCCCAAATCTGTAAGAATTGGGAAAGGGAGGCCAGGAATATCTGCAAATAGATCTGGTTCTCCCAGCAGTGACCTATGAGAGGTCAGCCCTGGAGAAGGGGGGATCTGAGGACCTCATCCCATGCTGCTGCAGGAGGGAAGAGCCTCGCCAGAGCAGATACCCAGGTCGGCATGCCCGGCCGGAATTTCCTGCTGATGAGTCTGGGCTGGCAGTGGTTGGGATGGTGCAGAGCCAGCCAGGCATGTGCAGGCTCTACGTGATGGGAAAGCAGCCCGGAGTGGGGCGGCAGGGTGATGTTGGAGCTGGATGAGTACCTGGAGCCCAAGGGAGAGCTGCATGGAGCAGGGCTGCACCCCTGCAACGAGCCACCATGGCTCTTTGCTCCGGAGCATCACATTCACCCAACGCCAAAGCAAGAAAAGAATTAAGCTACAGAGAACAGAAAGGAGGGATGAGGGAAGGTGGGGTACACATGGCCCCAGCCCAGGGAAAATGCTCTGGAATTCATATAAAAGCTGCAAGATGTAATTATCAACTTGCTTTACGGGGCAGGGATGTGCTGGGAGCCTGCATCTCTCCCCACTTCCCACCTTTCACCAGGCTGGACATTGCCTCGCGGTGCCGCTGGCTGGGGCTGGGGCTGCAAAGGGAGCCAGAGAGACACCAACAGGCTGCAAAACCCTGAGGATTCCCCCAGACAGATTCTACCTCACTGGGACAGAAGGAAAAAAGGAGCATTCGAGTTTCGTTGAGCCTCTGGACAGAGCCCAAGGTCCTCGGTTAAACCAATGGGGCCGTATTTGCCCATTAACTTGCCAGGTAGGTACCAGGACACTCATTTAGCAGGAGCGTTGGGACCCCAGGGTCCCAATACTCTTGAAAGTAGAGTATCCTCATCCTGCCTGTTCCATGGTGGTACAGAACCAAGTCATAGGTTCCCTAGCCACCCTCCTCATCCCATCTCACCCTCCCTGGCAACACAGAAATAGAAGAAAAAAGAGAGAAAAAGAGAAGAGAGTCCAAAATAGACGAGCTGCAGCACAGGGCGGTTTGACTGTGGGAATGGAAACCTTCCCAACCACATCCCTGGGCATCCCCGAGCCCCAGCCAAAGGTCAACGGGAGCCACAAGGAAAGGGAAACCAGGAACCCAAGATTTCATGCTCCACTACAACAGGGGAGATGCTCACACCGAGGTCAGAGTGCAGAAAGGACACAGGCTTCCTCGACCCCTCTGGGGACAGCCCAAGGCTACCTCGCCTCCCTTGGAGCAGCAAGCAAAGGGATCAAGGCACCTCGAATGCCCCTGGAGACACCGCTGGGCTCCTCTCCCGCACAACCTCCCACCCGTGGTGACGACAAATCCGAGATTGGGAAACACTCAGATGCTGCCCCAGACACAGGGAGCGTTTTAACAGCCCGGCCTCTCCCCCTCCATCCCTTGTCACCGCTGTCACCGCGTCCCCTTCCTCCCTCCCACCCCTTTCGAATTAGCAGCCATCGACCTCCTTCCCCTGCGGAGCTGACATTAATCCAGCGATGTTTGTTTAACAACAGCTCCCATTGATCTGTAGCCTGATCCCCCAAGTCAATACAGGCTTTGGCCAGGGTCTGGAGCGCAGGATCCAGCTCCAGAATGGCCCGTCAAGCTGAAACTGCCGCGCGGGCTGATAGGATCAGACGCTGTCAGTGCTGCTCTGGGACCCATTAGCTTTAATTAGCTGATGATGCTGTAGAGGCCACATAAAACAATGAAGGGGATTGATCCCTCGTGTAACACTATTGACAGTGGAGCTACATCTGGGATCAGTTTGGTGCCGGATGCATCTGTAGGGTCTATAAAACCAAGGCCTGTTTTCTTTTTCTTTTCTTTTTCTTTAATTTTAAAACCCCGTAATGGTAGGTCTGCCAGTTTAAAAGAGAAAAAAAAAAAAAAAAGCCAGAAGTCAACTGCAAGGAGCCCCCTCTCTGATTCCTGTTAGGGCACATTTAACCACTGCCACCATCCCTCCCTGCTAAAGACCCTCGTGTGTATTGCACACGCTGATCATTAAGGCTTCCAGGTCACTGTCATTACCCCCATTTTAAAAACACGACCCCAGCTTTCTCTGTGTCACATCAGCCCGCGAGCCACCTGCTTCCCACAAAGCTCCTTCTTCCACACCCTGTCCCCCAGCACATCTGGAGCGAGGGACCAGGATGCTGCGAGGAACACGCGGCACCAAGGCAGGAACCCAAAAATAGTGGGATGCTGCAGGGAGCTCTTCCATTTCATCTCCTCTGCTGCAATCACCGAGCATCTCCGTTTGCTCCTCACAGCGTGCAGTTGGGATTTCCCCTTGGGGACTGAGACAGCCGTTTTTGCACCCCAGACACCCCTTTATATATGAAGAAATCCCAGTGAGATAAACACACTGTTATTGCGAACGCACAGCCACAGCCCTTGGTGCAGGGAGCACCTTCCAGCAGCTCTGGGGAATCACAGAATCATCAAGGCTGGAAAAGACCTCTAGGATCACCAAGTCCAACCATCATCCCAACATCTCCCTGACCACTACACCATGTCCTGAAGTGCTGAACACCTCCAGGGACGGTGACAGGTCTCACCCCTCCAAGCTCCCTTCTTTAACACCCAGCATTTAGCAGATGCACCACCACATCCCTACCACGTCGCAGCCCAGGGATGCAGGTTTTGCCAGCCCAGAAACAGGGCCAGGAGCCAAAAAACTCCCCTGAGCCATCAGGGAGTCCCTGCAAAGCGTGCGAAGAGGAGGATTTACACCACGTCTCTCCTTGCTGCCTCCCAGCAGGCAGCAGAGCCGAGGACCACAGCCGAGCATCCCTGCCTGCGGCAGCTCCTGCCCGCAGAGATCAACCAGAGGTCCCATCTCTCTCCGCCATCCCCATGGCAGCTACAAAAACTCCCTCAAAACTCTCCCAAAAGTGGATGCCGATAAAATTCAGCGCCATAACCCTCTGGGGAAGGCAGCTGGAAGCCTGAGCGAGCGGGCAGGGCGGCAGGCAGGGCGGCGGGAGCGAGCGAGCCGGGGGGGAGCACCATGCCAGCCGCCTGGCTCTGACGGCTGACACCCTGGCGTAACACTTTCCAGATGTGGCTGCAGGAAGACAGAAGCGGAGCTGTTCCCTGCTGAGGAAGCTGGAAAGGCTCGGAGATAATGTGGAATTCCTGAATGGGAGCCAGCGCTGGCCGGGGCCAGGGCGCAGGGACAGCCAGGGAAAGGCAGCGCGCTGGGGCTGATACAAAACTCCTCTCTCTTTTGTGTGTGTGTGTGTGTTTTATTTCGGGAACTCTGCATGTAAAAGCCCTTAATTTATACGCTGTGTGGGTTGACGGCTGTACCCAACAAATGGAACATTTTCTCCATACCCTTGTGTGTGTGATAAACAGCCGCTGCGGAGAGGCAGGGAACAGAGCCTTTTTCTTCACCCTGATAAATACGCTCCCAGCAGCTCTGAGTTTCTTGGCTGGGAGATTATTATTTTTTCCTCCTCCTCGAAGGGGGAGGCCTCGGCTCCCCTCGCCAGGTACCCAGGCAGGCGAGCGGGGTGGTGGGCAGGGCGGTTGCTGCTACTGGTCCCCGTCTCGCCCTTCCCAAGCCGCGCCGAAGCTGACGTAGTCCTGTTTGCAAACCCCAGCTAATGGAGGAGGCGAGGCCAAAAGCAGCAGGGAGAAGTCTCTGCTCCACACCGGGCACAGACGGGCACCCATCTGCTCCCATCCCTCTGCAGCTCCCTCTCTGAGGTGATTTATAGGAGGCATCCCAGTGCCGGGTGCTACAGGAGCTACCCTGCATAGGATGCTACAGGAGGCAGCACCTTGTAAGCCCCTCTCTCAGCCCCAGGGCTGCTCAGCAAGGAGATGGAGCCGCAGGTACCACCACAATGCAGGTTTTTGAAAGGGTGCTGCTTGAACAAGGAAGGGAGCAATGGGAGAGATCACCACAGAAACCCCTATGCACCATCACCCAGATGGGGAATCTGGAGAGGGTGTGTGGGGAGCAGAGGACAATGGGGTACAGCTCCAGCAAACCCACAACCTCCACACAGACATCCTGGATCTGCTGGGTAGCAGGTCCCTGTGCCAGGCAGCTCGCCAGCCCACCCGGCCACATCAGTAAGTGGCTTTCTGGTCCTCCACCAGCCTGTGACACAGTGAGCCAGGCTGCAGACCACCCAGCAACCCCCCTGGCACCATATCACTGTGCACCTATTATGCAATGGATATAAATATCTATATTATACCTATGCATGCGCATTGCATAACATGACGTACATTTGTTTTCAGTACAATAAAGGCATTTGGGGTGCCCTGGGCAAGGGGGGTAACAATCCCCATCACACCGACCTGCTCCAGTCACAGCAAAGTTGCTGGGCCGGACCATGAAGAATCCAAGAGCCGCTGCTCCCGGCAGGGATCTGCAGCCCAGAGCCGCTTCCTTCCCTGCCAGTGTATTTGCACAACCGGTCCTGACAGGAGTCTGGTTAAACTGGCGATAATGGACTTGCAGCGGGGTAAAACGGATGTTTGCAGTGAGCAAAAAAAAAGGACCCGAAGCCACAGACAGGGAATTTGCCTCCAGGTCAGCCGTGCCCCACAATATCAGCGCTCACGTGCCAAAAAATAATACCAGAATCGCAGTCGGTTCTGCAAAACAAAGCCCTGGCCTGGCTGCAGAGAACAAGCGTGGGGTTCCCCAGTGCACCCCGAGCTGGCTGCCATGCTCACCAGGACAGTCACCGTGTCCATTCTGCCCGGTGCAGGGTCCCCAAAAGCCAAATTCCACCTCCCTGTGCCTCCCAGGGACCTGCCGAGGTTGCTGCAGCCGGCACACGGGCACCCAAGCCAAGGTTTCTGCCGGCAGAACGAAACTCAGCCCATTTTCCCCCTGTGCTCCAGGAGCTGGTCCCTCGGGGCCACTTGCACCCAGTTTGTGTCCAAACTCTGGCCAGTTGCTGGGTGAAACAAACTTCATAGCGCTGAAGCCCAGGACGAGAAAACCGGCCTTTCATCCAAAATCAAGGATTTTTTTTCCCATTTCTGGCTAAGGCAGATATCTCGGAAAAACAGCATTTCCTGTGGTATTTCAGCACTTTCTTTTCTCAGATGGAGCCATCTGAGAGTGGCTTCCAGGGCCGTCAACAGCCTTTGGAGCAGGCCCAAGAGGAGAACAGCCACAGGGAATCAAGCAGGAGGGTTTCTGGGAGCATCACTCCAAGGTTCAGCTCAGCTGCCATGTGGGGCAGAGACCGCAATGGTGAAGAACCTGTGAGTTCAACTGGGAGCCCTGCAAATGCCTCCATGTCGGCAGCCCATGGAGACTGGGGCATCCCAGGTGGGCTGGTGGCTATTCCCATTTGTAATCCAGCTGATGGGGAGTTCAGACATCCATCGGCAAGGTGGCCGGGTGTTCAATGTTTCCAAGAAAAGGCAGAGTCACTTCAGGCGGTGTGTGGGAAGGCAAGGACGTGCCACACACCTTGGGTGCAGCACTGGGGAGACCTTGGCATTGCTGTTTTGCCTCCTGTTTCCATATGGCATTGCTAACACCTCCTGGGCATCTGCAGGAATGGGATGGCTCCAGGAACCATGAAGAGGTTGGGGCACACTTCAGCTCAAGGGATGCTTTGGGGTCCTTCCACACAAGCAGCGGACGGTGGCTCTGGTCCAAAACCCCTCTGGTGACACCTGGGTGATGGCTGAGGGGTCTTCTGTATGCTCCAAGAGGATGGGTATTTCTCCAGCACTCCCCCCAGTTGATGCCCAGCCCATCTTTTTCATGGCAGAAAGCCAAGATGGAACAGGCTTAAAAAGGCAAATCCTCTTGTTGTCTCCCGAAATAGCCCCTTCACGACCATGCAGGGGCTGCAGCTCTCATGGCAGTTGGTAACACCAAAACATCTCCTGGGAGCCCTTTGGAGAGTCAGAACTGAGCTTGCAGAGAGATCCTAGGAAGCGGCCTGGCAAGACGGACCAGCTCCTGCCCTTCCCACCCCGTGCATCCAGAGACCTTCACATTGACACCTGCACACAGCCCCAGCACCCTGCTCCCCATCACTGCAAGCAGCACCTTCCCCCGGGTGAGCAGCACCCATCCCCAAGACCTCCCCAGCTGCTCCAGGGATGTCCAACCCGTACGTATTTTCCACACCAGTTACATCTTTATTTCCTTAAGGAACAGGCCATGAGGAATGGGTGCTCCTGGGCGGGCAGCTCTGGCACAGCTACTCCACAGCAGCGGTTGCTCCCTCCAGCTGCCCCCTCCCACCTTCCCCTTCTCCCCACCAAGGGTGATTTTCTCCCTCTGCTTGCCACAGTGGGTGGGTGGGCGGCGGGGCGAGGGGGAGGCTCATGAGCAGTGCCACCAGCAGAGGTTACCAGTAATGATTTTCCGAACAGACCACACCGCTCCCCTTTTAACCTCTGTCAGCGAGCCGAAGTCCTTGAATTATACAGCTGAGTGCACCCACCCCACCTCCCTCCTGCTCTGCCCATAAACCTCCTCTCGCTGGCCAAGCCCCCCGTGCCCCAGCAGCCTCCCGCGGGAGCCGCAGCCCAGCCTCGCACCCCAGCCGCTGCCACCGCCGGCATCCCGAGATGTCAGGAGGCAGCAGAGCTGACGCTGATGGGCATGAAGGTCAGTGGAGAGGGAAGGTCGTCTCCGGCGGCGGAGCCGATCGCCCTACGGGCAGCAGCGACCGTCGCCAGCCCTGCCTGCGCCAGGGCATCCCCTCCCAAAGTCTGGCCTGAGGGTGGGCTTGAGCAGAGCTCTCTCCAGAAATAAACCTTGGAAATGCATCGTTGGGGGAAGACGAGAGAAAAGCAAACCCACGCCCGTATTTAGAATAGAATCGCAGAATCGTAGAATCACAGAGTCGCAGAATCACGGAATTGTTTAGGTTGGAAGAGACCTTTAAGATCCTCAAGTCCAGCCGTTAACCCAGCACTGCCAAGTCCACTGCTAAACCATGTCCCTCAGCACCACATCTACATATCTTTTAAATAGATGTAATAATTAATTTACCCTGAACAGCACTGCTGGAACCTCCAGGTCCCACCCCTCCCTTTCTCTGCTGCCATTCCCATCATGAAAGCCAAAGAGGTCGGTCAGCTCCTGCCCTCCCACCTCTCTCCAGGGAAAGCGTGGAGCTCTGGCAAGCTCCCAGTGCAATGGGAGGAACCGGGTGCTGTTGGCCACAGCAGGGTGTGATTCGGAATGATTTGGTGCATGGGGATGCACCCAGCATGGGCAGCAACCTTTCCAGCCAGTGACAGCCCTCCCATTCCTGCTTCACTGCTGGGAGAAGCTGAGGCATGGAGGGACCCTACCAGGGCTGAACATTGCTGGAGACCAACCCACGTTGCATCACTGCCCTTTCCCCTCACTGCAAAACCCACCCCTGGGCAGCTGCAGCCACAGGAGCCAGTGCTGCAGAGCACAGCGAGAAGAGCCATGCCCCGTGGCACTGCCCCTGACCAGCTGTGGAGATGCCAGCACTATGCCCACATCTCTCCTCTCCTTCTCCCATCATTTCTGTCCGCACTCTGCGAAGAGCGGGCACGGTGCCGGTGCACACTTCGCAGTCCTCAACCCCGCCCTGGCTGCGTGCATGCACACACGCGTGCAAAAGAGCTGCCCGTAATCTCCTTTACATCTGCCCTCCCTTGCTGGTCCTCACGTGAGCAACGCCGTCATCTACTAAAGAGGAGGAGAAACGCCAATTCACTGCCCCAGGTCCCCACCACTGTCCATCAGCTTCTCACACTGGGGTACATACATGTTCCCTGGGGGAATGTGACTCCTTCCCAACCCAGCTCCACAACCCAAGGTTCCCATGGCAGCCGCAGAGTTTGCAGAGAAGGAGAAGCCATGGCCAAGCTGGACCTGGCTGGACAACGAAGAGGAAAAAAAACATCCAGGATGTGGATCATATCCAGGACAGGGAGGGATGGGAAGGAGCCTGCATCCCAGGCAGGCTGGGCACCATAAACCCCCAGCCTTGATGCTCTGCCCTCCCACCTCCTCATCTTTAAATGCAGGGTTCACCCTCTCCCCTCTGACCTGGGAGCAAAACAGAGTCCCTGAGGAGAAGCACAAACCCAGCGCGTGTCCCATCCCTCCTCCAACACCTCCTCCCGGCCGGTGCGGGAGCGACGGGGGCTCCAGCCGAGCAGCTGTCACTCGTGATTTGTGGTGTTAATATTTCAAGGGAAGGGAGGGAAGGGGTGACAACGGCTGGGGAGAGCCAGCTCTTGGAAGTCAACTAGCAGGGTTATAGCTGAAGGCAAAGCAGTAACACTGATGGATCTGAGGACCTGGGGTGGCAGAGGCTGGAGGAGGAGGAAAGGAGGGAAGGAAGCAGATGAGGAAGGGTGACAGACAGCATAAATACGTTCTGCCTTTACATGAGGTTGCCATGAGCTTGTTAAAGCCATTCCATTAATTAGCCCTATCCTGTACCAAGGAGGGAGCATCACGCCATCCCAGAAGGAGACCAGGGCTGGCAGGAGAACGAGGCAGCAATGGGAGGAGGTGATGGGTCCTGATGCTCCTGAGGGGCTCTGCTGGGCTGGATCCCCAGCACTGGGAGCATTTTCCTACCAGAAGGTGCCAACAGCCGCCAAAGCTGCACCCATCCATCCCTCGCACCCACAGGCATCTTCAACTGAGCCTCTCTTGCTGCCGGGGGAAGCCGCAGTTCAGCCAGTCCCACTTCCCCCAGCCCCGAGAATGTCACGACAGCCCCGATAACACCCCAACAACAGCTCCAATAACACCCCAACAAGATCCCCGATAACACCCCAACATCCCCAATAACAGCCCCACAGCCCCAGCCCCCTCCAACCCGGCGGTGGACGGACTCGACAGCCGGAGTCCTTTTTAAGACTTGCAACACTTGAGAGGCTTAACGACAAGAATATCTCGATTATCCGCACCCAGAGCCCTTGAGCAGCCCCTGCTGCTCTCGAGCAGCTTAAAGGATGGGAATTACCGGCGGGAGCACCCCAGATCCCTCCGCGGCATCCCCGGCTCTGGCAGCCCGCTGTGCCTCTCCTTCCGAGGGACGACAAATATCTCTATAACCCCCCTCAGTCACCACCTCAGTCTCCTCCCCGACGCTTTTCACACCTTCCATCAGCAGCGAGGCATGTGCGACTGGCAACGGGCCACAGCCGGGCCCGCCGCGGCGCGGAGACGGGAACATTTTGCTGGGAAAAGGGCAATTTAATTATCCCGTCTTCTTTTTCGTGACAACACAGGAACGTGCTGCTCAGACACAGAAAGCTCCGTGCAGGCAAACACCAATCCTGCCTGGTGCTTCCCGGAGCTGGCTCCTTGCTTCCCAGCTTTCCGCAAAGAGGGGCCAGGAAAGGCGAGTGCATGGAGATGAGGGGGTTAAAGCAAAGCCCCAAACCTCCAGGTTTTTCCATAGTCCAAAAAAGCAGGAAAATGTTTTTGTTGTCCAGCTGCAATGCTTCTTCTGAGCTCAAAGCAAGCGCTGCGTCTCATCTGGGGGCTGTTTGGCCAGCGCGGGTCTATTTTTACAAGGGAAATGGTATTTTGAAGGGGAAGGTTGATGGTTGATCAGAAAGGGAAGAAATATTAAAAAGACTGCAGTCCTCTTTTGGGAGACCAAACTATTCGCTGAATCCAGCCAGACTTCACAAACTGTGTCTGACCTTCCAAAGCACCACTTCCCAGAAAATTTACTATTAAAATCTATTCAATAATAAAAAATATATTAAAATCCACCCCTTAACTCAACTCTACCCGACTTCAAGGGGTGCTGGGTGGGTTGCAGTCAGGACCACGCAGCGAGGCAGGGCCAGCCCTGGGGCCACAGGGGATGGGGCCAGGGGATGCTGCCGGGAGCAGGTTCCATACCATAGGGTGGACAGGACCATGCTGGAGATGCTGGTCCTGCACTTGGTGCATGGGCAGCACGTGGGTCACAGTGTTTGCTGTGCCAGTGGCTCCATTAGCACCAAGAAGCCAAGCTGCCTTCCCAAGGAGGTGGCGCAGGCACTCTAATTAGTACATTAATGAAATTCATTAGCCGGGAGAGAGCATGATGGAGGGGGAACTGGAGTGTCTGGGCAGGAAAATGGCAGCCCGAGCACCAAGGGAGAACCTGAGCACCCAGCTCAGAGGCAGGGTAGGAGGATGGAAAGCAGCAGGAGAGCCTGGCTGCAGGGGGACACAGCTCCTCCTTGCTTCTCCAGTCAAGCAAGGTCCTTCCAAGCTCCCCAGGTTCCTCTGCAGCTGGCAGGGCAAGAGCTGCCACAAGAGTAAATTAGTGTGGGAGGGAAGAAAGGAACTTTCACAGAAGGGGAAAGAAGGAGAAAACAGGATGGTGTTGGGCACATGAATGGGGCAGACTCAGTTGGGGAGCACTGCCTCAGTGCCTACAGCAATGCCAGAACCACGCAAAACCCCTGGTACTAGGAAGTTCCCATATCCCCCCAGCTTTCCCCCAGGGTCCCCTTAAGAAGCAGTCTGCACTCTCACAGTTTCCCCGATTTAACCTTCACTCCCTTCCCCACATCCAGGAGCAGCACGCTCAGAGGATCCCAGACCTGCAGCCACATGCAGCCACTTGCTGCCAACAAAGCGCAATAACAGATTGTGGAGCTGCTTCAGAAGTACCCAAAGCTGGAGCGTGTCCAGAGAAGAGCAACAAAGCCCTTCTTTAATAAAAGGAATACTCCCCTTCTTTAATAAAGGGGAAGGGTCTAGAGCACAAGTCTTGTGAGGAGCGGCTGAGGGACCTGGGGGTGTTCAGCCTGGAGAAAAGGAGGCTCAGGGGAGACCTTCTGGCTCTGCACAACTCCCTGAAAGGAGGTTGGAGCCAGGTGGGGGTTTGATCTCTTCAACAAGTGACTGGACAAGAGGACAGGGCCTCAAGTTGTGCCAAGGGAGATTCAGACTGGACATGAAGAAATACTTCTTCCCTGCAGGGGTTGTGAAGGGCTGTCCCAGACTGCCCAGGGCAGTGGTGGGGTCCCCATCCCTGAAGGGGTTTCCAAGCTGTGGAGATGTGGTGCTGAGGGACATGGGTTAGTGGTGCCCTGGCAGTGCTGGGGGAATGGTTGGACTTGATGATCGGAAAGGTCTCTTCCAACCAAAACGGTTCCATGATTCTACTTGATGCAACAGAGCAGGCCCTAGAGCAAACGCCTGATCCCAGGCTGGGTGACAAAACACATTTCTCTCCTCGGAAGAATCTGCTCCCCCGTGCCTGTTGCCGGCCAGCCTTGCATCAACTCAGCTGCCGAGGAGCAGCACGACTATCCCCATCCTCCTGCTTCTTCGCCATTGATGCAAGCCACGAGTCACAAAGCCCTCGCAGATCTGCACCATCCCCAAAGCCCACAGGCAGCAGCCACGGCACCCGGCATCGCTGCCCGGCGAGGGGTGGGTTAAGCCGGCCCATCTCCAGGTGCTCAGCTGGGCAGCTCCGGGTGCCCCAGCACCCCGAGAACCAGGCTGGCTTGTGCACACAGCTTACGTTAACCGGCTCTGATGGCTGCTTCCACACAACGCCGCGGGCGAAGCCCCGGCTGGGCACACCTGCCTTGCCGCGGCCGTGGCGGTGGGGGGCTGAGGGGGTACTGGCCCTGCGTGGTTCGGGCGACCGCCGCCTGACCCCCTCTCTGCTGGCTCGGGGTCGAACGGAGCGAACACCTGAGCAGGGCTGATGATGGCCAGAGGGGCTGGTGATGCAGCCGGCTGCACGTTCCACCTGCTCCCTGCGCTGAACCCAGGTCAGCACCCATGCGAGCTCTCCCCAGCCCCCCGACAGCCCCAGCATCACTGGGGCAACCACCACTGCAACCACCACCGCACCACCTCAGACTGCACCACTCCACTGCTCCACCGCCCCTCCCTTGGCAATCTGCACACCGATTTTAATCATCCAGGGCTGACTCCAACCACTCCTTCGCACCCCCGCCCACGCCGCTGCATCCCATGGGAGGTGCAAAGTGGTGAATGGGGACCAAATATCACAGAATCCCAAAATGGCAGGGGTTGGAAGCGACTTCTGGAGATCACCTCACGCAACCCTCCTGCTCCAGCAGGTCACCCAGAGCAGGGTGCCCCAGGATCACGTCCAGGTGGGTTTGGAATCTCTCCAGAGAAGGAGACTCCACAACCTCTCTGGGCAGCCTGGGCCAGGCTTTGCCGCCCTCACACCAAAGAAGTTTTTCCTCATGTTCAGACAGAACCTCCTGGGTTCCAGTTGGTGCCCCTTGTCCGTCGTCCTGCTGGGCATCACTGAAAAGAATCTGGCCACATCCTCTTGACACCTGCCCTTTAGCTACTGATGAGCATTGATCACATCCCCTCTGTCCTGCCACTTAGGGTGATGCCAAGGCAACCCCTGGGCTTCAGGTACACACAGCCCCAGCAGAAACCAGTTCCCCCCACGGTGCCCAGCAGCACGATCTCAGAGCTCTGCTGTGCCTGCCAGGGGAGCTGGAGCAACAGGGGACCCTGCAGAAGAGCGGGTCCCACCCCACAACTCTGCACGGCTCATGGACACGTCCCTGCAGCAGAGCCCATCAGTGCCACTGCCCCGGCTGGGCACAGAGATCACAGCGTGTCTGCACACCGCTGAGCGAGGAAGAACACGCTCACCTAACTCATCTCTGCCTGCCTGCAGAAACCACCACGGCCACGACACCCCTCAGAGGTGTCTGAATTGGAGATGAGCAACAAGAGTCCAGACTTCAAGGGTGTCGGCATCAGATGTCATTTGGGATGTTTTTCTTAATCAGATCCATTGTCAACACACCGCAACGTGTCTCTGACACGCCGGGGATGCTTATTCCTGACGCTGTCTCAGGAGCTGCAAAAATGCAGATGATTCAGCTCCAAAATTACCGACCGTGGGACGCAAGCCTCCAAGCTCATCTCCTGGCTATTCCTGGGCAAAAGCTCAAAGCCGCCTTTGCTTCTCTCTCCTCCTCTTGAAATCATCACAGAATAGATTCCCGTGTTGGTTTTCTTTTTTTCTCTATTTTCGCTATGAATACATCCTTCTCCCTGCAAGAAGGGGATGGAGCAGGAGTTCTGGGGACAGCTGCCCTGCTGCCCACTCTGGCCAGCAGCCCGGCGTGCCCACGGTGCCCGGTGTACCCGTGGTACTGGGGCACACGTGTGCCAGGAAGGGCAAACGCGGCCCCTCAGCCCTTCCCATCTCCCGGGAGGATCTCCACCGACCCGCACCAGGGCTCGGACAACAGCACGCTGCTGCCACTGCTATTTTCTCTCTGTTTTCCTAGACATTTACACTTCCTCCCTTCACCCACAAGATGGTTTCTACTCTTCAATTCTCTTCCTTATGGCAACAAAAACCTGGCCAGGAAAACCTCAACCTACTTGCCTGCCCCTGAGAGATGGGGAGAGCCCCAGCCCCTCCACACTGGTCGCTTCAGCTCAGCATAAAACTATTTTAAAGCAAAACTTTGGACACTATTATAAAGCAACACATGTAGCTCAGCCGAGCCCAAGGCTGTGCAGTCCTCAGGAGCATCACGGGATGCTCGGAGAGCAGAGGGACACCAGGAGAAGGAAGGGACTTGAAGAAATCCCCACCGTACCTGCACGCCAGCCCAACCAGGGCTGTTGGGATGGAGCACGGGACAGATGCTCTCCAGCCTGCAGCCACCCTGCTCCAACAGCTGGGACACCAGGGATGCTGCACCATGGACGCACTTCTCCTAAAACACCCAAATTTGCTTGTCAGGGAAAGGACGGAGCAAAGACTGGATGTTGGAGAGGAAAGGGGGAGGAAGGATTAGAGGGCAAACAAATCATATCAACTCAAATCAAAACAGGCCACGGAAATGATTGCACTTAAGCTTTTCACGCCTGGGTAATTTTTTTATTATTCAAAGAAATTCCTGTTTTTGTTTTGCCTCCTTGAAGGAAGAACCAGAGGGGAGAGAGCTCCTCCAGCAATCACAGATAATAACCGCCGCGGAAAAAAAGGCTTCCTGCTCAAACAATGGGAGACAATTAGCACGAGCCGGTGCGGGAGCATCTTTTAATCTGTGCTGCCTTGTCAAAACACAAAAAGAAACGCTTCGCGGGAAAGAAGGCTGCAATTAGGTATTTCTTTCGGGTTGGAAAGCCGCGCACCCTGGCACTGCATCGCGTGCTGTGCTGCTGCAGCACTGCAAGATCCCCAAGGGAAACCGGGCCAGGGATGCTCCAAGGATGCCACAGCGAGGACACGCTGCACCAGGCAGGATGGAACCCTCGAGGTGGCTGCTGGGCTCACAACCACATTTGCATCCCTTGTTTCACCGGTGGTTCTGCTCGGAACTGCCCAGCGAGGAGCGACAAGGAGTAAACTGATCGAGCTCAAGCTTCTGCAAGACCGTGGCGTGTCTTTGCTTTTTCACCGTGATCCCGCACAGGTCACACAAAGCCACCCATCAGCAGGACCTAAGGTCATCCTTAGAAGGACCTTCTCCCTCTAGGATGGCTCTCTGATGCCAAGGGAGGGCTCCAGCCCTTCAATACCCACCACACAGCATCTGGCTGCCCAGCCTGGCGCCGAGGAAGAGCTGCCTTCCTCCCGCACCAGCCGCTGCTCCTTTAACTCAGCCCTCAGAGGCTCTGGGAGAAAACACCCGCGCTGAAAATCCAACTGTGCGTCATTCAGCTCTCATTTTGATTGTTAAAAATTCATTAATGAGAGCAGATTGGTATTATATCGCTGCCTTAATTAAAGAGGGCTACGGAACAGCATTTTAAATAGCAATGTCATTTTCTAATTGACACAGCTACATTATAAAGAAAAATACTTAAACAGAACTTGAAACCGAGCCGGTTTCTTCTGATGGCAGGGCTCATTTTGGCTTAAATTTTTAATCTGCTCATGAAATATTTAGGGGCAAGGAGGGGGATAATGTTTCTCCAGGTGTACAGTTCCCCTCCTCCTGCCCAGTCCCCCAGGAGGTTGCTGCGGGAGGAAGGCTTCAGCACCCAGGGAAGCTGCTTCTCCATCCTCCTCCATGCAGGACCCCGTGGCTCCAACCCTTCCCAAACCCCAGGAGCTGCACCAAGCCCTGGGGGACTGGGAGACCCCAAGCTCTGCTCAAGTCGCTGCTCCACCTGCACTCTTTTGGTTAAACCTGGCTAGATTTGAGTGAAAAACTTGCCTTTTTGGGTGCCTCTCTTGGGCCAAGCATTTCTCCCCTACCAAGGGCAGAGGGATGACTGGGGCTGAGCACATCCAGGTCTGTGGTGGGTGCTAGTGCTGGCTGGCTGGTCCATATAGGTTTGACGGGGATGCACAGGGATGCAGCACAGGGATGCAGAACAGCTCAGGCACTGCCCAAAAGCATCCCATGTCCGACCACGTTCGGATGCTGGATATCCCCTCTCACACACAGACACTCCAGTCTCTCTCCTGCCATTTAAGGGGTTTCATACACAAACCTCCTACAGCCTATTGCTAATTCCATGCACTCCAGAGCACAGATTTCTCCCGTTTTCCATTTAGGAAAAAATCTGGTCACCACTTCGAGTAGCAGGGCAGCAAATGAGGGAAGAAAAAGGCTTCATACGCCTGGATGCAAATTCCTCTGCATGGCAGCGTGCTGCCCTCTCACTCGCCCCGCACAGTCCTCCCAGCAGCCTGGGAAACCAGTCTATGCTCATGCCAGCAAGAGATTTTTCCACCAGCATTAGTGGAAATTAGTGGCATTAGTCCACGCCTGCGTTTCACCAGTCAGACAGAGTGAACTCATAGAAAAGTCGTCCGTACGCCAAGTCCATTGAAACCAGTAGCACCGTGCTTTGGCCACTGCGCTCAGAACAAGAATGAGGGCAGGGTGAGCCAGAGGACAGGTTGCTCAGAGGTTTAAACTCTGGATCTGTCTCTCGCTAGCTTTTCCAATGACCTTTCAGATCTTAAAGACGGCCCACCACCCTGCCTCAGTTTCCCTTTTGGCCCGTCTCCTTTTTGCAGGCATTCTGACGGCACCTTTGGCTACGGGTCCAGCTGAGCTGGGAGGTGGGGGGTGATACTAAACCCATCTGAGGGTATCCCCAGTGCCCCTCACACTCTGCTCGTACACAAAAACAACTTCCAAAAGCAAAATGCCATCAGCCTGCAGGGTGGCTTGGCATCGCTGTGTTAAGTTTTTTAACGGGGAAAAGATCTGGAAAGCCAATAAAAGAAGGGGAAACGTCGACTCCTCCGCTCCTCCCTCTCCCTTGCTCTCCAAGGGAGAGATGCTCACCTCCACACCCCATGGACACCCATGGGAAGGCGAAGGGCAGGAGCTGGCACCAAGCAAGACATGCTCAGGGAGGTGACAGCATGCCCAAGGGATGCACACCCCGCTGTAGGAGGGTTCACTCGAACCCCTTCCCCATCAAGCATCCCTCTGCCACCCTCCAGCCCACGTCCCCAGCTCCCATCGCTTCCCCTCCTGTCGCAAGAGGGTGAGACTGTCCAGCTGGCTCGCAGAGGATCTGGAGAGGCTGTTTAATCAGGGAGAGCGATTCGCCTGTAATTTCTTCTGATAAAGTATTACAGATGCTACATTTCTAGCCATCTGGCAGCAGGCTGCGTTTCCTGCCTCTGCTTCTCGCACTCTCGGGAGAAGAGAGGAGAGAGGGATCAAAAATTAAAGGCTGGGTGGCGGGGAGGGCTGTGCCGGGATGGGGAGAGGAGCAAGGCATCCCTATCCCGTATCCTGTCCCTCCTGATGCCTCACTGCTCATCCCGCAGCTGGCAGGCACCGCTCAGCAAAGGGTGGGACCAGTGAAGAGCACAGCTCTGTCCACAGGAAAAGCAGAGCAAGTGGAGCTGGAGCTGTTAAAAGCCAGGCTGTCCCCTGGCAAGACAGGGACAGAGCCCCTAGATTGTCCTCCTTGGTTGGAAGCCCATCCCAGAGCAGTTTCTGACTGCCCCATCCATCAGCCTCAGCACAGGCACTGATCCGGATCGTTCCCAACCACAGCACTGGGGAAAGCATCTGCACCCACGCTAATCAGACTGGGGAGAGCCCAAAACCAAAGGCAGCAGAGTCCACGCAGCCTCCCACCCTAACAAGTAATTTACCCCAAGATGAGCAATCCAGGGGTGCAGGGGGAGGCTCTGGAAACAAAAGGCAGCTCGCTCAGATTTACCAGAGCCTGAGCAGAACCGTTGCAGGGTTCAGCGCATTAAAAATAACTGAAGGGAAGGGCTCGCACTTCATTACTTTCGACAGAACTGGGTCTTGGTCACGCCAAGTATCTGCTGGGGAGCGATCACAGCACCACACGCCACAGCCCTCCCTTGCAGCACTCAGGTGTGAAGCTGAACGGGGCCAGGGACGAAAGAGAGCTGCTGGGGCTTCATTCTCCCCTTCTCCCTTACCTGCTGCTGCAACATGTACAGATCCCTTACTCCCAGCACCCTTTGCACCCCTGCTCTCAGGACTGCATCTCTCCATCCGCATTCTGGGGAGATGGGGATGTAGGTACTCCTGGGAGGGCTGGACAGCACAGCATGAGGCAGCAGTGATGCTTTCGTTGCCAGCACTGGGCTCCAAAACCCTGGGAGATGCCTCAGCAGAGGATGCCACCGATGCCAGCAGTGGCGCGTGGGATACCCAGCCCCGGCTGAAGTTTCTTCGCGAACCACAGAGAGTTAAAGGCTGGCTGAGGCCCCGAAGCATGAGGTTTATGCATATGTAGCTAATGTAATACAATTATACATTAATATATAACTAACAGTCATGGTAATACAACATTACAGTAGGTAGATTATCCCATCTCCTGTAATTTATTATTGTTATTTGTAATCCATTAGTGTCCAGAGCTGAACCCGGGTCAGAGTGCAGCATCCTGGCACGCTTTCGCTCGCCCCGGCAGGAATGGACGACTGGAAGACCCTCCTGCTATGGGGCCACATGCTGCCCCAAGAGAACTGCCTCCCCACAGGGACCACCTCCCAGGGCTTGGGATCCCTGGTGGGACACATCCACCGACACTGGACAAAGCTGTGTCCACCCCAGTGTCCTGCCCCAAAATGCTGGCGCCAGTTGGTCAAGGAGCTCAGCAGGTATCTAGCAGGGGTATCTGGCAAGGCTACTTATCTGGCAGGGGTATCTGGCAGCCCCCAAGGCCAGGCCACCGCCTTGCCCTCACCACGGAGCCATTCCAGTTGCCTTTGAGGGGAAGGAACAAAGCCCAACTGGTTTCGCGCAGCCACCAATTAATCTTGATCGACACCACCCTCCATAGTGAGTCATCCACCCGAAGTCAATTTACATTTTTATTAAATCACACAGGAAAATTAGAAGCGTTATTACTTCCCTCCGATTCAATACGTGTTCTGTGTTCCCCCACCATTCACCGTGTGGGAAAACATCCCGGCATCTCCGGTTTAACCGTTTCTTCCCAGCACTCCCCACCCCAAAGCATCCCTTTTGCATAGCCTGGAAATAAATCAGGCTGGTCTTTGCAGGGGGGGAGCAGGAGAGAAACCAGATACTTTGAGAGAAGAAGCACAACAGTTGGACCGGGGAAGGAGGACCACAAGGCAAATGGCAGCAGCCCCCAGCATCCCTGGATGCACTGGTCCCTGCAGCCCCACTGATCCAGACCCTGAAGAGACCCCCCCCCACCCCCGCAAAGCTCCATCCTGCTGCTCTGCTCTATAGGGACAGTTCGTCCCACTCATGCAGCCACCACAGCCCCCGCACGAAGCTGGATCTGCCCCGGGAAGTTCACTGGGAGGGAAAGGCAGATCTGTATGCGCCGCAGCAGCCGGGCGATCAATACGCATTTATATCCATCCTTAAACCCATCCCATTCTGCCATGTCTGCTGCACGGAAGATTATATCATCCTCTGCTGCTACAACACAAGCATCTAAATTCAACATCAATTTATTTATGGTCTCCACATGATACAAGCAGATCTGCAAGAAAGCAGGAAATGTATCTTCGGAGAAAGATAAAACTGTGCGTGTGCACGAGGGAGACCGGAGAGGCTTCCCCAGAGCAGCTGTGTGTGCACATGAATCCCGGCTCGTGGTGCCCACCTCTACATTTACGTGGCCATTTAGTGGGGTAAAACAAGAGCAAGGTTCTCCTACCACTGCTACAACTAATATTTGCTTGACAGAAAAGCTCAAAAGCTCCCACTGGGATCGTGTCTCCATTCTGCTGGGGACTGGGATGGAGAGTCCTTGCTCTGAAGAGCACTTAATCTGACTAGGTCAGAAAATTATTTCTCAAGGATGAATGCTCCTATGATGGAAGTATTTCCCAAGGATGAATGCTGACTGTTTGCAAAGTCCGATCAATTTGGACCGTATTTCCTGTGGACGGAGCAAGGGGAAGGAGGGGAGTTTCCATTTTGCGATTAAATTCCAAAAGTGCTCTATTTTTCTCCTAAATCAGGACAAAAGCACGGCTTGAAACCTCTGCGCTTCCTGCCAACGGGGAAGACTCCAAGTTTCAACCACACTCTTTGCAATTCAATTAGCTGTGTCCTGGACAAGGACTGAAAACTGAGTGACTTTCCTGTGGCCGCGCAGGAGGGCGAGCGGAGCCCGCGCCTCCCATCACCACGTCCGAGCTCCGATCCCCACCCGTGTGCAAACCCATTACTGCAACTCCAAACCCTTCTCCTTGGAGAATTGCATCAAAATGGGGTTTTCTGGGTGCGTGAACGGCTGGTTATCACAGACCTGCGAGCTGCCTGCTCCTTGGCACAACCCAGTGAGCAACGCGGGCTCCGCGCTGGGCATGGCCACGGTCTCGTTGCTGCCCATCCACAAAGCCCAGTTGCTCGCTCACAAGCCCTGCGCTGAGCCTGGTGCTCAGCACATCGGGAGCAGAAAGGTCCCAGATGCACCAGTAGCACAGGGATGCTCTCGGCACCGGGATGCTCTCGGCACCGGGATGCTCGTGACAAACAGAACCTATTGGAAACACGCTACTGTTGAGCCCCAGCTTCACAAACACCCAGCACAGCCCTTTCCGCCTCTCCGGGCTCTCCCCTCAGCCACCTCCGCACAGATCTGCTGGCTCAGCACGGCAGCGCCTGCCCCCACCCCACATCTGAAAGAGCAGCTGGGATCAGAGACAGGGGAGGGAATCCCCTCGCAAGCGAGGTTCAGAGCCCCACTCGCCCAGCCACGTCCCTCCTCCTCGGGGGGTAGCCACGATGCAACTTCGGATTTCCCAGGCTGCCTGAAAAGAGCCTTTTCGTGAATTCCTCCGATGCCTGCAGCGCTTCTGAAGTCCTGTTTTTCCACTCCAGCAGCCCCCCCTCCTTGTTTTCCTTCTCCGGCTGCTGACCCAGATTTCATAATGAATGAATCCATGCAGCGCTCTTCAGACTTTAATTATTTTTTCACTTTTTCTCATCATACATTATGCATCAATAAAAAAAAAAAAAAAAAACAACACACCAGAGCACAATTAATTTAAGCTTGAATGGTTAACTCCTGCCTATCACTAATAGCGAAAGTGTCTGGAAATTGCAGCTCTTATTTTAGACTTTGCATTAATGTCAGGGATGAAAACAAACAGGTTTTGAGAGGCTGCAGTAGCTTGGCTGAGACAGCAGGCGACAACTAATATATTTCTTCATAAAAGCTGCGTTTTTAGGCTATTTACAGCAAGAATCTGCCACATGCCTGCCCCTTTTTCCCCCACTCCTGCTCACAAGTGAGCTCTGCACGTGGTTTGGGTGGGTTGGAGTGGGGTGGGATGGGATAGGATGGGATGGGATGGGATCCAGAGTGGTCCCAGGCAGAGCTGTGGCAGAAGACAGGCTCAGCCCCATGGCCATTGCACCCCACCGGGCTCAGCCCCCCATGACTCAGTGGGTGCCATCCCCACGGGCCATGATCCCCAAAAGGGCCACAGCTAGGCTCCTGGGGAGCCAGCCCACGCACCAGCACACGCCTCGGCGACCTGAAGGCACTTTGCAAACATTCATGAATGAACGGAGGCTCCCGGCAGCCCAGGGGACACTTATTATTAGGCAGCCCGGAGGTCCGAGCAGCAGAGAGATGTTTTCCTCTCTGCTCTGTCAGCTCAGCCCCAATGCTTTCAAAGGGGTGGCACCGAGCAGAGCTGGTGCAGCACTTGGTGTCCTGCTGCATCCCGAGCATCCCTGCCACACTGTCGGGAGGATCACGGCTGCAGGGATGCTCCCATCCCACAGAGATGGACCAGAGCAGATAACATCGCGACAGCTAATTTTTGGCACAAGTACGGCGATCTCCTCTCAGCAAAGAGGTCCCAGAGGATGAGGCGCTTAACCACAAACCTAATTACTGTCCTCCTCCCTGCCCTGCTGCTAGCGGAAGGCCGGATTTCCCTGCACCTCCTCTTCGCTCCCGGCTGTTTCTCGGTCGAGAGCACAGCCAGCACGATGATGCCTCAAGTGCGATGGAGCAGCTGCAGAGGAGACCAGAAGCCCACCTTGGCTGGAAATTACGGTAATGGCTGCTTCGTTGGATGGGCATAAAAGCAAGGGGGTGTCACGGAAGGAGCACACAGCAGCTCGTTTTGGAATCACACATCCATCCCTGCCCTCTGTTTCCCAGCTGCCTGCTCTCCTGCTCCGGGAGCACGTGCCTTTGGGCTGGCACATCCATCCTGCCAAGGGCTCAGCACCTTCTGCAGAGCACGGCACCTCGCCAAGCCAACCCTGACCCCAGGGGCAGCCACAGCACAAGTGGGACCAAGGGAAGCTCCCATGGGATCCCACCCAGAGAGTGGGTAACCATCCCATCAGCTCTTCCCAATGGAGCTGGGGCTGTGAAGGAGCAGGAACAAACTCCCCACTTCCACAGGACCACAGGGATGTCAGTAGAAACCTCCCAGCTCACAACCAGTGGGATGCTGTCTGTTTTCCCAAGGGATAAGATTTTAATCCCTCCAACCCCTGGGCCAGGGAAGTCCCTGAGCTAACCCCTCCAGGGTGGACTTGTGGGGGATGCTGCGGGCTCGGGGGCTCTGCCAGCTGCACCCACAGCTCTCCCTTCCAGGCAGGGCCAGAAACGCATCCCTGGCTGAAGCCCAACTCTGGACCAGTTCTGATCTTTCCAACTGAAATCCCAGCCTTGCCGTGGGCAAAAGCAGCACTGTCCTGATTTAAGGATGGCCAGGATCCGACCATCTATCTGCCAAGCTCTTCTTGCAGCCCTGCCTACACAAGTCCCTTTAAAAAGAAAAAACAAAACAAAACAAAACAAAAAAACCCACAAGCAAATACAAAAAGCCCTAATTTGATCATATTGCTCTGAACTAAAAGCACCTTTGACCTAAATTCCCACCACGGGTTGGAATTCACCCTCTGCAGGCAAAGGATTACAGGAGAAAATAGCGGCGCATGATGCAGGGAGAGCCGCGGGCTCCGGCTCCCACCCAGCCCCGGGGTCTCTGCCTCCCACCCTGGGCAGAGGGGAAGGAGAGCAGGAACCCCCAGCACGCCCTACTCAGGCCTGGAAGTGCCTGGGTGTCTCAGTTTAAGAAAAGTGGAGCTAATTTCATATTATCATATGATATTAAAGCAGCCTACCTCTCTCTCCCATCCCATGCGCAAAACCTGTGAGCGGAGCTCTGGGAAGCATATGGAAAAACATCTCCAAGCACAAACACCCACCTACTGCATGAGCTGTTGAGTGTTAGAGAGCTCTCCAAAAGAGGGGGAATCACAAAAGAGGTTTTAACCAAAAGAAAACAGCCTTGTGTATATTTTTTTCTCTCCTCCAAAAACACCCAGAGACCGAAGCTCTCCCTGAGCACATGCCTCACATTTTTGCTGCTTCTAGCAGTTTACAAGGCAGCTCGCAGCGTTCACTGGTTTTGTTATGAAGGTAACAGCCAGAATTACCCCAGCTCTGTCATTAGGAGAAGGTTTCCATCCCCTCCGAGCCAGCCAGGCTCCCACAGGTGAGGAGAAGCTCTGGCAGCAGCAGGAGGGTTTGGTGGGTGCTCGGCATGGACCAAGCTGACCATGCACTGCTCCAGTGCCACGGCTCGTCCTAACCTTGCCCACCAGCTCGGCCGCAGCATCCTCCAAGTTTGTCAACACCTTTGCAAGAGGTTTCCAGGGGAGAAGGCAGAAAGGAGGTGACAAAGCGCTGACAAGCTCACGGGACGTTTTCGAGGTGCCCTGCAAAGCTGTCAGCCTCCGCTGAGCTTCCTCCTGGGGCTGCTCGGAGAGCAGGGAGCCCAGGGCATGGTCCCTGCTCACGGCCAGCCCACCCCAGATGACACCGTCAGGTCACGCTGGGCTGAGTCACCTGAACCTACCAGTTCTCATCAGTCCTTCTGGCAAGAGGAACAAATAATCCTCAGGGAAAGCTGTTTTTGGAGGCTGCTGAATTGTTCTTGGCACCGCTCGGGAGAGCTTCAATTCGCTAGAAAATCCCAAGCATTTTAATATCGCCAGAATATTTGCTCACAGGATGACTAGCCCCGCCACGACATGGGATCCAGCCTCCGCGCAGCCAGCCCATCGCGGGGACACTTCTCCACTGCCTTTTAATGTCGAGGGGGAAGGATGTTGAGCCGGAGCCTGGGTCACCTCCTCCACAGGGTGTCACGGCCACAAGACCCACCTTGGTCTGGTCTAGAACCGCTCCCCAGCAGGAGCTGGACCAGCCCCAAGCCATCAGGGTGGGTTGTTGCAACCAGCCGTGGGTCCTCAGCACCCATCCAAGCACCACAGCCTCTCCCCATCCCCACGGGTGCTGTTAACTAGGGGGTTAATCCTTGCCTTGTCCCCACACTGCTCTCCCCGTGCCCTTTCGCCATTGCCAGCCACGGGCAGCCCCGGCCACCTCCCGTGTTGACTTTGGCTGGAGGAAACCGTGTCTCTTCCTTGGGGCCACCTCGCAGGTGGTCAGCCAATGCCGGCAGCCTGTTTTCCTTTGGCCTAGGGGAAAACACTTCTTTTTTTTTTTTTTTTCTTTCCTTTCTTCTATTTTAAGATCGGAGGCCTAAAATTAGCTCTGCTCGCACAATGAGCCTCTGAGACTCGACCCACTCCCTTCCCAAAAAGCTGACAAAATAAACTGCCGCTTGCAACATTGCTAGGAACTTCTCAGGCCATCAAAACAAGTAAACAAACAAACAGCAAACACACGAGGGCCAAACCATTCTGTCCAGAGAGATTTAAAAATAGCTGTACCTGCACAAACCCCGCTCCCCACCTACACCAGCCCTCGGAGAGCTCCTCTCCTGCAAACCTCCCCCGCAGATGGTGCTCAGATGCTGCTGCTTCTGAGGACCACAGTAAAAAGCCAACAGACACAAGATTGCCTGAGTGGGTGGTGGGTACCGAGAGCATCACGGCTACAGCTGCCTCCCTAAAGCACGTGTGGGGATGGGGAAGGCAGAGAGATGCTCAGGCTCCGAAGTCTACAGGGTGCAGTTTGCTTCCCCAGAGAAGTGGACAGGAGCCTACGGTGGGATGTGACCCTGCCATGCCTGAAACCCCAGGTGACTGTTCACCACGTCAACAGGAGCAGAATTAGGCTTTAGTGGCAGCCCTGATGCTAACGCACCTCGACTGCGGCCGCACGGCTCCTCCACACCTCAGTGCCCCGGTCTATAAGGTGGGGTAATTGTATGGACCTTGCTCACAGCAGAACAATTAGTTAATATTTGTAAAGTGCCCTGGAGTTAATTAATTGCCTCATTAGCTAGATTTTGACCTCCTAAGCCCAGCTTTAAGCTGTGCGCTGCCAGGCAGGGTCTGGCGTGCTCAGCCAGCTCCGTGCGTGCAGAGCCCATGCGCAGCTCGCTGCACCGGTGCCCGAGCAATGCTCTGCAGGGTGGTCCTACACGGCTGCACCAGGCCAGCGAGACATGCCACCAGCACCCTGCCCAGCCCCAGGGGTGGCTTTGGGGCTGTGTCCCACAGAGGTCTGGCCACACTGCTGAGCACTGCCCAGCCATGGGTGTGGGAGCTGGGGAAATGGAAGCAAATACCCATCTGGCACTGGATTACCTGCCGTATGCTTCCCACAGGAACCTGCCCGCAGCTCGGCATGATCAGAGGAGTGCACCTACACCCCATGACATCCCACACGCAGCACCCATCCATTCCTGCAGCATCTCCAGCTGGGCTGGTGTCCAAGAGAAAGCAACAGGGTGAAAACCAGCCAGCATGGTGAGTACAGACATCACAGAATCACAGAACACCGAGTTGGAAGGGACCTCAAGGACCATCTGGTCCAACCTTTCTTGGGAAAAGCACGTCTAGATGAGATGGCCCAGCACCTTATAAAGTATAGCCTTAGGAAAGGCTCCCCACAGTCACCACCCTGCAAAGCCACCCTCCTTGACCACCTTTCCAGGAACAACCCCGCACGTGCCATGGACCAAACCCAGCACTGGTGCGACGGGCAGAGCCCAGCACTGGTCACCCCACGCCGGCTCCCCGGCAGCAGCCCGGCACGCGAGACCACGGCCCTGGAGCAGCCAACAACAACAAACCCGCGTGTGAGCGACAAAGAGAAAAAACTCGCCGAGGAAACAATATTCCGCTCGACTCTTCCCGACCGCTTACTGTAAATACCGCGGCGCAGGGGTTTGTTTTATTTGTTTTAATTATGAAAACATAGGCCGGATTGTCCCGCTGGCTTGGGCAAGCTCCATCGCCGCGCGGGGGAAGCGAGCTCGCGGCCCCGCAGAGCCACGCCGCGTCCGGCAACCCTACGATAAACCCAGGACCCACCACACCTCGCCGGCCTCATCCTCGCCTTGCAGAGCCAGGAGCTCAGCGCAGTCCCGGCCATGTCATTGCTGAGCCGGGCTTGGGTGCAGGAGCAGCTCGGGCCAGGCCAGCAGTGCCAGTGCCCTGCGACGACAGCTCCATAGCCGGGAGGGAAACAAGCACCTGTGACGGGAATATCGCACACTCCAATGGCTGTCTCCAAGGCGATCTGCATCTGGGTCCATCAGTCCCGCATGTCAGGGGCTACAAGCCTCCCTCAGATATTTTTCCCCCTCTCTTCTTTTTTCCCTTAACTATCTTAACATCAGATTTTCCCGCTGATGTCCCCATCACTGCTGCTTTTGTCGCGACATACCAGTGCTATTGCTCCATGGCCCTGCTTGCACACATCAGGTAATGGGGCCAAGCAGGCTGCACCTTCCGAAATTATTTTTTTTGCGTCAGAACGAACCTTTCCTTCTCTCGCTTCCTCCTCCTGATCAGGCCCAGGATGGAGGACCTGGCCCTCACCTCCACAGCGCATCCACCTCGGCGTATGCCGAGGCAGGAGAAAGCCAAGCAGCCCGAAGCCGAGACAAGCTTCAGACACAACCAAGTTAAAAATACATATTTTTCAGACAAAAGTCCAGTCCCTGAATGGTAAGAGAATCCAGGAAAAATGCAGCAGGCCCGGCTGGTGGCTGGCTTCCAGCACCTCCCTTTGGAGGAATCCGGTGAGGAGTCTCAACTAATCCACCCAGGACACACCAGCATTTCTTCCTCGTATGATTGGGTTGGGTTGTTGGGGTTTTGTTTTTTTTTTCTTTCTTTCTTTTTTCCGTCTGCTCAGCAGTTTTGACGTTGGCTGGGAAGCCGCTCGCTGCCGCGAGGAGCGAGCCAGGGCCGGCCGGAGGGACCTCCCCGCTCGCCGCGTGCTCCTGGCACCAGCCCAGGGATTGCAGGTAGGAGCACATTGCATGTGCTCAGCGCCCAGGCCAAACACACCCATGATGTCCACCCCGTGCCTCAGTTTCTCTTCCCCTCAGTGGCTTTCTAGGGGGCAACATGAGCACTTCAGGGGAACGAAGCCATTGAGGCGACCCGGAGGCTGCTGCAGGCACCTCCAAGGAAGGGTCTCCCAAGAACCTCCTCCAACCCCGGCAAGCATCAGGGTCTCCCGCCGAAGCCATCTCATCCCACCCACCATCATGGAAGCTGCCTCCATGTCCTGCTCCTGCCCTTGCTCACCTGCAATTCCCAAAGGAAGCACCCCAAATCCCACCTCGTCTCGCTCTCTACCGCTCTCCCCAGCTCTGCGCCCAGGGACTCCTCAGCTCCCCAACAAGCCCCACATGCTCCCCAGGAGGTTTTTTTTTGCCCAGGGCAGATCCACCATCACCACTGGGCACCGAGCACGTTCCCTGGGGACAGGACACACATGGCCTTGCCATCCACGTCGGCTCATTCCCGTCAGGAGCGACAGGAGCAGGGACTCATCACTGGCCTCTCCACAGCTCCTCACCGGGAAGGAGCTGCCACTTTCGGGTCAGGGGGCAGGCACTGCTTTCCCTCCCAGTGAGATGCCCACTGAGGAATTTGCACTTCATTCCTTGACACCCGCTTTAATTACAAGTATCAAGTCGGCTTCTCTCTTTCACAAGAGCCATAAGCTAATTTCCTGCTCCCCTTTCTCTGCGAGGGTTTTGTGAGTCACTTGCTCCCTCCAAACACAAGTGGAAGGCTCTGCCAAAGCCCTCCCAGCACCGAAGTTGTCAGCTGTAACATCCCAGAATGGTCTTCAAAATCTCAGCCCTGATTTCCCACTGTTACCAAGAAGGGTGGACGGGCAGTAGGGGACAAGACACGATACGGGCTGTCTAAAGCCGAGCACCTCAAAGGCACAAAGGATGCTTCTCGCTCGCTCGCCGGCCAGCACGACACGCTTCTCCCAACAGCAGAACACGGACGGTCTCTCCCAAATCCTCACCCAGAAGCACAGGGAGCACATCCCGAGGTGAAGCTGCTGGGAAAGCCCAGCACATCTCCAGGATGCAGACTGTGCTGCTGCCAACCAGGCTGTGCAGTGAGCCTGTACACCTCAATGACAGCTGTGGCTTCCTCCCCAGCCCCTAAAGCAGGGTACAAAGCCTCACATATAAAGTTTTAAGGCCTCCTTTTAAGGTTGAGACTCATTTTAAAGGCCTAGAGCATCGTTTTTAAGGCCCGGGGCTGTGGCAAGAGCTCCACTGCATCAATCCATTTCTTCCTGAAGGGGTTTCCTTTGCAGGGTCATAGGTTTGGAGTTTTTTGTTGTTGTTTTAAACACATGCTCATTAATTTCAGCATAATGAGGACTTTACTAGCTGTGGATTACCGTTACTTGGTTCAAGGAGACACAAACAGTTGTTCACGAGCTCTGAAAGGATGCTCAGCCCCACTGATGGGAGAGCCGGTGGGTCCTCAGGAGCGGGGCAATTGCCCATTGCCTGGCTCAGGGGCATATGGAGGGCTCCCACCCCAACGCTCACCTCTCCATCCCCAGCTGAGCCACTTTCCTGGCCAGACAGGTTGTTCCACTGCCCCCCGGAGCAGCCGGTCCCCAGACCGCATGGCTCGGGCACGGGGTGGGAACCCAGTGGGGGCTCAGGGAAGGGACTCACAGCAACCACGTTGTGCCACTCTGCTTTCTATTTTAATCAAGTCACGAGACGGGGCGGATGCTGCTCAAAATAAATCATCAACCACAACAGCAATAAAGACAACCGAGCAGCCCCAGCTCAGACTTTGCGAGCACAGGACCAGTAGCTGAGCCACCGCTGTTGATGGGGTGATGGAGCAGCTCCTGTGCCAAGCTTGGACACTGCAGGTTGTCACTGAAGAAATGGTGACATGGTTGCACCAGGAAAGGAAAGACAGCTGTGGACACAGCCAGCCAAGCCAGTTGCATAACCCTGTTATCACTGGGAAAAAGTGATGAAGAGTTGCAGCAGTCCCTCGGATACCCACCCCGGGGACAAGCATCCCTCCTCACCCAGGGCTGCACCTTCTCTTTCCAGCCAAGGGTAAAAGGGTGAATAAATAAATAAATCAATCAGTGTATGTCTCTTCCCCGTTGGGTGCCAACGTGGCTCTTCTGCAAAGACTGAGCAATGTGGTGATGGCAACAGAGCCAGCAGCATCTCCCCAGCACCCAGGATCCCCACACTGCTGCCCACATCCTGCATGGCAGCACAGCCAGGGACCCACAGGCTGGCTCCCCGGAGCTCCTCCAAGCCCACCCACCTGGATCCCGTGCAATAAACAGTATCTCTGCTCCCGCACAGAGGCTCTAACCCTTCCTCAGCATCAGCCAACGCCAGACAGGATCTGGCCGGCCAGGAGCACCGGGTCGCTGCGTCCACACTGGGGTCCCTTTGGTCCCCACACGACTCACGGCAGAGGGATGTTCTCCCTTTCTTCTCTGGGAGGATTAGACACACTTCTTTTCTCTCATTGCTTTTCAAAAGAGAAGCTTTTTATCAATGCTGATCCCTGGGGGAAATCTTTTTTTCTCTCTCTCTCATGCTTTTATAGCTTGGACAGGGGGAAAGGAAGTTTTCCTTCATCTCAATCGCTCTGCTGACAGGCACCGCAAGCGCGATGGAAGGAGCATCTCCCCAGGTTCCTGCCTGCATCTGAGCATCACCCCGACATTGGCGGGGCTCCCCACCACCTCCCGGTGCCACCGACTGCATTGCCCAGCGCCAAGCCCCGGAGAACGCCCAGGCAAAACCCTGTCTTAGTTATTTCGAAAGCCACATCGCTGTTGCGAAATCCCAGCTTGTAAAAACCCAGCAGAACAAAAGCAGCAAACCCAGCTCAAGGCAGCTACAGGTGTTCTGCCCCTGCCTACCTGCTCCCCAGTCTCTGGAGGTTGCAATTACATTTTCTAGTGCTTCTTAAATGGATCCCCCCCCCTCCCCTTCCTGACTGCTGCGGAACAGATCAAGGCAAAGAGAGGAAACTAGAGCTTGGGGCTGGCAAAGCTGTAGACACGCACAGCAATTTTAATGGACCGCTCGCATGCAGAAAGCTAAGAACACGTTTAAGTGCGCGTGGGATCGTGGCACAACCAGCTCGACAGCGAAACAAGTAAAGCCAGTGATGCCTGAAGTGCTGTCAAAAGCCCAAAGTACCCAAAAGTGAAATCACGTTGGATTTTTACCCTCTGAGCTCTCTCCATTACCAAAATCAGGGCTGAGGTTTGTCACGGCAGCAGGCTGGGTGTTTTCTAATCGTTGACCATGCTGTGACATTTTCTCTTTATTTTTAGGCGTCCCTTTAAAACTATAGAGGAAATCATCCAAAAGAAGTTTGTTCAAGCGGCCTGTCAGTTGGAGGAAGTGAAATTAAACCAGAAAAAGAAAAAAAAAAAAACAAAAACAAAACAAACCCTGAATCCTAATAAATCACACATCCACACACAAAAAATTGGGAGAAATCTGGGCACGCCTCCAAAGCCAAGTGAATGGATGATAAACAAAACAAACCTAGCTCTGCCCGGCAATGAAGGCTTCCACAGTGGGAATTTCTCACTCGGGAATCACTTCCACGGAGGGCACAGCTCGTGGCACATGGGGAGATTTCCCCTGCTAAGCTGTGCCTCCAGGGACTGCTGCGATGCCATCCCACACGGAGCTGGGCTCAACGGGCACAAATCCTGCTTGCACCAACTGCCACCCAGCAAAGCCCTGGCCCTTTGTAGGAGCACGTCCTGTCCCCGTTCCTGCTGCCGACGGATCGATCACCCAGTGACGCAGAGAAGGCGGCTGCCGGGCTGTGCTGGAGTCACGGGAAAGCCCCGATATTCCCCCGCACAGGCACCAAACAAGCCCTTGGGTCAGCATTGGGGACCTACTTGGGGCCCGCAGACACACCCAGAGCGAAAAAGACTCAAAACCTGCAGAAAAACAAAACAAAACAAAAGCAAGGGAAAGGGCCAGAGGAATAAGGATAAAGATGCAGAAATAAACCTCGCCAGGCACCCAGGTGCTTGAAGCAGGAGGCGAAACCAGTATATGGGGCAGCAGAAAAAGCAGCAGCCAAGTCTCCTTTCAACCCTCAGCTGCAGGTCCCATTGGTATGGATGCTGCAGAGAGGTGCCCACCCCCTCCCCACCACACTGGGTTCATCTTCTCAGGCCACGCTGCAGGAGGGAGAGCGAAGGGAGGAGGGCAGGGATGCACACTGAGATGTGTCCCAAGGAGGATTGTCCGGTGACCCTGGTGCAGCCTCTACCTGCCCACAGCTGGGTTTTGGAGGGGCCATACTACATGGCACGGCGGGGCTGAGAGCCGAGAGTATGACGGTAAAAGCCAGTGGAGGGGTAGACATGTGAAGGGATGACTCCAGCACCATCCAGCATGGTCCCTGCTTCAGGGACCTGACCCCAGCTGGGCAGTCCACCCTCTCCCCAATTCTCTCTTTGCTTTCTAGCAGAGATCACCACGAAACAGTTAAAAGTTTCGAAGCTGCGCTCTCCTGAGGACTGCAGTTAAAAGTCCACCGGGCATTTTCCCATCGTGGACTTTAGCCCCGGAGTGTGGCTGCGATAACGCCTGCGGAGGTGCCAGCTTGCCGCAGGACCTGCCACCGGCTGCTCCACCATCACCGCAGCACCATGGGGTGTCACCAAGCTGGGCAACCCCTGCAAGACATGCACAGACCTACACAGGACAGAAAACTACCGAAACAGGCCTCAGAGCAGCGTTTTGGATGAGGTTATAAGGAGCATCTGCAGAGCAGGGAGCAGGGGTGTGCTACAGGGCTCCATGTCTCCATGTGGGAGCTGACCCAACCTGCCACCACAGTGATTTGGCTGCCCTCACAGAGCCCGTTTCACCCATCTCCAGCCCATAACGGGTACCAACGTACAAATTCCCCCCAGGGATTTCACGCCAGGGGCAGAGCCCAGAGTTTTCTCTCCTTGTTGGTCTCTGGGGAGATGCGAAAGCAGATGCTGCGCTGCTCTCCCTGCTGGGAGCAGACACCCAAATCTCCTCCCCAAGGTTGTCTGCAAATCCTCTTTCACCAGGACTACACATACCATTTTTTAAAAGCTGGGTGATGTAACCAACCAGTATTTATAATGCTGAAAACATCCCAAAGCTCCATCTCTTCCAGCTCCCAAGCACATTGTGTACTCCTAATAAAATAACTGCAATGATGAATAGCTCCTTACAACATTCTTCTTCTGCAGCTATTGATAGGGCCAAGAGCAAGGAAAGTCCTTCTCCTGAGTGCTCCTTCAAGGTACATTCGGGATTTTACCTCTTCACAGAAAAAGACACAGTGAAAATCCGGAAAAAGTGTCAATCCTGCTGCAAGCCATCCCACCACGCAAGAGACGGCAACGACAACCTCCCTCTCCCCCAGCCCAGCCACATCATCATCTTAATAATAAAGTCAGCAAATCACCGCGGGTCAATCTCAGTCCTTAGTTAAGCTGACGCGATCTTGAACCCGCTCGATGAAATCAATGCCGAGCTGCTGATCCCACCACCGCTCGCAGGGTCCGCGCTGGACACGCCGCCCTGGCAAAGGCTCCTCTGCCCAAGGGTCACCGCGACCCCCAGCCCCAGAACGGGGCTGGGCAGCGTTGGGAGGCTCGTTTTCCTCTGCTTTTGAAATACAGCTGCGGAATTAATCATTTGCTTGCAAGTCCTCCTGTGCCCAGGATTTCCACACCGACAGTTCTAGGAGCAGGCCAGCGCATTAGGGTTTATTTTTGGGTAGAGGCACTTCTACTGGATTCTGCACTGAGCGCGCTGGCTCTGCCGTCCCTTCCCATGCAAAGTGAGCTTTTACCCCCAGCCAGGACCAGGCTCTCTGCGTGCTTTCCCAGAGTCTGTGCTCCCAAAGACTTACCACTGAACCATCAGGACCAGTCAAGAAAGAGCCGAGGGAACCAGTGGCAGAGAGGGACCTGGGATCAGCGCTCACCTTGGCATCAACCACGGCTCGGAGAAGCCGGTACCCAGCCCTGCATTGGGGAGAACTGGCAGGACCGGCTGTTCCCACCCCACAGGCACCTCCCCATGCCCAGCCAGCCCCATACTCACCCCTTCCCACCCAGCATGGCTGGTGAGGACCCCAACCTCCACCCCAAACCAGCCCAGGCACTTTTCCAGCGCAACACACACTCTCCTCCCTCCAAAGGGCTGGTTTGGGGTCCTCATGTTTCAGGCAGGACTAGGAGCACCCCTCAGCTCTCTGGGATAAGCTTTGCCCTCCATGCCACTGCTGCCCAGGCCGTATCCTGGGGCTTGCTTGCCCGTGAATCCCCACAAAGAGCTTTTGGGCTCCCTCGACGCCAGCAGCTGCTCGCAGACTGTGGCTCCAGGGTGAGCTGCACCTTAGGGCAGCTGGGGCTGTGTCCAGGAGTCGATGCCACCGCTCCAAACAAGAGACCTGGGAGGATGCCTGGATCAGCCCCACATCTCCTGCGCTGCCATGGGAATTTGGGAAGGTGCAGGGAGAGGTGGCATCTCCCCATTTGCGTAGGTGGCAGCTTCAGATGGGCACGGGTGCTGTTATCTGCCACCCAGGGCTTGCTGCAAGAAATCCCTGCCCTGCAACATTTCCCGCACACACCTAGAGGCTGTGAAACCTTGTCGGAGAAGCCAGACGTGGTTTTCCATGCCTGCCCAGCCTTGGCTCCCATGGCCTAACACCCGGACAACCAGAGCGCCTGGGTGCCCGCGGGGAGCAACACCGAACACCCCTCGGCGGCGGCAGCACACGGTAGAAAAACAACACAGATGAGAAAACCAAGCACCCAAGCTAAACAAGCCCGCGGTGACCGATGGCCTCTGATTTCCACAGACCAAACCTGCCCCACAGGTGAGGCACGAAGAGGGAACAACTTGCCATAAGGGCTCTTCCCTCCCAGAGAAGGATGAAACCCCGGGGGCAGAGCTGCACCGGAGCTCAAGGCAGAGCCCCAGAGCTGCAGGGCACGGCAGCACCGCTACCAAAATACAACTCGAAGCCCAGGCAAAAACCCTAAGGAACCACATCCATGTCTCTCAACCCTGTAAGTGGCAGGGAAACCTGCTGGCAGGGTATAATTCAGGGTGCTGCCTCACTACACGTCAGCAAGCATCTCTACAAGCACCTCTACAGCATCAGCCCCCCTGCAGCAGGTCAGCAGAGACTCCCAGCTCATCTGGGGGTCCTGATCCCAGCAAGCCCCGGCTCTGAACCCCTGTTTAGATAAAGTCTCTGATATTTGCAAACAATAGTTCTCAGCTGGCCTAGGGCCAGGCTATCTCTGGCAGGAATCACTAAGCCTTCCTAAGTGTTTAAATAGGGGTCTGCAGGTAATTGTTCCAGGAGTCTTTAACTCTTCCCAGAGGCACCTCTGATGTCCGGTTCCTCACCAGGAGCGCAGGGCAGCCGGCCGGCACAGCTCACCGACAGAAAACCAGCCCAGCAAGGATGGCAGTGGAGAGGACGGGGATTTAGGGGTGCTCAGGGCAGCACATCTTCCAGCACAGGTCATGGCATCCTGCCCTCCCCCAGCTCCGCTCCCGCTTCCCACCACAGGAGCTCCCCAGGAGCTGCCTGGGCATCCTAAAAACATCACCGCAGAGGCTCGGAGAGAGAACACCGTAAGTGCGAAGTATTAATAGGCACAAATTGCTCACAACGCGCCCACCCAGCAGATCACAATTTGCTTAGAGGTGCAAAAAGTTTTAGCAGGTTAACCCTGGCAGGAAGGGAGCCTGGGTGGCCTGTGTAGGTACAGGAAACCCCTTTCTATCACACACATCACTCCGCTTCCTCTGGATTTCTTTAACCTTTCACTCTCAGCCTGATTTATGCCTGCACACTGATTTCTGCATGCGTGCACTTCCCCGCTCTCCACTCCGGTGCCGCGGCTCCACACCAGCCAAAAAAACACTGGCAGGGCCGCGGCATCCGTCTGCCCAGAGCCAGAGCCATCTCTGCAGGGAAACCTCCTCCTCTGCCTCTCTCCAGAGGAGCTGGAATTTTGCAGGCAGTGAGGAAGGGAACACGCACGCATCCCGGGCTGGGTGCCGTGTCCCAGCCACCCGTGGGATCCACGCTGGTCTGCGTGTGATGGGGAGGCAGCAGGTAAAGCACTGGAGCGGCTAATCTGGGGCCCCAGGGACACGTCCCAGCAAAGGAAAATCAGAGACGGAGGATGCAGCAGGCAGCACCCCACCGAGAAAGGACATCTCCAGCACCATGGGCATGTGGAGCGGTGCCTGGTGATGCCTGTGGAGGGAGGAGGGCATGAGGCTGGTGGGGACACAGCCTAAATGTCAGCAGAAGGGCCACCTGGATGGGAAGATTAGGCCTGTTCCCAGCTTCATGTGGATGCCAGCACAAGAGGAGCTTGTCAGACCACCTTGGGAAACGTATCGGCTTCCCAGGAGCAGATGGGGGGGAACATGCTTCTGCTGAAGCCAAAGGCTCCAGGGCAGTGTCGGAGCAGGGACGGCAGCACAGAGCCCAAGGGAGGCACCAGGGAGGATGTTTGGGGAGAAAATGCAGTTAAGGTCAATTCCCCATGTCCCAGATTTGAGGCATGTGCAGTCAGATAAATACAGAGGGTGGGAGCGGGTGGCCCTGGTGCCACCAGCCATCACCAGGGAGGAGGGATGCGGGGACACAGCCAGGGCACTGACCTGGGCTTTCCAACCCCCTCTCATGCTCTAAAGCTCCACATAATGGTCTCATCCTTACAGCTGCCACCATCCAAGGAGGAAAAAAGAAAACTCCAAAGCAAGAACAAGCCAGGAAAGAGTCTCTTTGTCCAAGGGACAGTGCAGGTCACCCCCCGAGCCACCCGCTCGCACCCAGCCCAGCACGGCCGGGAAAGGAAGCTGCAAAGGTTATCACTTTGGTGTTTGACTGAGCATAAAAATCCTGCTCTGAAAACAAAAATTAAAAAAGGCGAAAGGGAGACAGGGAGAGCGGCAGGGAGGAGAGGGGCGGCAATGCACGGCATGACAGCCCCCAAAACACGGGAGAGGGGGTTCGAGGGCTCACACCACGCTCACACACATCTCCGTTTCAGAAGAGTTTCCTGGGAAAATAAATGCAAAGTCTGTTATAAAAGTTTATCTGCGTGCGCGAGACAGAGCGAGCACACCCGACTACGGTATAGAGATGTCATTATTTTCATGCATCTGCCTTACCCAATTTTATTTAGTTGCTTTCTGCACCATTTCATGCTCATTCTGCTGCTGAGCTAGACAATTGCTTTATAACTCTAGGGTGCAATTTCACTGTCTGTGAGCCACACGCACACGGGGTCTGCGCTGGGATGGAGCGGGGAGCTGCACCCCCCTCCCTCCCTCCTCACCCCGATGTTTGGGAGCTTGCATGGAAATGGGCTTTCTTAGTAAATTTAAAAAAAAAAGAGAGAGAGAAAATTAAATTAAAATGCTAAGCCACCATCTCTAATGTATTATCATTCAAGGAGTACGTGGGGGGGGGGGGGGAAGGAGATCCAGAAAGCATCGGCTCCCCATTAAGAAGGAGGAGGATGAACTGGAGGGCAATTTGCTCTCTCACGCTAAGTGAACGCGGAGAGACAGAGCCCGGCAGGCTGGAGGGCAGAAGCGCTGTGAATCACGCTGGATTTTTATGATCAATTGAAAATCACACTTGAACAAGTGCAGGTCAAAAGGGAGGGCTGGCCACGCAGGTGCAGAGCTCCGAGGCAATCGTTTTCAACGCGCTGGAGTTGCCTGGCCCCTTGCAGGGACCCCTGTTTTCACCCGACGGCCCTGGCCCCCCAGTTTAAGCCTCCCCCCAGGCTGCCAGAGCCCCAGGAGTGTGGGTCAGGGCAGCTGGAGGGTGCGAGGGGGTCTCCAGAAGCAGCCCCAACACTGATGCAAACCAACGTGGGGCCGCACCACAGCATGGGCGAGCATCTCCGGCGCAACCTGCCGCTGATACGCCGTTATCTGCCACTGGCCAGGCTCTGCTCCATGGCGTGAGAGGCCACGGCTCCTTCCACGAGGCAGAGCCCACAGCTTCCCAGGCCTGATAAAGCCATTCATCTTACAAAAATGGGGCAGCAAAAAGAGAAGATGGGAGCAGAGGGGGAGCTCAGCATGGTCTGGCAAGGATGACCGGTGGGGAAAGGTCTCTCATTCTTTTTTCCCCACTTTTGCAACAGTCCCCACCTGCACAGGGGTCCAAGGGGAAAGGCTGCTGCTGCCCAGGATGCAGGGCAGGGAAGCGGGAGTGCTGGCACAAGCTGAGTGGTTGGGCACTGGAATGGACTGCCCAGGGAGGTGGTGGAGTCACCGTCCCTGGAGTTGTTTAAAAAACAAGTGGATGTGGCACTTGATGCTATGGTCTAGTGGTCAGGGAAATTCTGGGATGAAAAGTTGGCCTTGATGATCCTGGAGGTCCTTTCCAACCATAACGATTCTATGATTCTATGCTCGCACCCATCGCTCGCCACCCCGGGGACCGCCAAAACAGCTTCCCCAGCTCGATGCGATCTCCCTGGGCCTGCTCCCACCTCTCTCCAACCCTACTTCTCCCTACGCACCTTCATGCCTCTGCCATCGCTCACCAGCCTCCGCCGCATCCCGCGCCAAGCCCGTCTCCCCACCTCGTCACCTCGGCACGTCCGGGTGGATCCGGGCTGGAAGCTCACCCCCTCTCCTGCGCTTCTCCTTCCACTCTTGCTTCACCCCTGCCATTGCCTCACGTCGACTCCGTAATGGGCACGTAGGAGACGCGCTGCCCACAACAAAATCGTCTCGCAGCAGCCCACAGAGTTCACAGCAGAAAAAAAACAAAAAAACACAAAAAAAACAACCAAACCAAAACAACCCACACACCAAAAAAAAAAAGAACCACCCAAAAAAACTTTTCAGCACTCACTTGTCAGCCAAAAATGGAAAAACAATAATCAAATGTCTCTGCCTTCGCGCCCAGCGCCGCCCAGCTGAAACTAGACAGGGCATCCCTCATCCCTCCCGAATCCGCTCCTGGCAGCCCCAGCACAAAGGATTTGCTCCCCGAGCTGAAGGGCTGTAAACCCTGGGGGGCTCCAGGGCTGCCCTCAGCTCCCCCTCCCCTTATTTTCTCTTCTTTAATTTTTTTTTTTCCCTAAAGTCAGTAAAAGCTGAAGAAAGCCACAAAGAGGAGACTATGAGAGGTAACAACCAGATGGGAATTCCATTACCATTTTATTGGCCGCAAATACCAGTATTGCACCTTTTATCTCTTTGCTCTGCAGCAATCTCCCAGCCGAAGCAATCCAGGGAAAGGGCTTAGACAAGACCCAAACCCAAACACACCAACCTCCACTCGGGGCCCACCAAAACCAAGAGATTTACCCCCAAAGAAATAAAAATCCCAGGGGTTTCAAAGAAGGAGCAATGCAAGAGGAACCATCCTCACCACAGCAGAAAGCGGATGCAAGCCAACACTTTAATAAAACAAATATTTAGGGTGTTTCTTCCTTGCCCCCTGCTTTGGGAGCACCCGGCTTAGGCGCAAACCCCATCTGTGAGCGGAGCTTTGCTCCCAGGCCAAAAAGCAGCTTGGGGTTGTTTTTTTTTTTCTCAGCTACCAGGAGCTGGGACCCTCAAAAGCCCACGGGAGCCCTCCAGAGCTCAGATCCCAGACGGATCTGGAAGCTGCCATCCCAGCTGAGGTTTCACAACCACCCCACGCCCTGGCTCCGGGCCCTGTTCCCAGCTTCTCCAGCTCAGTCGCACCCGTGTGCCTCAGTTTCCCACCCTGCATCCATCCCATCTGGGCAGACTGGGAGTTTTCCAAGCAAGATCTGTCGTCTCTTCCTGATGCGCAGAGGCAGGAGCTGGCAACTAAACAGGGCTGCGATTGGAATTAGAGCCCCGCGGTGCAACCTTGAAACTTTTATTGTAGATCACAATAAAAAGAGAAAAAAAAAAAACCAAACAAACCACCTAAACCCAAGCATTTGATGCTTACGAGGGGTCTGTTTGAACAGGATTATTTTTTAACTCCATGGTAAACAAAATCTCAAAGAAGAGGAGCTGCATTTGGGCTTCATTTGAATCCTTTCGTCCCTTTCTTGCAAGGGAATTGTTCCCCGTTTATCACAGAAAACACCCTCCATTTTGAAACACTCACTCTTCTCTAAATAAGAACTCAGGTTGTTTCCCTGACTTTGCTTTGGCGAAGCAAAACGTTGTCAGAAAAGGCAAGTTCTCAGAGCCAGTTTCCATCTCAACAATAGAGCATTTTCCCAGGCTAAATTGCTTCTGTCTGAAAACCTTCAGCTGGCTGGCATGTGCGGGGATCCTTCTGTAGGGTTTTTTTTTTTTTTTAAAAAAAAAAAAAAAAAAATCCTTATTTGCAATATTATTTCGTCTGCTTTGCGCTGCCTTGATGTTCGAGCAGCCTTTGGAGAGACACAACCACTCCTCCCTCCTCCTCTGTCCTCCCTCCAGGCACACGCTTCCCTTTGAGGAGGAGGAGAGGGGAGAAATAACATAAAAGACAAGCAAAGAGGAAAATGTCAGAAAGCTGCTTTTTGTGTGTGTGTCAAACGTTCAAAGTTATTCCAGAGTCTAGTCTTTAAATGTAATAAAATACAGCAACTCCTGACAAAACCAATTAAAATAAAACCACCCAGGCTGCCTCCCCTATTGCTTTGTAGCTCTGCTGACTTTGAGAGCCCACCTGGGCCTTTTAGGAAGCAATTACGGAGCTGCCGGGTCGGATCCTGCCCCAGCAGCGTGCCCGCTCCGCCGAGCATCCCTTCGCACCCTGGCTTGGCGGGAGGAGAGACCCGGCTCCCTCCCAGCGAAGGGAGGTGATGATGGGGAGACGCGCTGCGGATCCGAGCCAGAGAACAGGATTAATTAGAGCCCAATTAGGTTACCAAGCTCCCAGGGAAGGTCCCTGCAATTCGCCGGCAGTGATTTGAGGTGTCCCCGGCTTTGGTTACCACCAGCAGCCCAGCTGGGTGGAGAGGAGCCTGGGCGGGATGCAGGAACCCCCTCCGCATCCCCGCTCCATCCCCACCACCCCGCGTGAAGCCCCTTGCCAAGGGCCACCACCTCTTGCTGTCTTCACCACTTCCCACAGCCGGGGTCACGGGATATTTATAGCAAAAGAATGATTCAGTCATTTCAGGGGACGAGAGCCTTGGGGGAATACCCTGCTCACACACGGTCCCCCCCCCAAAAAAGGTGCCAGGATGCTCGTAGGTACAAGCACCCTGCGCAAGAGGCAGAACCAAAGAACATCCCCAAGCCCAAGCCCCTGCTCCGTGGCACCCACAGCTCCACTGTTTGTTTGTTTTCTTAACCATCTTGAAAGAAAAATAAATAAAATAATAAAAATATTCAGCCGGGTGGCAGGGCTCTGGCATGCGGGAATCCACCCCTGCTCCCAGCAAACAATACTCCAACAAAAAGGTTTTTAACCCATTTCTTAATAAATATTTATTTTTCGCCTTCAAGATGTGGGTGGGATGAAGCCAGGGTGTATTTTCCAGTGAAATGTTTTGATTCCCCCCTTGATTTTTTTTTTTATTTTTTTTTTCCAACAGGAGCAAAATGCCAATAATAGTATTTGCAATGAATAACTAAAATTCTGTGGCTTTCTCCCCCACTCTCTTTTAAATAAATAAAATGCCCTAAATACGAGAAACACAAACGCTCACTCCAACGCAGCAGGACGACGCGGAGTAAACTTGGGGACCCTCAGAGGATTTATTTCACTGTTACAGCCCAGATTCTGAAAAAGGCAAAAATTCCTTCTCAGCTTGTTTTGCAGATGACAACTGGGAGAGGTCGAGCCCTACACTTCGCTTCAGCAAGAGAGACCAGGACACGAGACTTTATCTTGTGCTCCTACAAGGCCCCTTTCTGGTGTGGCATCGGCAGCCGCACAGAGCCAGCCAGCACCTTCCAGATGGATCCATCTCCACCAGATGGAATCCAGAGGATTCCTCCTTCCTCACAGGGATGCTCAGACAAGCTGTGGCACTTTCCGCATCTTTCCGAATTCTTCCTCCCGATGGATTTTCCTACCAGCTGTAAATTTCTGAAGCTCAAAGAAGCAGAACTGAGGATCACGCTGAGGTCTCAACCCCAACACGGGCTCCCACCACCCTGCCCTGGGTTTCGCACAGCGTCCAGGCTCATCCCGGCCATGTCCCTGCTGGCAAGGCCAGGGGATGCGGGATGAAGATGTCTCATGGATGCTCACACTCCCAGAGCCTCTTCCACCCAAAGCAGCCCCCACACTTTGGGGTGTTCCCCCGCTGCCGGACACGGGGGGTTGTTTTGCTGTTTTCCTCGGAAGCGTTCCCGTTCCAGCCTCGGCAGGGCCATGCATGGCCAGTTCTCACCCCACATCCTGAGCAGCTGCAGCCGGCCCTGGCACGGCTGCGCGGGTGGGAACACGGACTCGCAGAGGTTGCAACCCGGTGAACTGACCTCCTCGAGGGAAGCACCGGCCTCAGACACCCTTTAACTGTTTCGTTCCCCCGTGAGGCTGAGCTTCAAGGGAGGGCTCCCCAGGCTCACCATTCTGCTTTTGCTCCCCAGGAGCTACCACCTTCTTAGTGGAACAGGCAAAGAAGAAAATGAAGCAATAAAAGGATTGCAATGGTCAGAGCCTTGGGAACAAGCAGTCCCTAAAAGCCAAATTCCTCGGTTTGCACATCAGCCAGCCCAGCCCCATGCAAAGCCTGACCTTGGCACATGCATGTCACCAGGCCCGAGACGTGGATCCCACCAGCCTCGCAAGCACTCGTGTGACAGCTTTTTCTTGATTTTCCTCCAGAGAAACAAGCGCAAGACATCCCTGATCATTCAAAACCTGGTAAAGGAAGATCTATAGCCCCAGGCAGCTTCTAAGGCCACATCTGCTGGACCCTAAGGTGTTCACGACCCTCACCCCGGGCTGTGGTGGTACCCACCTCATGCAGGAAGGCTGCATGGGGCAGATGTGGAGCAGATACAGGGCAGGCACAGGCAGCCCTGCTGCCCACACATCCTCCGACCAGGCCACAGGTTGGCCCAGGAGTGGGACAGCAGATAGCCGCAGGGCAACAGTATCCGGCCCAGGAGATGCCCAGGGATGTGCTGTCCTCATCGGGAGCCTCTGCCCGGCATCTGCCAGCAGCTCCTGAGGCAAGCAGGAAAATGAGATACTACTATTAAAAGTGCCCAGCGCTGGCCACGCTTCCACCCATGACATCAGCGGGGTTATCTGAGTCTAACCACGGGCAGGACTCGCCCAGGAACCTCCACGGGGTTATCCTTTTTAGGCCAAACTCAGCTGAGATTTTGATGGGGCCACGCAGTAATGGAACCTGATGTCGGCCCCCAGTTGCTCCTGTTCTCCAGCTCGGGCACGTACTGGCATACAGGGAAACAAACTCCGCAAGCTTGGCTATTTCTTCTCTGCTTGGCTTGCAAATGCCAGCTCCCAGACATGACATGGGATGGGGCTGGTGAAACAGCCCAGCGCTCTCCAAAGTACCAGGACCTGGCGCGTTTTGGACCATCCCACCTCCAGGAAGCACCAAGGCCCCACAGCTCTGCCCTGGTTTCACGCTCCTCGAGCCTCTCCTCACTCCTACAAACCGCTCACACGCTTTCAAGCTCAACCTGCCTCCTGTGCTTAGCGCAGGACCAAGATCTCCCCCTCCAAAACCTGCAGAACCCTCTGACCTTACAACCCAAACTCATTTTCCCAGCAGAAGAGCCAGCGGATCAAGTTTAGGAGCCTCTTTTGCGGTGGCACGATGCGCGGCCGACACAAACCCAGACCCCGCACGCCGAACAACTCCCGCAGGCAGCTGAATTTCCTCCTCAGCCAGCGATGCCAAGTTCTGACCCCCACCCAGCACCTTGTTTTTCCTCTGGCCGCTCCCCGTGTGCGGCACAGCACGTTGCAGAGACCCACCCTCTCCCCGCCATACGCACACACACGCATTCATAAGCGAGCAGATAAATCAGTTGTTTTTCATTCGCACCACTGTGAAAAGCCTTCCCCGAGCCAGCAGCAAGGTGACACACGCTCCCCCTTCTCCATCCCCGTCAAAGTCAATGTGACTAATAACACAACGTGTTACGGAGCCTCTACAGCGGAACAGGTCTGAGAAAACGCAAGAATATAGCAAGGGGCCTGATCCTGCCCGTATCAACAGAGGGTTGGGTTGTCTTCTACAAAAGCATCAAAGGAAATGTAAATCTCGCAACAGCCACCGCTGGGATTAAATCGCTTTTGTGTGGTAAGAGACAGGCGCTCTCTGCTTTGGGGGGGGGAGTGTTTGCGACCCTCCCCAACACCTGCATCTCATCCACCCAAAAGGAGCCAGTTTGACTCGGAAAAGCAGGACCCGCTCCTGGGGGACACTGCAGGTGAGATGTTTTTAGCCCCAGCAGCAACTCTGGGTAAGTCACACCCAGCAGCCCTTCCCATCTCGCAGCCAAATCGACGAAGAGCAATGTAAAAAAACCATGATTTTAAGGGAAAGTAGATGCCAGCTGAAGATCTGCCAGCCCGCGGGGCCAGGCTCTGCTTGCCAAAGCCCCCAGATCCCAACAGTCCTGGAAACCCTCCCAGAGCGGGGGTCGCAGGGCTAGCTGGGGACCTTGTGATGATGTTTATATTTATTCCGCTGTTAGAAAGGAACAACTCAAATTGCAATTCTTAGACAAAAGCACAACCAGTCCCCCACAAAAACATCACTTAAAAAAAAAGAAAAAAAGAAAAAAAAGAGAGAAAGAACAAAACCAAACACACACCACCAAAGGCTAGCAGAAGCTGAGCACTGATTTAAAGTCCCGAGAAGCCAAAGTGGATGTTCCACTGGCCATGGGCTCGCTCAGCCAGGAGCCCAAGCGCCCAGCGGGGACGGAGGCGGCAGGATTGGTCCCTCGCCTGGACTTGGTGCCAGGCTACTTCACTAAAACTTTTCTTCCTCCCACCCTTGAACACCGAGCTCTGCAAGATCACTTCTCCCCAAACCCAGACGCGAGGAGACATTCGCCCTTGCAAGCCAGGACTTGACGCAAGTCACCCGAACGATGGCAAACTCCAGCTGGAAAGGGGTTTTAAAATGTAACTGGAAAGGAGGAGGAGGAGGAGGAAATGAAAATAAGATAGTTTACAAAAATAAATAAATAAAATATAAAAAGCAGGGGGGTTCCAAGTGGGATGGTGCGAGCGGAGGGGTCGGTGCGGGTCAGCGCTGGGGGTCCCCGTGGGAGCTTCGCCTCCCCCTCCCTGCCCGGCGAGAGGAAAGGGAGGAAAAAAAATATAAAAAAAAGAAATTAAAAAAAAAAATAATTAAAAAAAATAATTTAAAAAAAGGAAACCGAGAGAGAAAAAGCAAGAGGGGGAAGCAAAGGCTGCGAGCTGCCAACCCGTCCTGCAGAACGAGCCCCGGGCGAGGAGGGGGCTCTCCCGGCTGCCCCGTTTGAAAATACCGCTTGCGCCGGCGCCG
>VZZY01017682.1:82108-124269 GCA_013400335.1 Eurystomus gularis
CGGCCCTCTGCCGAGGCTTTTCTGGCGTGTGAAGTGATGTGGGGGGGAAAGAAAAAAATAAACAAACAAATAAATAAATAAATGGAAACCTTAACGTGGGATGCGGGGGTTTGGTTGGAGTGATGCTCAGGGGTGACCCACATACGCACACGCGCGCATCCCCCCGACCCTGTCCCCGAGGCGTGGCAGGCGATGTGAACGTTTATTTCATAAGTAAGTCTCCGTGCGTGTGCGGCTTGTCTGCAGATCGCAGCTCCTCAGCGCGGGGGGTGCCGCTGGGGTGCTGGCCCCCCACCCTGCCTGGGTTCAGTGAACGGTACTCGGGCCTGCCCGGGCGGGTGTTGGCGGCTGGATGGACCAAAGCGACGGCGCTGTGCACGAAGCGCGTTAAACGTCATCTCGACCCTCACTCGGTGGCCCTGACGAGCATCATCGCAAGCGGGCTCCATCCACGGCGGCGGCTCACGCGTGGTGGGGAGCGATGCAGGCCTGAAGTGGCACCAGGGGTTCCTGCTGGCATCGGAAACTCCCAATGCTGTCCTCCTGCAAGGATGGGGCTTGGGGGGAAATCAAGGGGTAGGCAGGAGACCCACGGCCACCCAGCGCTGCCCTGGTTTGCAGCACATGGAGGAGAAGATGCCACAACTGTGGGCGCGCTGACACCACCAGCCAGCACCTCACCATGGGTCGGGGAGTGCTTCCCAGCCTCTCATCTGCCATGATTTATTCTTTAATTGGCAAAGCGTCTCGTGTCATAAATATTAGAAGTCTACCACCTCCTCCTATAAAAATGAAGCCTTTTATCTTCCCCTGCCATATTCCTGTCTATCACCTACTTGCACTTATCGGTCCATCTCTTACCTGCCGCTGTAGTATCTGAAGCCACACAGGAGAAACCTTGGAAAGGCCCTAAGACCCCATTTCTCTCAACTCTTCTGTGCGTGTCCGCCCGGGGGTAGACCATGCCCATGCTTCTGGCAGAACCCCACACGGTGGTGGGATGAGGGGGACCCTTGGGATGGGTTGGATGAGGTGTGGACCAGCTTGGGTCCCCCCTGCCTCGTCCCTGGCACGGCGAGCGATGCATTGCAATTCATCGCCTTTAATTATAACGCGACGAAGAAAAACACCCAAGAGGACCCATCTTGCGTCAGGCGAGCGGCTGCGAACTGACGCTCACGTGGAGCTCCAGAAGTTAAAACAAAATAAAACATCTTGGATCCTTTTTATCCTCTGCTCCTATAATTTCAGCATGTCCAAACAGATTTTGGTGTGTGTTTATAACTGGTAACTTCATTTGCTCCCGGGCTGGGACCTTAAATGCCAAGTTTCATCTCCAAGTCAGTTTTTATGGCTGACTTACATTAACTCCTAGGAGAAAAGGGGGAAAAAAAAATAAAATAGGAAATACATAAGGATGTAAAAGAAAGTGGGGGGTTGTTAGGAAAAGCAAGTCCAAAGCCTCTAAGAGTGGGTCAGCAGGACAAAAATCATGGATCCCATGGATCCCTGTGTACAAACCCCGACAGCAAAAAGCTGGAAATCAGTTTCCTGACACAAATGAAGGCTCATCGTTGTGTCAAGGGAAGGCACATCTGGGGACAGACCCAGGCTCTCCTGCCTGTGCCACGCAAATGCCCTTGGAGTCATCGGAGCCATAACGGGGGAAGATGAGCAAGGGCCTTCGTGGTGTTGAGCACACCCACGGTGCTCAGGTAGCCCAGCAGCCGGTGTAAATGGCTTACTCCACCACCGAGCACAGGTGGGGATCCAGCCCCAAACCTCAGGATCCCAAAGCACACTTAGCTCGATGGCTGCAGAGATGAGGGTTATTAGACCCATGGCTGAAAATCCACCTTTGTAGACTCGAACACATGAAATTGCCATAACTAGGACATTTCACGCTCCTCTCCCATCAAGCTGTTTAGAGCAAATTAAATTTCTCCCTAACCAGCCTGTAACAGTTCGTGTTAGATGTGGATCTAAATGTTAATTGCAGTGACAATAACAGGTCTGATCCTGCAGTCCTTATTTGGGTAAAACCTCCCACAGAAGCCAAAGGAATTTTGCCCCAGAGAAGACAGCTGGATGCAGTCCCACATTTCCAGTCTCTTGAAGATGCCAGAAGGTAGCAGAGATATTTCTGTGATGTTACAAACCTTCTCTTTCCCTCCCCCCCCCCAACTCACCTCCCCTCAATTCTTTAATGCACTATTAATTTAATAAGCTCTACCAGGCTGCCGAATGCTGTGCTCAACTCCAGCTTTGCGCTTCCTTGCTAAGGCCTTAAATCATCTTTGGGGGTGATGGGGGGACGTTCAGATAATTTTTGCAGGTCATTGGCTCATACATCTGTTGGATGCAGGGACTCTTGAAGGTCCTACACTGTCTGGGAGAGCTCTTCTGTGAAACTCCAAGTGGCATTTGTTCTCTCTGCCCTTGGGTAACGCAAATACCCTTTAGCCTGGGCTCCTAAGGCAGGCAGGCCTAGGCGATGGGAGAATTCAGGGTCCACCTGCCCTCATCTGAAGAGCTTTCAGTCCCATCACTCAATTCTAGCTGAATTTGACAGAAGTTTTGTTTTCATTCACATCTAAGAGTCAATTAGGCAAAGTCTTCACCCTCCATCCCCACACTCCCACTGTTGCCACCACATGTGCTGAAGGCATTTGGGGCAAAGAGGTCCAGGTGTGTGTGGGCATCAGCAGGAGATAGACCCTGAGCTGCTCTGAGGGGCTGAGAGCTGAGGCTGCATCCAGAACAGAGCACCTGGGCCCTGTTAGGGGATTTGGAAATCACAGCTTTTATTATTTTTCCTAAGTGATTCCAGCTTATCTTGTCCATAACCCAGAATTATCTGATGGGACAAAAGCAAAACCTGCTGCACTTCCCCTACTGCTTCATGCCCTCCTGCACATAGCAAAAAAAGCTATTTCCCTCCCTGGCTGCATTTTATTAGATTAAAGAAAGAACAAATACAAAGTCTGGGTGAGAAAGAGCAGGAGAAGCTCACGGGCAATGTCTGGGCTCCATCTCCTCCAGCACAATGAGGGCCAAGGCTGTGATGGGTGGCCAGAGCCCCAGCATGTAGGTGCAAAGGAGGCTGCAGCCACTGGCCTGGGACTTGGGGCCAGAGTCCCTCCCTGAGAAGGTAACGTGTCACTCGGGCAATCTGGTTGCGTATGTGTGCTGGAAACCAAATGCAGCCAAGGAAAGACACCTTCCGCTCATGCACACTTCGTGGGACTTTCCCAGGCTTGTCCTCAACTCCAGCAACCTGCTCCCCGCAAAGTCACCAAAGGTCCCAGGACCTTGAACCCTTTTGATGTTGTAGGACTAGGATCTGCATTACCAGCGTCCCCCAAGAGACTTGCAGGGTGCTGAAAGGTCCATGCATTGGGTTATTCAGGTTGTAAGTCTTTGGGACAGGACCTACCTGTTGTTCTCGGGGGCATGAGGAGCTCATATGTTGCCTTCATTCCCAGTATCAGCCAGGCTCCCTTGCAGCTAAGAGACATGGCAGGACTTTGGGGGACCGGTCAGAGGCCACAGCATCCCACAGGGACCCTGGAGTCTGAAAGCAGAGGGAGTCCCCAGCCACGTAAGACTTGCCAGAACCTCTCAAGCACATCAGACACATCCAAACCATCCTTGCAAACCCAAACGGCTGCAGGGATTGGGTCCCCACTCCTCAGGGAGACACTGCACACGCAAACCAGCAAAGACTCTAAAGGGCAAGACATTTCTCTAAGAGCTGGAGATTCAAACTGCTTTGTTTTTTCCCCAGCAGCATTTAACAGGCTGATGATATTTGTTTATGAAGTGAAATGCACATGATTTATTTGATCTGCTGGAGCTGGAGAGCCACATTCCCACGCCAAGGGCAGGCAGAGACACTGCCTTCTCCCCTCTTTGGGAGCCTGCTCAGATAAAATTGTGTGCTGCACACTCAGAAGTCCTGTGCTACACTTTCAGCTGCTTCAGAACTGGACATTAAATGCTTATTAGAGACCTCCTAAGAAGCCATAAAGTCGCATTTGTTCTTGTCTGTCTCCACATACAGAGCAAGTCTTAATAAAGTGTTCAAACAGTTAAAACAGGTTTTGGGAAGAGGTCTCAGGGCACCTGGGCTCCTGTCTGGATCCGGCCTGAATAGTCCTAGGGGAAGTTTCTTCCCCCCTTGTGTCTTTCTGGTGGATTGGGTTTAGCATGTCTCACTCTGTTTGCAGGGACAGTGGTTTAACTGCTTTGCAAAAAGCCTCTGTAAATGGAAAGTCTGGTTCTGCCTTTTGTAACACCCAGAGATCTCTTTGTTTCATCTCATCACCCAGACCAGGTCTCGACTGCCAAGGAAGCCAGTAAAGAAAGCATTCTGGGGTGGAAGATGAAATGCAGTGCATGAACGACGAGATTGACAGCTCTTTGGGGAAAGCATGTGGAGCATCACCCATCCACCAAGCAGGACTCAAGCCAAATCCTCCCCTGGTGTGAGCCAGCAGCACGCTGACCAACTCAGGGCCTGGGCACCAGCTGAAGTTCATCCAGTTGAGTTGTGCCTCAGCTGCTGCTGATCAGCCCCAGGGCAGAGAAGCCACCTGATTTACACCAGGGCTTCAGGATGTGACCCAGTCACTTAGCAGAGCCTCCTCTGCTGGCCTTCTCCTGGTCCCTGCATACAAAACACTCTGCAAATGAAGTGTGAAGATAATATGCTTTATCACAGGCATTTATTACTGATGATTGTTGTATAAATCTCCCTCCATTCACATACATATACATAAGGTCTATATAAATATGCAGTATCCGGCAGCACCCAGAGTCTTTTTGACGATGTCAATGTAGCCCCCATAAAGATAGTGGGGAATGATTCATAATATTTATATGACAGACATGATATGAACTGTAATAGCCTGTTGGGATCGAGAATATCCATAGGTCTCTGTCAGCCACAAATGTGATTTAAATATTATATATGTGGCAACTGTAGCATTAGTAATATGATAGCTGTTATTGATAGTGGCCATAAAATGCAGTAGTTTTGCACTGAAGAACGTGAAAAATAATCTAGTGGTTTTCCTAATGGTCTTCCCAGCAATGCACTGAAAGGAAGTGTATTCTCAATGCCTCCTTTCTCCAATGCCTTCTCCTCCCCCCACCCCAAATTACCATCAAGTTAGACCAGATTGCTGCCAGGGTCATATTTTGCTCTGCCAGTGTCACAGGTTGAAGCATCTCATCCTGCTGGGTCTGTCTGGGAGGCTGCAGAGGGTGAGGGGTCCCTGCACAGCCAACGAGGCTGCCCAGAGGTCGCATGTGCTGACCTTCCGTGTGCACCAGCAAGGGCCTACCTGGGCTAGAGCACAGAAAAGCTGGCAGAGCTGCAGGAGACACCACTGACCCCAAGTTATTTGCTACTTGACCATCACACACCTCCACAAAAGGCTGGTGGCTTTGCAATGCAGCAAAAGGCTCCTTAGGGCACAGCACAGAGTCTGGTGGGAGCTGAGGGACCTCTATCCATAAAACCAGACCCATAACTGAGCAAAGACAACATCCTTCCATCACTACCAAAGAAGGGAAGGTCTGCATCCCCTTCCCTCCCGGCTGCCAGCCTGCCTTTATCTCACCCTGCCTCAGTCCCAACTGTTTCCAAGAGCAAACAAGGAGGGAAAAACTCTCAAATCAATGATAAATCAGTGGCTGCACAATCACCAATTACAACAGTCCTTGATTTTCCCTCTGTTAGCAGAACCAAGCGAGGATGAGACTTGCCTGGGTGGAGAGCCCAGCTCAGCAGGATCCCTTGGACAAGGCAGCTCTGGTCTCAACCCAGCGAGTGCTGCAGGGAGGCTTCAGGAGCATGATCACACCCAGCACCAATGCCTGGTGTCAATCCAGCATCCCTGCCCTGCAGCCTGGGGAGCTGCTTTTAATGGGAGCCCTCTAACTGGGATCAGGTGTTGCATAAAGAGCTCGGGAGTTAAGCGCGGATGCTGCGCCTGCTTGTGTCAAGGGGAAAGGAGCAGCCTCCGAGCAGGTATCAAGCTGCTAGTTACATCCTTTCACATCACAGAGAATAAATCAAGGAAATAATATATGCTCCAAACAAACCAGACCGCAGGGCAAAGCATTGATCAGCTCCCTCGTGTGCAGCCTTAAAAAATAAATTAATTAGTGTAACATTAGTGGGTCTTTGCAGAGGAACCCTCTTGTGCTCAGGCTCTGACAAGGTCCCTCCTCGCTGTAACGAGGGGGAAAGGCCATGCTGCCCGGGCACACCGTTGTCCTCGGGGATTTCATTCCCCAGGACTGCATTTTAATATTTTAAAGCAAACAGGAGACACACGTTTCAATTTAATCCAAAGCACTGGACTCGCAGCGGGCAGAAGTGGGCCCAAGGACAAGCAAAGCAGTTTGTGCACAACGGCACAGAAGAAACTGGAGCAAGGAGAGGGTGTACACTGATTTTCCCCAAAAAAAGTAGAGGGGAAGAAGAGCTGCTACCTGTCCTCTCCATCAACACCAAAGCCACATCTCCTGGCCTCCCCTCCTGCCCAATCTCCCCTCCGTGCATTTGTAACGTCGGCAATACTGTCTTTTATTAAAGAAAGCAAAAGTGTATCTGAAAGTAAGGGTCTAGGTGTAATTTCATGACAGTTTTCTACATCATTTGCCTTGCAAGGGACCTGGTCTTCCTCTTCCTCACCCTGACGTGAGCCAGGCGTTGCTCCAGGGAAAGCCATGGGCCTATTTCTGCTGTCGTTTATTTACACGAACATAAATCAGGAATTTACTCAGTTGAAATAAGTGGAAGTGCACCAGTGTAAACCAGTGTGAGATCAGGGTTACAGTGCTATAAAAGCAGTGTGAGGTTAGAATCCGCCTCGGTATATTATGGAGATGGTTTGAGGAAAGCCTAGGGAAATTAGTAATATTGAAATTGGGGAAAAGAAAAAAAAAAAAAAGGCATGTGATTTCCTGATGATAGAGAAAATCAAATCCTCAAGGCCAGCACTCCTGTTCCTTCATCCCGCAGAGATGCCTGTACTGGTGAGCACTTCTGCCAGCACGGCCTTTCTGTGTTATTTCTCTTCTGGGTGAAGCAGCTGTGAGATGTTCTATATGAAGATGTCGTATAAAAATAAATCTAATGGAATTAGGGAAACAACTAAAGTCATTTCTTCTCCGTCCTCACATTAATCCATTTAGCTTGATTCTTTGGGTGCTTCAAAGGGGATTTGCATTACTATCCTGTCAGCATCCACGGTCCCTTCCTCTCCTCTCAAACAAGCCTCAGCACCTCCTAATTCAACATCTTTTTATTATTCTCCCCCCTCCATCTGGCCCTGCATGGAGACTTCAAGGAGATTTTTATGGGGCGATTGGCTTCCCTGGCAGGTTGGATTAAGCTGCGATTTGCTCTCAATTGCAACGAGCGACAATGTTTTAATGAGATTTTTTGGGGACATGAACTAAGGGAAGGGAAAACAAATACCGTCTTGTAAATGAAATAATGATGCGTAAGGCCTGAAATATAATGAGAAGCATATCAGTGGCAATTTGAGTTTTTAATGGAGCCTGTGCATTGATACGCGGTGGCAAGCACGCTCGGAGGCAGTCAAAGCGATTCTGGCGTCACGGACCCTGCGGAGGCTGGGACAACATCCCCATCCAGTGCGGATTCCTACTGCCCTAAAATTATACATTGTATTTCCAAGAGGATGAATTCCAGAAAGTCCCAGGGCCCGAGCTGTAAGTAGGTCAGGCTAGATGTTCATCACCACGGTCTCATATGGCCTCGCAGTCTCTGTGCCCTGCGGTGAGGATGCAGAGCAAGCAGTAAATAGCACACGGCCGGGGGGCAAAGGCTCCATCCCCCTGCCAGGCTCAGCGGAGGGGACCTGGTGTGGAAATGGCTGCAGAGACATGGTGCAGAAACGCCCCATGGTGTCCCAGATACTGATTGTATCCCCATCCCAGTGAGGGACATTCTGGGGGCTTGTCTGGTCCATTCCTGCTTCTAGTCCTGCTGAGTCTGTCAAAGTGCACTCACGTATTCCCACAAGCAAGCAAGGGAGCTGCCTTTGCAAAATCTTCCTGGTGTTATCCCAGGAAAATGATCATCACTGCCACAAGGCTTAAGTAATTCACCCCTTGATGATGGCGATGAGGTCTGCTCATCACAGCTTGGGGGCATTGCTACAGCACCAGCCACGCTTCATGGCCACCAAAGGGAGAGGCTGAGGCACTGCTGATCTTTTTCCTTTTCTTGGTTGGTAAAAAACAGAATTTGTCATGAAAAAGTGGGAAATGCAAGAGTCACACTTGAACTGGGCGAGTTCCTGAGGCAGGAGGTCCTGTCCTGCCTGGTTCTGTGCAGGGGACTCAACTTGGCTCTATCCCACTGCCCCAACCACCATGCTGTGCAATTCCTCTTCCCCTCCTCCTCCAGAGCCCAGGAGCCTTTCTCAGCTAACACTTCAATTTCAGCTGTCTGGAATTTCCCTGCAGAGGAGAAACTCCACCAGAAATTCCCACTTGGCTCTGCTGCACGCACAGGAGGTGTGGACACGGGGAGCTGCAGTTGCACAGCCCATGCCACGGTCGGGGATGCTGCGAGTGGCCCCACTGCCACTGCTCGCTCTCATCCTGCCCGTACAGCCCCGGTCCTGTAACGCTCCCCAAAGGTGCTGTGTTTTGCTTTGGAAGAGCGATGCCCGGCGCCTTCGCAGTGCTCGTGCTTCCTTCTCCCAGCGCCAGGCTTTCCAGGATGCAGCCCGAGGTTCGGATGGCCAGCTGCTGACGCTGCACGTTTCGACAAGAGAGAGACGCCTTGTGCGGATTTCCAGTGTAAATCCTGAGACAATCCAACATCAACATTTCGAAAGAGATGGCAAAAAGGGGGGGGCTGGGGGGGTGAAGAGAAGTGTTTTGGGGTCCTGATCCTGCTGCCATTGACGTGATGGGAAATCGGACGTCGATGGGAAATCGGACATCGCTTCCCAGCCCAAACTGACCTTGGCTGATTCCTCCAGATTTACTCCACTTTTGCAGCAGAATCCAACCCCTGAGGTCTTGCTTAGAGTGCAAGGTTGGAATTTTAAGAGAGTCGTTTCCCGAAATGCCTTGAAAGCTCTTGTTTTCCTCCCCCAGGCCCCTGCGCTGACCCCAGGTCCCAGGCGACCCACGGGGGTTTGTACCTCCCCCCCCGGCAGAGCTCTGCTCCACAAACACGATAGATCCAGGCTCAGCCTCAGCCCCAGAGCATCTGGCACTGGAATGTCGCGGCCATGGGCACACGAGCCAGCCAGGTAACATCTTCCCTTGGCTCTTTGGGAACATCTGGTTTTGATGCTGCTTGAAGCAGTTTTCAATCCCGCTGTTGTAGGCGCCACAGAGACACAGTTTCTGCCTTGCCGTGCTCTGGGAAATATTATCAGCCTAAAGAAACTGTGAAAATAAAACCCCAGAGGTAACGCCATGCACAGAGGGTCCTGGCAGAACAGGAATCCTCTGCTTAGAGGACTGGATTCAGCAGCCACCGAGGGAGATGTGCTCGAGGCAGGAGCAGTTGGCCTCTCCTTGCTCCTACTGCTGAAGTTTCGCAGCTGTGATAGTGAACATGGTAACCAGGACGGTTTTATTTCCCTTAACCACTTTTTCTCAAGGATCAATAGTTCCAGAGTTTTTTGCCAGATGAACCCTGGTTAAGTGTATCTTGGCTTTAAACAGATCACTCAAGGTCTAGGCCTGGCTCGTGCTCAGCGTCTCAGCAGGCAATGAAATTGAGCTGGCTTAGATGTGGTTCTAGGCTTTGTCTAGCTCCCAAGAGGCTTGGATTTAAAAATTAGTGTTGGCATTCATAGTACGTGATCATTCCTTCATGCAGCCTAAATACCTTCAGTGCATGGAAGGCGAGACCCAGTGGGGTACAAGTCCCAGGGATCCCAGTCCCAGGGGTACCAGTCCTAGGGATGCCAGTCCCAGGGGTACCAGTCTCAGGGGTGCCAGTCTCAGGGGTGCCAGTCTCAGGGGTACCAGTCCCAAGGGTCCCAGTCCTGGAGGTGCTGTGTGTGCCCCGCTCCAGGTAAAGATCCGTCCTCCAATGCTGGCAGACCTGCCACCTTCGACTGGAGACCAGCATGATCCTGCTGCACCAGCCTGCAGGACCTGAATAATACCCAGGTCTACACCTCCTGCCCAGCTTTATCTGGCATTTTGGTGCTGCTCAAGCTTCTCCATCAAGTGCTGCAGCTTCAGCAGGGAGGTGGCAAAAACCACCAAAGCCAGGGGAGAAAAAAGGGGCAGAAAGGTGGGAAAACCCACCCGCGTGCAGAGCGAATGCCAGGGGGGCAATGGGCTGTCCCTGCCCGTGCCCTGCTGCCAGACCTCCCACCGGGGCAACTGGCAGAGCTCAGCAGCACCTAATTACCCTGGTTGGGTACCTGGCCCGTTAATGTCTGTTCATTTAAACCTGTTCAGCGTTCCGGTCCTGCCCAGGCTTTTTAATAAGCCGCCGATGAGCGTGCGGTTTTATGTGGCCAAGCCAGGGTGATCAGAGATGCTGCGTTTGCTGTGGAAGTGAAATGCAAAATAAAACATTATTACAAATAATAATAGTGTTTGTGAGCTGCACTGCATGAGAGCTCGGTGCTGGGATTGTTGCTTCATTACAGAGCCCTCTCCTGCTAAATCTTCTCTGATAGGAAAGCTGGCTCGATGGGGTCCTGATCCCTGGTTGAAACATCAATATTACTAATAAATAGAAATAACAAGTGAGGTAGAGGGCCAGACCATGGCCTGCTTTGCGAATTAATGTACTGAAAACTGGCTACTTTCCTACAGCCTTTATATACTACAGGCACACACACGAACTTCATACGCGTTTACTGGACATCGGTGCACTGAAATAAAGCTGGAGCGATGCTGTAACCTAATTACTGACTTGCTTCGGTGTGCCAGGGAAAAAGTAGGGAAGGCCCTTTGCATACACCCCCGTGGCTTGCAGAAACGCTATTTCTCTCCTCGGGCAGATGAAATCATCTCTTCCAGCCAGGCTTTTTCTCGGCGCTGATCCCCTCCTGGCTTCAGAGCCAAGAGCGGCTGCAAGGTGTTTCCGCGGGAGCTGGAGCTCCTCGTTTGCAGGGATTTTAGCTGGAGTTTGCAGTTCCCTGGGCGACGTCTGGGTGTTACAGCAGGAGCTGGGGCATGGGGGGATGGCTGCCAGCGGGAGATGGGCAATCTGACCCCTCCCGTCCTGAGCGTGAGCATATTCTCCGTGCAGACAAGTGCTTGTGGCTATATATATCTACATATCTCTCTCTATATATACACGTCCACACACACGAGGGGAGAGAGGTGATGCGCATTCCTCCACTCCTCTGTAATTCTGCCCTGTGATTTTTTTTGCATCCTGGGTGATTATTATCAGGAGGTGTGAAGCAGACGTGACTGTGCTTTGCTATGCGATATGATACTATCGTCACAGTAATGTTATATCCAGGCGCAGCGGGCCGGATCCAGCTCCCGGGAACGCCGACCCACCAGACGCGCTGCCAGTGATGCCGCGCCGGCTTTACACCACCGTAACAGCACGCCGCGGCCGGCCCTGCCTCCCAGACGGAGACACCGCGTTGTGTCCATAATTTATAAGCTATTCAAAATTTATCGCTGAGAACAAACTCTGACTACAGAAGGGTTTTAAATCCTTGTTAAGTATTAAAGTGGAAATAACGGTGCTAACGCGGTGCTGGCGGGCGGCAGGGATGGGGCAGGATCGTCCCTGCCTGCCCAGGGCTCAGCCTGCCCCGTGCTCCCCCCCAGCAGCGGACCCCCATAGGGCTCACATTATTATTTTATCCCCTTTTTTTCCCTTTTTTCACTCTTTTCCCCTTTGTGTTCACCCTCATTCTCTGCTATTTCTCCAGCCAGAGGAGCCCCCGGGTCAGGGGTAGGTCGGGGGCTGGCTGTGCCCCCCCTGCTGCCCCCAGCCCCATCCCTGGGGGGGACCCTTGGCTTTGCTGCAGGGGGCCCAGCCCACGCCAGCAACGGGCTGACAGAGCCATACAACCGCTTGTCACCCCGCCGGTGACGAATCGGCCTCGGTTGACAAGAACGGATGGAGGCACTTCCCAGGCCGATGCGGGGGGGTGAGAGCAGGGTCGGATCGGGACCCGGGAGGGGATGCGGGAGAGATGCCGGTGGTGACACCAGGGAGGGTGGCGAGGTGGGACTCAGGTGGCCAAGCTGGGACTGCCTTGCGCCGGGGCCGGTGTTTGGGGTCTGGGTTGGGGCAAATTTAATAAGTCTTATGGCGGCCTCCTCCCAGAGCTTGGCTTAATGGGATGCCAGAGACGACAGGGTTGCCTCGATCTGCTCATTCCCTGGGCCTGGGGAACCATCCATCTTGCTCTAACCCTATTTTAAAAAAATATAAAAGGAAAGAAAAGGAGGGGGTGGGGGAGAAAGAAAAATGATAAATCTGTTCAGGGCTTTTGTTTGCCTGCAATTCCTGTACAGGACAAAAAAATGAAATAAAAGCCAGGCCCATTTTTTCCCTGCTTGGTGTTGCCATGGGATAGAAAGCCCCCCGTTCTCAAGAGTGCACTGCCTTTGGGGAGGGAAAAGAAAAAAAAACCCTCATTAACGTTATGAGTTGCATCTGTTCCCTGGGTCTGGGTCACTTCCAGCCCGGCAGCTCTCCGCTGCCTGCCTCCCCCACCCCCACGCATTCCCATTGCTAATTTATTTGGATATCCATGCCCTCAGAAATCAAAGAGGAGATCCACGCTCCTTGCTCAGGTTCCGAGACAATGACTGCCGTGCCGAGAGCATCCTGGCTCAGAGAGTATCCCAGGTCTGAGAACATCCCAGATCTGAGAGCATCCCAGTTCTGAGAGCATCCCAGCTCTGGGAGCATCCTGGCTCGGGGAGAATCCCAGCTTGGGGAGCATCCCAGCTTTTGGCATAGAGAAGGCAGAGGGCAGTGGCCGAAGCAACGTTTAGGAATGGGATGCCTGTGCATCCCTCTGGAAAAAAAGATATAATCCTACGTTGCCACTGCAAGAGGCAGGACCGGGAATTCCTGCTTGGACAACACCGTGAGCAGGAGGGGTTTGGAACAGCATCCCAGGATGTTGATCCTCCATGCCTTCTTCCGCTGGGATCTCTGACCTGCCAGGCCCAAGCTCTAAAGAAACCAAATGAACAAACCTCCCTTTTCTGCTCCTGCTCAGCTCCTTGGCTCTTTCCATGCTCAGGGAACGCATGTGATCAGGACCCAGGGCTACCTACCACATCCAGGAGGGTCAGGGGGAGTAAACAAAGATCTTCAAAGTAACACACTGTCATGACAGTGTAGAGTAGAGCTGAGGTTCTCCAGGACTTTGCAGAATGAGGGGATTTTCTTGGTATTTCCAATTGCACATGCTAAGGAACCTGCAAAGTAACATCCGGCAGATGACACGAAGCTGGGAGCAATAAAGTGAAGAGCTTTACAGTGAGAGGCAATACAGCCAGAACCAGTGCAGGGAGAGGAGGATTTTCTTACCCGGCCATGGCTCCTATCTACCCAGCTCTCATTTCCAGGCTATTTATAAGCGAAGTGCTGGATGAAGGCTGGTCGTTGTGTGCACCGAGCCCCCCAGCACTGCGTGCGTGGCTTCCCACCACGCTGCTAAAATGCACCCGGTTCTGTGGAGATCCAGCTCCGAGAGCAGCGGCACTGGCAGCCCTGGCTGTCCAGGTCTGCATCTGCAGCAGGGGTAAGCCCAAAGTGAATTTTAGTGGGTGCAGCGAGCAACACAATGCTGCAGCAAGGGAGGATAGAGGAAAAGCAGTGATTTCAGTTGGCATCAAGCGGAGGTTTGGTGCCTGCTGTGTGAATGGCGTACGTGAGCCGGGCACTAAAATAGGGCTGTTCTGGCCCAGGAGGCTCCAAGCTGGTGCATGTCCTGCATGGGATGAGCAGCAGGGCTGTGCCATGCTGTGCCAAAACATGCCATGATGAGCTGTGCCATGCCAAGCCATGCTGTGCCAGCTGCACCTTGCCATACCTTACCAAGATGTGCTGTGCCATCCCAGCTGGGGACACTCTCACAAGTCCTGGGCCAGCAGCACAGCCTGGCACAGGCTTGCAACCCGGTGGAGGCATCTGTGCGGTGCTCATGGTGCTGGTCAAAGCCTGGCATCATCAGAAGGAAAAGTGCCAGTTGTGCCTGCAAGCCAAGGAGAGAAGCATGTACAAAAGCCTGATCTGCACACGCTGGGGATCACTGGGTCGCACCATGGCTTGCAGGTATCAGTTTGCTGGATTACATGTAAAAGGCTTCACAGCCTTTATTATAAACCCTATAAATAGGTTTGTGGTTCTTCTTTGAGTTTGAGAACAAAAGGCTGTTTCATTATCATTAAACTTGCGTTTGGGTTGCTCTGTGACTGGGTGTCTGGCTTTTTATTGCAAGCCAGGGCTTTCAAAAGCTCCTTAAATGTTAATGTCACCTTTAAAACAACAGTGGTGAGGCCTTTGATCAGCAGAGCTGGTCACTTCTTGCAGCTGAGTAAGAACCAGCGACTGACTGATCTCGGGATTTTAATATTTCACCCTTCCCCCTGCCAACCCCCGGCACCAGGAGAGAAGCTGGGCTTTGATCAGACCTGAGTTTTCAGCCATCTCAGGGACCTGCTGCTTAAAGGAGATGTTCAATGCTGGGTTTTCACAGCTTGATGCAATCATAGAATCATTTTGGTTGGAAGAACCAAACCTTCCAACCATTAACCCAGCTCTACCAAGTCCTCTGCTAAACCATGTCCCTCAGCACATCTACATGGCTTTTAAGTATCTTTTAAATATGATGGAGGAGAGCAGGGCACAGCCAGCACTTGGGTGGCAAGAGCCAACCATGCTACCCCTGCCAGGCTTTGGGGACAGGAGAGGGGTCCTTCTCCACCCCTGCTGCCATGGACCTGCACAATTCCCCAAGAGACGTGGCTTGGGGCCACCAGTAGCTCCCACTTGTCTTCATTGCAGATGCATCCTTGCAATTTAGAAGCTGGGCATGGAAGGGGGTGATAGGGTCATCTCAAAGTCTTTCCCTTCCCATGGCACGAGCTTTGCCCTTCACCACAAACTCACAGCAAGACCACGCACCCATTGCTCATTGTCCCTCATCCATCTGCCACCCCTGTCCCCAGATCCTGGCCATCCCATGCACATGCCCACGCACATGGCCACCGTGTTTGCTGCTGCTGAGCTTGCTGGGCTGGGGACAGGGTCACACACGTCGCTCCGTGAGCAGGCGGGAGCGCAACGCCGGAGGAAAGCACATTTCAGGTTCAATTAATGCCATCTACAGCAGAGGCGGCTGTGCTGGTGCTGGTCTGGGTACAAGGATATGTTTGCAGAGATAAGTGTGAGTGTAACCTGATGACACAAGTTGCCTGCTTCCAAATGTCAGGCAAAGTTCACGCAACCCATGTGAAATGAGTTAAAATTTAACAGAAATCTGTAAAGTGTTGTGTTGTAATTGAATCCATGATGTGGACGGGAAGCATGTTCAGACGCATCCCCAAATTTGCCTAAACCATGGTATTCTGCTTGGAAAAAGGTCGATTTAAAGGAGGCTGCTGCTGCTAAATATGCGTACACCCCCCCTCCTTCCCCTTCTGCAAGGAGAAAGCTCTGTCTGAAAACTTCTGAGTCATTCTGCATCGGTTTTGATGTGTCAAAACCGGTTTAAAAAAATCACAGCTGAAGCAGCAGCAAGGGGAGCTCAGCTCAGGCACAGGCAGATGAATGCAAAGTGCTGCAGAGCTGAACCGCATCGGGCTCCGCATCCAGAGCAAGAGTCCCTGAAGCTGCACCCGCGCATTAAGAAGGCAAAAGGCTTTTTGGCTTCTTGAGGCTGTGATGTGGCTTTGTGTTGTTCTTCTCTTTGCTGGCTGCTAATTCTCCCTTTGTCCTGGCATGGTGGGGTGCAAACTCCTTCAAGCTTTAGAAATGGAAAGTTGTTTTGTTGGTTTTGTGCTGCATTTCTATAGCTCCAGCAGCGAGTTCAGCCCTGAAGCCCTCCCTGCGTGGTCTTTGGGCCGAGTGAGCAGCGGTGGCTGGATGTGAGAGGTACATCCCATCACAGCCTCCAGGTGGGACAAGCTCTATGTGCCTGCAATCGCAAAGCAGCCATCCCAGCACCCTTTTTCCCTCCCTTTCCACATTCCCCTGGCTGAATCCTGCTCAGGTCCTGCATCCCAAGCCTGAGCACCAGCCACCAAAACAGCAGAGTGAGGAGGAGGAGGAGGCAGAAGAAATGAGCTCTGTGCCCTGGCTCATTGGGAGGTTTTTATCTCTATCTTCTCCATTTAAGGAGTTTATTACACTAAGTGATTGACAGAATGGTTAAAAAAAGAAGCGGGTGCCCACCTTAGTTCGGACTAACAGAAGCAGCCCGGGCTGGCTCCATGCTCAGCGTCCCCATGGGTACATCTGGGGCTTGGCTCTGGTTTATACCCTACTCCTTGCCAGCAGATTAAACCTCAGTGGTTCCTTGTGATCCTAATGGTCCGTGCTTCTGGCTGTCCCCCTGGGGCAGCTGCACAGCCCAGCTCTCCGCTGGACGCAGCAGGCTTGGAGAAAAGCTGCAAGGGATGACTGAGACCCTTATGTGCTTTTAGTCTGCAAGGGCTTTTCATAAGGGAGCTAAAAACAAATTTAGCACTTAATGCTCTGAAGAGTAAACACTTAAATGCCCTATCATCTGCCCAAGTGCTTTGTTTATTATTCAGAGAAGCCAAACTGAAGCAGTTTTCCATGGAGATGTAGTACCTCCTTCAGATTAACCCGCTTAATTAGATCCTGGTTGCTCAGTGTGCTGCTCTGGAAGAGGTGCTGATGAGGGAAAGACGAACAATTGCTTCCAGAAGTCAACCCTTGGCTCTAGCAGCCTCCAGGCACCCTGGCACACAGGGCAACATTTTGGGAGGAGGTTGGTGAAGCTGCAGATTTCAAGCTGTGGTTCAAGGCTGCTGATCAGTGAGGAGGACAGGGACAAAGCCAGCATGGGCACTGGGAGCAGAGAGAAGCCACCAGTCGCTCCCAGCCACACCAGGCTCTGTCCCAGCCACCAGCCCACTCACACCAGCTCCAAACCCCAGCGGGTACAAACCTGACCTCCAGTAAGAGCAGACAGCATTACACAAGCTATTTGTCCCTGGGCTTAAAAGAATTTGGGATGGAAGATGCTGGTTTGGGTACTAAATACTGGCAAATGCTACTCTTGACTGGTGGCTGCCATGAGCGGTACTCCCTGAACCATAAAAACTCTGAGCTCCCATTTATAAGCTATTAAAGCTGCTACATCCCATAATGGACATCCTCAGGTGAAGAAGACAAACAACGGAAAATGCTGAAACACAACCGCAACGCTAGACACAATAACAGACACGGCACAAGAAGGATATGACACCGGCAGACAAACAGGAGCAAAATTTATGTCACCGGAGATTACAAGGGCATCATATATCAGCGATGGAGATGGGCTCTGAACGCCAGCGCAGGGGCTGGCCTAACCTTTCAGGGAAAATTCTCAGAGCGACAATAATGGCCAAGGAGAAAAGCAGAGCTGTGTCCCGCCAGCAGCTGCTCGAGCGTGGGGAGACCCAGGGAGTTTGGTAGCAGAGAGAGGGACATGCCCAAAATCGCACGGTAGCCCCGTGCCTGGTGCCTAATGCAATAACAAAAGGTGTTGCTCGCTGGCTATTAATCACAGAATCACAGAATCACAGAATCGTTATGGTTGGAAAGGACCTCCAGGGTCATCAAGTCAAACATTCTCCTAGCATCACTCTAACCACTACACCACTACACCATATCCTCTCTAACCACTACACCATATCCTCAAGCACTGCATCTATTCGTTCTTTAAACACCTCCAGGGATGGTGACTCCACCACCTCTCTGGGCAGTCTATTCCAGTGCCTAACTACCCTCTCAGTGAAGAATTTCTTCCTAATATCTAATCTAAACCTCCCCTGACGCAACTTGAGGCCATAATGACACAGGGTTAGAAATTATTTGCAGGCAGAGCTGGCAGACACCTGTGTCATGATGCAAAGGCTGTTTGGGTTGTCACCTCCTGGTCAAAACGACATCCCTTTGGGCATCAATGGCTATTTCTGCTCTTTGAGCTGATTGGGTTGGTCTTTGCCCTTCCTTAGCTGCTGCCCATCACATGTTGCCACCCCACTGCCTCCCAAAGCAGCTCTTACGGTCCAGGGCTCTGGCTGGACAATTTGGGAAGGGGTAACCAAAGGCCAAACGCAGCCCAAAACCCAAACTGCCATGGTGTGGAGAGAAATCCCATCTTACCTGATGCAAAAGATCACAAGCAACTGAGAACGGGTCCATCAAGTGGCAGCCCCGTTGTAAACGGCTTTAACAACATCATGTGCCCCAGCTGAACTAGTCTGCAGAGGAAGGTTTTATGGACAGCTTATGGGATCTGGCTGTTCCTATATCAACTTTCTCATGTTTATCCAAAAACCTGTAAATAGTCATGAAAACTCAGGAACAGTAGAAGGGTGTTGCCCTTCAGTTGGGTTTTGTGTAATGTGAGCACTTTGGACTTTGTTTAACACCAAGATGAATTATGGGATGTCTGTCTTCCAGCACGGAACCTTGTTTTCTTGTTTTAAATGACTCGTTGCAAACATGTAATGGCTGCCACGCTGCAGCGCGCTCCCCACTCAACACCTTGCAACTGCTCTCGCAAGAGTCAAAAATCATGAAGAGAGGCTGGCCATGGCCATTGCCATTTTGTATGGTAGCAAAGGGAGAAACCATAATAAATTTTGCCCATGATCACAAAATAAGCCCAGGGCCACACTGGGACCTGCACTCTCCTTCTTTGGAGATATTCAAACCTGCCTGGACGCGATCCTGGCCAACCTGCTTTAGGAGACCCTGCTTTAGCAGGAGGGCTGGATGAGATGATCTCCAGAGGTCCCTTCCAACCCCATCATGCTGGGATTCTGGGATTCTGTGAATATCTACCTCGTTTCCAACCACTTCTGCTGTTGGAAGCACCGGTGCCAGCCTGCCCCGGGTGTCGGGGTGTGAAGCAGAGATGAATGGCTGCCTCTTGTGCTGTGCCTGCCAGGCAGGGTGAGTCCCAGTAGCAGCCCAAGATGGAAAAGGATTTAAGCATCAGCCTAAAGAAGGGTGACTGCTGCAGAAACAGAAGGGTCCTGCAGGACTTGGCTGCTCAGCTCTAAGTCGCTTGCAACTCCCAGCTCTCATTATTTCACTCCAAGTCAGTCATACTTCAGAGTAAAAACTGTCCTACTTTTGAACAACTCAGTGTAATACGTGCTGTAGATTCCTGTTGTCATGTGCGCACGTTTCCAGCCAAATGGGCCTCCCTGCTTTGGAGGGTCCCGCTCCATTCTTGGGTTACATGAGCCGAAATCGGTGTTGATCTGTCTACCCCCGGAGCCGTAAATTGCCCGGCTGCCTCAGCTGGCAGTAACGCCGGGGCAAGATTACTTCATTGCTGCATGAACTCATCACAGGAGCATTCCAGCCGTTCGTTAAGCGCTCCCCTTCACAGAGTGTATCTATCACAGGCTCCACGGGGATCGGACACCCTCAACCTTCGCATCACAAATAAAAAATGCCTTTTCTTCTCCAGCCGCACAAAGCAGCAGCTCTGCCTTCTAGCCCAGAGGCCAGCGGCAGCGGCAAAACCCCCTTCCCTTCCTTCCCCCTCGTACGCAGAGATATTGCATTCATTCATCTCAGGGGCCGCAGCGTGCTTGCAGGCTGACAATACATTATGGTGATGTAGGTCTTCATTTCGTGCTGTCAGTGACTATAACAACTGTATCTATTACCCAGGAGGCCAAACGGGGCAGCTTTCCCCCAGCACGTCCACCTGCACCCAGGCTAACCCAACTTTGGGGGTCCCTGCCTCATGTCGTGCCCCTGCTGACAAGGTGCTGGGAGGACGCGGCAGCAGCCGATGCTCTGGGTGCCGTGATGGAGGGACGAGGGAGCCAGGAGATGGATGGCCCCAAGTGCTGCAAACACAATGAGGTAATTCCACCCAGCAGAGGCTCATCAATCCCCTGGCTCCAGCGTGGCGTCCCCACAGCTTGGCCGCGGCTACAGTTTGCTGGGGCGATAGCCCAGGTGTGTGGCTGTCATGGAGATAAAAGAGGCTTAATTAAGACCCAATAAGCTAAGTGATTTGTTATCTCCGTGCAATATATTACTCCAGCCTATCGATCCCAGAAATGCACATGTGTCCGAGAGCTGCCGACAAGGCTCCAACCCTCCCTGGTGAATAGCCACCGCTGCGTTCCCACCAGCACGACAGCCCCAAGTGCCCATCCCTGGGCACGGGGACAGGGACTAGCCCCTAATAGCTCCCTGCTGCTGGGTATACGCACAAAATTATCAGAATTTGCTTCTCATAAGGGAAGAACTCACCAAAATCTGGTGATGCTCAGCTCTGCCTAAAGCCCAGAACCAGCTCATCCCAGTCTGCAGCGGTGGGCAGAGCACAGAGGCTGGGCATGATGGGACACCCTTCCTGGTACATGATGGCCTCGCTCTGTAACCAGCACTGCCCAGACCCATCCTGCAGCCAGGCATCTATCATTTGCAGGACCATGGTATCTGCAAGCTGCAGCTCCAAAATGGGATCATCCTCCTGCTCAGTGTTACTCTGGCAGGTGCTCAAGAAGGGCCCCCACCAGGGCAGGTAGGACTCAGGTTGGAGCAGGAGCAGGTCTGAAAGGTGACAGCAAGGAAAAAGCTAGTTTCCATCATAAGAATGGGAAGCCCCAAGGCTGTGACATGTCCCCATCCGGAGTTGGGCTGATGTCCACCGAGCAGGCAGCTGGGTCCTGCACACCCCAACACACACATACCCATGACCTTTGTGCTCTGGACTGGCCAGCACCACACTTCCCTCGAGCTGCCAAAACACTCCCTTCCGAGCTAAAATCAAACCACTTATTTTTCAAAACTTGAAGGCAAGGGTGAAGGGGAGAGGGAGGGAACCCGATTCATTTAACATTCGAAATGTTAAACCGCTCAAGAAGTTCTTTGATCTTTTAAGGTTTTGCTGCAAAGGGAACACCCTTTCCCCATTGGTTTACTGAGTCATGCTTATTACTTCAATGCAGAAATATCCTTTATGTCAAGTGTATAAATATCCAGCTCTAAGCTTCAGAAGCCTTTTCCTTTTTTCTTTTTTTCTGTCTTTTTTTTGGTTTCTTTTTTTTCTAGAGGAAAACGTTTCATGCTCTCCCAGAGCTGCCTGCACTCTCCCTCCCCGTCATTTCCCAGCAGCAAAGCTGGGTGCTGGGCATGGGTGCCTCCTCAGGGAGCACCCTGCTCAGGGCCATCCCCCCCAGCATCCTCCCCAAATTTCTTGCAGCCCATCAGCCTGGGAGACCAGAAAGGAAGACAGTAGAAGCATCAGCCTGGCATTGCAGCTGTGTTTCACTTGGAGGACCCCAGAACGGCCCTGTCGCAAGGATGCGCATCTCTGCTGGGGTGTGCATCTGTTCTCTCAACTAACAAGAGATAGACCAAGAGGAAATAGCCTCAAGTTGAGCCACGGGAGGTTTAGGTTGGACACGAAGAAAAATTTCTTTCCCAAAAGGGTTGCCAAGGGCTGTCCCAGGCTGCCCAGGGCCGTGGTGGAGTCCCCATCCCTGGAGGGGTTTCCAAGTCATGGAGATGTGGTGCTGAGGGCCATGGTTTAGTGGTGCCCTGGCAGTGCTGGATTAATGGTTGGACTTGATGATCTTAAAGGTCTCTTCCAACCAAAACAATTCTATGTGCAGCCTGCCCCAGAAGCCAGCCCTGAGGAGCAGTTGTACAAATGGGCAGACGCCTGCTAAGCCCCAGCACTCCCATGTTTTCTGCACACACCGCTGGCATCTTTTGGCCGTGGCTTGGGTTCAAAGTGGCCACAGGTGTGGAGGAAAGCCCTCAGGCAGAGCTGTGGCTGGCACGCGATGCCGTTGGCACCCACGCACCCGCCACCCAGACCTCCCGCAGAAGGGTCTGGAGCCAGGCTGCGGCTGCTTCTTCCCGGCTGCCCTACAACTTGGCCTAGAGCTACGTCTGTGAATGTGCTTGTTTAAACAGTATTGATGGCCGGCAAGTCGGAGCTTGAGGAGCAGTGCTGAGGCTGTGAGGCAGCAGCCTGCGCCCCAGGAGCCCGAGTGCTTGCTTTCATGAAGATAGAGCTGGTGTTCCCCATACAGCCCGGCTCAGCCATGGGGAGCAGGGTCCACCACCCACCTGCCTTGTTTTGGTTTCCAAGCAAGATGTCAGACCCCAGTGGGCGGTGGGTCGGGGTATACTGGTGCCGTGGGGAGTGCCAGCTAATGCAAAGCATGTTTAAAACCGTGCCACAGCTTAACAGCCCTCACTTTCCTTCATCTTCAAGGAAAGCCCCCAGTATTCAGCAAAGTAGAGGGATTCATGATAGCATCCCCCAAAACGGGACAGCTTTCCTGCTCTGGGTAGCTTGGGCAAGAGAGGCCAAAGCTTTTAGGATACCCGTCCCCCTCCCAGTTCTCACTGCGAACCGAGGCCAGATGCTCCCTTTCATCAGCCCAGGAGCTGGCAGCTACCTCAGGCATCACCTCTGAGGACCACCTAGCAGAATCCTGACCAGCTCTTGGTCCTGCCTTCCCAAATCAGCAATTACATCAGGAATGGTGACATGGCAAGATGGAGCAACAAGAGATATCGTGCAGCAGAGGGATAAGGGCTTGTGGTGAGTCACAGCTCATTCAGGGACACGTGTCCTCTCTGTGGCCCCCCTTTCTCTCCAGCACAGCAGGCACATGCCAACATCAGTGCCTCGTGTTACCTGGAGTCTCGGTGGCTTCTGCAGGCAGTGGCATTTCCAGCGACCCTGCCCCACTACCCACTGCTCCGGGTGGACCCTGATCCATACCTGACTATGCTGCGAGTCCCCAACCTTGCCACTTACCCCGTCCCAAAGGGCTGAGTGGGGAGACCTACTCAGGACTCCCTCAGCTCAGTGGGATGGGTGGTCAAGGCTGGTGCTGCCAGGGCTGGTGGGGCTCCCAGCTGACACCTATCCCTGTGCTCACTCGCATCCCGTGGAAGTGGGCACACGCTTTCCTTTTTCTTCCCTTTTTTTCCCCCCTTGAAGGAGGTCACACCCTCTGATTACATAACCAGCAGCCAGCTCTCGGCAAAGCAAACAAACTTGACATTCACATAACCTGCCATGCTCTCTCCGGCAGGGATTATTAAGTCATTAGAGTCTGTTAGCAAATTTTCCCAAATACCTTTTGCTTCTTCCCAGGGGCACCTTGATGGTTAATGATCCCAAACTACCGGCTGGGCTTCAAATTCACCCACTCCAGTCCAGCAACCCGCTCCAGTGATCCTCAGGGTGTGAGAGTGCTGTGGAGGGGGGGTCAGAAGCAACCCTTAAGAAAAATCGCCCCATGAACGATGCTTGTCTGGAAAGGCAGAGATTGACCAGAGCGAGGGGAGGGTGGGTGGATGCAGCGTGGGGAGGGGAAGGGGCGAGGTGCCCACCCCAGGGAGGGAGGTGATGCCCCATCCTCCCTCAGTGACACACACCCACTTTTCTCCTTCGCTGAGCTGGCAGCCCAGGGCGATATTTCTAACAGGCAAGTGTATTGCCTAACTGGAGACAGAATAAAAAATAATCATAAAAAAACCAGTCAGGCAGGCCAGTTAAGTAGCAAGGAGATAGGTTTCACCCACCTGCAGCTGACTTGCCCTCCCGTTCTCAGGCTGAACAGCGTGTACGTCAACAGCCCGATGAGCTGTGGGCTGGGAACAGAGGACAGCAGGCTGGTCATGCCCTCCCCTGGCCCCAAAGCCCCCGCACAGGAGCAGCGTCGTTTCAAAAATCCATCGGTGGCTTTTTATCGGGGTCCCCCTCACAGATGTATGTTTGTTGTAGAAGCAGGGTGTGAAGGAAGGGCTACAGCTACAGCCCAAGGCACAGGTGAGGGGGAAAGCCCACACAGATTTCTTGTATTTTAGCCCCGTAGTGTTTAAAAGCAAGCTTGTGTAGAACCATAGAGTATCTCAAGTTGGAAGGGACTCATAAGGATCATCAACTCCTATGTACATTTAAAAGGATTTGGGATCAGTTCAGCAAATACAAAACCCTCATCATTTTTATGAATATCAGTAAAGCCAGCAATAATAATAAACCGATGGCTACCAAACAGTAGCTCCGTGCAGAAATGCTTTCCATTGAGAGGAGCAGTAGGACACATCGGTCCCCACAACCTGCAGCCTCCAAAGCCTTTCAGTAGACATGGGAGGCTGTGATTTCTACCCCAAGCCATCTTTCTTTTTGCTGCCCTGGAGAACTCTCTGACTTCCCAGGCAAGTGCAAGCACCTCAGTGATGTCGGCAGACACCAGACCTGCCTTTCTTTAAATCTGTCTGCCATGATGCGATGCCCTGAAGGCCTGGAGCCCAGGCGGGAGCATGTGGCCGCGGGGGTGGACGGGAACACCTTAGCTCTGGGAGCTGCGCCGGCTCCCCGGGGATGGGCTGTGAGATAGGGAAAGCAAGCCCAATACGACTCTGATCTTCCCACCCCAGCCTGCAGCTACTCTGATCCGTGGCTTGGGTGTGATGGCAGGGAGCTGGGTTTGCAGGTGGAACCCAAACCTGCCCAGGCTGGGTCCATCCCACAGCTCCCCAGACATGTGATGGAGCATCACAGCCCCTGGCAGGGACCAGTGGTCCCTCGGCATGACCATCCCCTCTGCCTGCCCCATGGAAGAGACAGAAGAGCCAAGGAACCAGCAAGTTGCAAACGTACCTCCTTGCCAAAGTTGCTCATGGAAGGAGATTTGTCACGTAAGCCTGTTTACTTCAGAAATAAATCTCCCTTTAAGGCAGGTAAATCTCAGGCAGAATCTGTAAGATACCCTAATGTGGCATTAAGCTGAAGTTAAGGTTATATTCCTCCAGGGATGCCAGATGGGATTTGCTTTCCTTGAAGACAGGACACGTATTTCAACTCTAATGGGTTGATGGAGCCCCTTTTATCTTGTAAATATGAATGTGGAAGGGGGAGCTGTTAAATAAATGGAGGGGTTTTGCCTGAACCTTTTTCCCTGTCATTGGCTTGGACTGTGTTAAAGACCTTTGTTTTCTCAGTGGAAAACTCGCTCAATCATTCAGAAAGGGAACTAAATGCCTTTTGAGAACATAACCTTTATTTTCCAGATAAATGGTTCACTCAGAGCAATTTGCATGTGGGAAGCGAGTATATAGCACAGTAAAAAAAAAAAATAAAAAAATTAAAACCCAATAGCAATGTAGGTCATGATACAAACATCTACTGCTGAGATGACTTCTCTGGGGTTGGAAAGTTAGGGAGCTCAAGGCAATTTAAAAGGCTGGGGAGGTTTTGTGCAGCAGCTCTGCTTAGGGCTGAGCGGGTAGATGGGTGAATGAACCAATCCATACCGGTCCAGATAGAAGGCATTGGGTACTATGAAGATACAGTCAACTAGATGATAAACTGTACAAATTGTTCCCGCGATCCAAAGCCCGCTCTGTAGCCTTCTTCCCAAAGGCCGAGTTTGCAAACCCATCCTAGCCCCTCTCTCCTTCTCTCACCCCATCTCTTCCCAGCGTTGATGCCACCAGAAGTGTCCTGGTCCCTGGCAGCTGTCACAGAGACCCCCGTGACACTCGGCCACCTCTGCCCGGAGAAGGGACCCTGCACAAGTGCAATTCCCAGAGCAAAACCAACCAAGCACCTGCAGCCACATCAACAGGAGGGGACGAACCACCACTCAAACCACTGAGTCCTGAGGAGACATTTTCCTCCAGCGGTGGGTTTCCCTAAACCTCTCTAAATCGGTGCACCTCCAGAGTGGCTCCTCACCCCCCTGTATAAGCATTTGCCTGCTGAGAACAGCCCCACTCATCCAAATCATCTAACACAGGTCAGAAAGAGACCCCAGACTTCCAAGGGTCTGCAAACCACAGGCTGGGACCCACAGAAATGGCCCTGCAAGGCATCGACCCCCCAACTCCAGCTTCTCCCCCTGCTATCACATGGAGGAGACAGAGCCACAGCCCTGGGAAAGGTGCTGGAAGCTGCCGGGAGCAGCTGCAGCCGAGACCGGTGCCAACTCCAGCTGCTTGTTAATTACGGTAACATGTTGTCTCATGTACGCACCTCCGCGAAGACGCTGTATTAGCTTGATAAGTATTTAACACTTGGCACGGGGGGAAATTTCCACTTAGCATCCAGCAGAGCTGAGCAGCGGGGGGGAAAGGTGGCACAGGCAGGGCATTCGGAGAGGGCACGGGCAGGGCAGGAGGCGGCACGGTCCTGGCTGCGGATTCAGCCTCCAAAGGCATCGTGCAGGAGCCGAGGTTTTGTAGGTTCTGCCACCACACTGGGGGCTTACAGCCCAGGGCTGCCCCTGGTACAAAGCCCAGGCTCTGTTCTAGGTTTAATCTGCCCCGCTAATGGGGATTGTAGCCGCCTGTGCCTTTCTTTGGCAAGCTTTTCTTGTTTGCTCTGCATGACCGGCCCGCTGTGCGGCACTTATTGTGCTGGAGCAGAGGAACTGCGCAAACACACTTTCAGACCCAATGTGCTGCTCACAAGACATCTTCATCCCCAGAACATCTTCCTCACCATGGGAGAAAGGGCCAGATGCATCCCTGGGGACAGCAGGTTGTCTCCAGAGCCAAGGGGAATAGAAAGAGCTGGGACCCAGCCAGCTGTGCAGAAAAATAGTTATTGTTGTAAAAGTCACCTTTTGCAAGCAAATTTCCCTCCAGCATGGCCAGACGCTCCCACGTCTCATCCCAGCCACACGTGCCCTGGTTTGAGCTAGAACAGAACTAATTCTCTTCGGTGATTTTACTTTGCTAACCCTTGACAACATGCAACATCCAAGTTGGGATGAGGAAGCTGGTTCCAGCCCATCGTGTGCTCCCCAAGCCTTACAGAGGGCCGTGGACAACTCAGCAGCACTGCTGCCTCTTTCCACTACCAGGTTATTTAAGCATTTTCCATCCTTTTGAATGCAGATAAATCTTTTGTCTGAACCAAAATCAGCAATTGTGAGCCAGTGTTAGAGAGCGGGTGAGTCAGGCGCAAAAGCATTTTTGCCTTGTACCCTCAAGGTCTGAGATACATCGCTCACCTGAGCCTCCTGTGTGTGGTCTTGGTTCAAGGTTTTCACAAACATCATTAGCAATCCAGCAGCGAGTTCGGCAACAACCCACAGCCAAAGCTGCCACCTCCTCCTCCTCCTCCTCTTCAGTTCTCCAGGGTGGGAAAACACCCTTGGCACCTGGGGAAGCGCAGAGGTGGCCTCTGCTCGCTCCATGCTGGGGAGGGGTTTCTCCCTCACCCAGAGCACTGGGGTCACTCTCAGCAGGCTGGCCGAGAACCAAGCTGTCCCCTTGAACGGCTGGGTAGCTGCTCCATGCCAAGCCCTTTGCCTTCCAAACAGCTTACTGAGAAGCTGAGGTGGCTGCAGGAGAAGGGTTGGCTGCTCTGTGGTGCCAAGATCTGGATGTCTTCCCTCCTCAGCTGGCCCTGGAAGTCTCCAGCACAGTGACCTGGCTTTAGGACCCACTGATGGCATCCCTCTGGGCAGGGCTGGAGCTGGCTGGGCTCCCTGCACGGCCATGAGCCCCTGCACCTCAGAGCTATGGAAGGGCTCTGCATGGTTTGAGGCTGCCGAGCAGAGTCCAGCTCACCCAGGGTCTGGCCAGGCAGCACACACCAGCAGCTCAGGCCCCCGCAAATCCCTGGGCAGCCAGGCATCCCAAGCCTCCCTTCGGGCTCTCCCCTGCAAATCTTCCCCACAAAGGAGCCCTGGGCTTGCATTCACTTGCCTTTCAGTTCTGGTGGGATCTGGATTATTAGAGGGGATGTTTTGCTGACAGGGTGGGGCTGGTTATAGTTGGAGGTTCATCTACCCACTCCCTTTGATCCCCCAACTCACCTCCTTACCCCATCTGCTCTTCTTATACCCCTGTGGAATTTAACTCCATCCTTCCCTCCAACATGGCATTTCATCTTCCTGCACACCAGGCTCCTGCTGGGGAAAAGGTTTAAATGCTCCGAGCTGATATGGGCTGGAGTTTAATTTATTCACCCAGCTGCAAGGAAGGAGCTACAACCCAGCAACTGATGAGCTGATCCCAACATGGACCACACTGCTGATCCAAGTTTTAAAGATACATGGGCAGCAGAGGCAGGAGGGTTCCTTGTGCATCTCCTGCCCAAATCCCGCATCTCTGCAAGGGCCACGCAAACCCCAGTGAGACACACACCACAGCTTTGGGCCACACCACCACCCTGGTGAGACTCACCACAGCTCTTCTGCTCCTGGCTGCCCTATGGCCATAGAAATTGTTAGAGCAGAGCTTCTTTAGGAGCTTTACCCTAATGAGGCTGGAACTGGCCTGTGGGTCCAAAAGTTATTAGCAAGGAGAACACAGTCTGAGACATCCGCATGCCCAGTGTGATCGTCTAAACTTCATTTAACTTGGAGGTGCCACAGAAGAGTAAAGACACCCTGACAAGTGCCACGAGCCAAGACTGCACGTGCATGGGAGAACATCTCCATGCTCAACGTTTGAGCCATATCAGAGATAAAAATCCCATTGGCATGACCTAGGAAGGAGCTGTCAGCCTCCAGCTCTGCACGGAGGAGATTAGCCTAGTGAGCGTGTGTTTGCTTTCTTTGCTTTGAAGCACGCAAAAGCCCAACAAAACAGACTTTGTTTACTGCTCGTCCTGTAAACCGCTTAGGCAGTCGGAGATGAGCTGAAAGCTTAGACAAGCTGCAGAGTTACAGCCAGATGTGGTTTCGAATGGCCGAGTTAGGCACCTCTGAAACCTGAGGTTTATTAATGAAGGTGCCTGCTGAACCATAACAGGCTGTTGTAATTACCTCCGCCGCAGCATCCCCTGCTCCTGGCAGAGGGTGGCTGGGCTGCCAGCACCCGGCCGAGTGGACACAGCATCTTGTGGAGGTGAGTAAATAGGTTAAGGTCATTCCCCACGATGACAGGTCTACGGCTCTGTTGGGTGGCTGGGGAGAGATAACAAACCAACAGGGGTCACCACCGATAAGAGATGAAAAGGCTCCAGAGGTGAGGAATAATTACGTGTGAAGGGCAACCTTTTCCTCTCAATGGCAAGCTCTTCATCGGAGCCCTCCAGTGCAGAGGCTGCTTCACTGAAGGACCGGCTCTGGACCACAGCACCGCGCTGCATCTCTGTGGGGTGAACACTTGGCAGGAGGCTCCTTCCCACAGCCCAGATAATCCATTCCCAGTTAAGACCAGTGTGAGGAGCAGCGTACTCCTCCCAGAGCATCCCCATTGCATCTCCATAGGTTGATCCCAATGCCCACACCACCAGTCACTCCCGGACAAGCTCCAGCATGCTTGGAAAGTGATGCTGGGCACCTGAAGCTGCACGCAGCCAAGAACCTGCAGCAACAGGAGCAGAAAAGCCACCATGGCTGAGGACAAGAGAGAAGTCCACACCAGGCCGTGGGGCTGATGGCAACCAGGAAGACCAAGGAAGACAAAGCACAACATCCAGGAGGGGGTCACCAAGCAGTGGCTCTGCAGGGAACAGGGTGACCCTTCCCAGCAGGAGCAGGGCTGTGTCTTCCTCCCCTCTTCCTAAAGCACAGCCCTGACGGATGGAAGTCAGCGCCTTGCCAAGGAAACACTCACTGGAAGCTTTTCACACCTGGTTTTGTCTCTTGAAGTTTCACACCACTGAATAGCTGTGACCTCAGGAGGGGAGTGTATCAGCTATATTTCCCAAATATCGGCAAATTGTGTGAGAGAAAGAGATATGCTAAGGGGGCAGACTGCTCAAACCATTACCATCCTTCTTAGTACCACTTAGCTGAACTGTTAAAAAGATCCAGGGCTCCCAAAGACAATTAAGCTCAAGGGAAGCCATAAATCTCAATAAACATCAGGCCAAGTTTTCTTCACTGCTTGAAACAACAGATATAATTTCATTGGTTACTGAGCTCATGCTCCCAAAGGGATTTCAGATAAAAAGCCACTTATTCAAAACACCAAACCCAGGCTTCTCCTGTCTCTCAGGCTACCGAGGGGTCAGATTTCCCAGCATGGGAACAAGTGCCCCGTGGTCTGCAGAGGTGGAGCTTGACTGGAGAAAGCCTTTGCAGATTTATGATGTCTGTGGCACAGCACTGCGACCTGCTGACAAGGTCAGGCGGCCGGCACCTGCATGCGAAGGTGACCCTTCCCCATGGGAGGTAGCCATCCCACAGGAAGGGACACAGAGACAGCCCTCCATCCTCAACCTTGAGGTGGGCAAGCAGGGAGGCTTGGCAGGACGTGGATCTGGTGGAGCTGGACCTTGCCTCTGGGTCTGTGTACACTTTCCCAGGGGACAAGCTCCTGCACAACCAAGGCTGGAGAGAGCGCATCCTCTATCTCAAAGCTGGGTGCCACCCTTGCCTCGTTATCTCCGACGTACTTGAGGAGCCTAAATAGGCAACACAAAGTACATCAGCTCTCCTCGCTGTCCCAGGAGCAACCTGGCAGCTTGCCCTTGTGCTGTTCACCCAGCCCACAACCAGCCTACCGTGTCCACGTGCTTTCGGACATCAGAGCGTTTCCCAGTGCAAACCCCATGCCAAGGAAGCACTCACCAGCCTGAAGTCCGCACACGAGCCTCGCTGGGTTTTTTTCCTGGCAGGTTTTGTGTTTGCAGGCCCTGGTTTTGACAGCTCTCTGCAAGGTCGCTCTATTCACCAAGTGCTGCTTCCTTGTGCTTTGATTTAAGTTCTTGCATGCTTCTTGTATTGATTTCTCTCAGATGTATTTTATGGGGAATAAGCACTCAAACCAGAAGGCCAAGACCTCCTGCCTTGTGCGCAGCATAGTAATGGATGGGCTCCTTCTCACGCTCACTCCCTTCCTCTCCCTCCCCTTCTCCCCACTTCTCTCACCTTCTATTTAATCCACTTTCAAACGCACCAGGGTGAAGGATGGCAAATGCACAAACACGTGAGGTTTCTCTGCTTTGGATACTTAGTGAGCCAAGCAGGGGATGGCTTCAGGAGGGCTGCGGTTAGAGGAGAGTAGAAAGATTTCTCCCAGCTACTGCCAGGAGATTCAGCTGCAAAAGTATTTCCCACCTTGCAGAGATGATGGGAAGCATCTGCTGGCTCTGGGCACCCCGAGGTGCCCTGCTTGGCTGTGGGAGCAGGGCAGCAGCCCTGAGCTGTACACGCAGGGCTCTCCTCCCCACTCAGCCTCTGAAACCCTGAGGATTCATCCATCCCCTATCGCTGGGATCTCCTTGACCACTGGGCCATGCTTTGAGAGCCTCAGAAAGCATTAAGTAGTACATTCAGTTTTTACTCATGATAAGCATGCTTTGTTATTATTTAGAGCTTAGAAGCTGAACACAGTAGAACTAACTCACACCTAAACTCTTCTCCCCAAGCTATGGCCATCTTTACCACTCAGAAATGCTCTGGTGGGGTGATAGGGATTTTGTCCTCATGCATTTTCTGCTGTCTGTGCAGTCTGGGGGCCAGACACATCCAAATACCCCACAGAAGGCTCTTCTGCCAGCTGCAAATCTTCTGACCTCAGAAGAAGTGGAGATGCATGGAGTCTCGGGGGACTGCCTGATCTATGGAGGTTTCCAGCCCAGTGGTTTATCAGTATCCAAGATGTGTGCTCTGGGTTTGCTGCATCCAGCACAGCTAGAGGTGACCTTGGCCCTTCATTGCGGACATCCTTGTTACACCCCAGACTGAGAAGACACCCAAGGTAAGTCTCCATCAGAAACAAGGAACAAAACCTCAGACTCAAGGGACCTTTTTTCCTGTATTAGTAAACACACTATCTGTGATCTCTATTGCTAGCAAAATCCTGAATCCGGACTGCTGAAATAATGACAGTCATAAAAATGAGGAATCCAAAAACCCCCTGCAATCTATTTTCACTCTGACGATGCGAGCCTAGCTGAGGAGTCAGAGTTTGGAAGGCAGCCCTCCCTCTGTACACAGGAGGGAAAAAAACATTATTATTGTTTTTCTCAGTGAACTGCAAAGCCTGTTTTTAAGTGAAACCTGAGCTCCCCATCCCATCACGTGCTTCCAGGAGCTAGAGCTTTCGGAAGACCAAATACTTTGAAACTCTGGATAAGACCATTAGAGTTGCTTAATTTCCTTTATGTCCATCTGTTTCAGTTCAGCTCAGTTGCTTCTGTCCCAGACAAGACATTTGGCTCTTCTAAATAAATCTTATAGCCCATTTGGATTAAAGACTTTCTGATGCAGCCTCTGAATATAATCCCTCTGATTTGCATCTCAAAGAAATTGAGTTAAAACCAAGTAAGAACCATACACAGAGTGCTTGGAATTGCTGGGGTATGTGAACCACTCACGAGGTCCCATATGGATAATGGTGCTTTTGTTTTTCATCTATCATGAACTCCTGCGTTCCTGTGGCTGTGGTCGCACCAGGCACGCTCTGGGGCTTTCAGAGTAGACAGGGTGAAAACATAATTGACTGGTTTAGCTGTTGTCCAAGGCTCCAGTCTTGCACCCACGAAACTGGGAAGGCTGCAGAAAAAGTGTCAGACGCACTTAGAAAGTCTGGGGCAACAGATGCCAGCGCGGCGATGGTAGCGGATGAACGACAGATAACATCCGAGCTCCATCAGGTTCGGTGTTATTCTGCTCATTAGCTCTTAATAGATATTTTTCACATCAAGGGAGTTCTGAGAGTCTTTGCTCAGGCGGCAGCGCAGCGTGCTCACGAGCGACGACGAGAGCACATTGATCATCCTAAGAGGCAGCACTCACGGGGGTCTCCGCAGCAGCTTTCCAAGGCTGCTCAGAGCCTGTCACTGGAAACGTTATCTCATTTTTTTTGCAGCAGAGCCCAGGTCACGGGACGCCGGGGTGCTATTCCTGGCACTGACGCAGCCACCTTCCTTCCCAGGCAAATGTTTTTACCCTTTCCATGTCCCAGGGTACCTGTCTATGAAACACACCTTGCGAAACGGTTCAAGCATGCTCTGAGATTGCCCAGATAAGAGGCTCCGTTGGAGGGTTCCTGCTGGCAGCAGCCCTGGTGCTCCTTAACTGCAATATGTGAGGTGGCTGTCCCACCAATTCATCTTAGGAGCATTTTTAAGAAGGTGGATGCACTTGTGCTGCTGAAGTGTGGGAACAGCCGCTTCCCATTTTCTCACCTTCTGAACAGTAAAATCCTGAAAAAAAGAAAACTTAGATAATCATAAAAAAAATTAAGAAAAGCCTTGCTCCACCACCAGTGCGCATGGGATTCAGGAGGAGGTCTCCAGCAGAGCCCATCGCAGCCTCCTTTGGCAACATAATTGTAAGAGGAATGGACACAAACACATTAGCAAAACTCCAAACGTCCTCCCCAATGTTATTACCTCCTCTATATGATGGGAAACTGAGTCACAGAGCAGGTAGGTGGGTTGGCTACCAACCCTAGAGCATGACATCAAAGGATTAGATCCACAGCACACAGTGGGGTGCAGGCAGGAATCCCAGGTGCTAGGGCAAAGCAGACACCCACACTCCCAATAATGATAATAACTAATTACAGAGGAGGGAGGACGGAGCAGAACTGCCCCAGCCTGAACCATCACCCAGAAAAACCTCATTTTCTCAGGGTGAGAAAAGCCTCAGTTGTTTACCTTTGAAGAGCAAGGGGTAGAGACAAGCTGAGCCCAGCACAGACCATCACTCCCTCTACCTCAGCTCCAGATGAAGCAGCTCCACAGATATTATAGAGCCATTAAAAGCCAAATTCATTTCCACAGCTGAAACCAACTACCCGTAATACAGTATCTTCTGCAGCTGTGGTTCAGTGTGGCACCTGAGAGCTGTGAGGTTAATGACACAGGGCTGTCAGCAGCCTTAATTATATTCCCATTTTTCCATCCCCTGATTAGCTTTAGAGCTCATCTGGTGTCAGAAATTTGGTGCCTAAGCTTTGACAAAAGTGTTTCATTATTACTTAATAAACGGACAAAAAGGGAGGGCATGTCTTTAAGCTCTGGCTTGTAAAAGCTGCCCTTTTTTTTTTAGCTATTTTTTATTTAACCTCACAGAAGCTCCCCTACCTTGTCCACTTGGGCTGACCCCACTCCCAGTGCCCAGCCGACAGCCCTCCCATTGCCGGGAGCCCCCAGACAGGGGTGCTGGCCGGGTTCACCCTTCCTGGCACCTCCAAACCTGACTCCAATTCTCCCATAAATGTGCTTTGTCCAGCTGGGAGCCTGCTGCTCCCTGTCAGCTGACGGCCAATTAATAAGAATCATTTATTACTGTTATATCACCTCTAAAGTGAGCCAGGTGTTTGCAGGGAGGAGGGGAAGAGATTTTTAAAAAATAATAATAAAAGCACAAGCTTTGAATAAAAAGCTCCAACTGGCTTAAAATCTAAAGCAGAGCTTAGGTTCTTCTTGAGATTCAATTTCCTCCAGCCCTCAGTGAAGTTAATTAGCTTGAATATTAATAAATATGGTGAGAAGGAGCCTGGTATCTTTTATCTCCTTTTCTAAAAACACAGCAAACCCCACACTCCATCCCAAACCTCGCCGTGACCGCTGAATTGCCAGCAGCTCCCTGCCCTTGGTCAAACCTTCAAAGGCAATTCCAAAAAGGAAATTCCTGGAGTGAAATTTGGGCAGATAATCACGGTATACTATACTTTTGCATGGGACTTCAATAGCTGGCACTGCCAAAATGGCTGGATGAGGTTTTTAAACCAATGCGTGGGTCTTCACCATCCTGAGTTGGATGTTCCCCCCCACCTGACCTGACAGTCCATCCCCAAAATCCCTCCCGTATTTATGAGCATCAGTAGCAACATTTTCCCTGTTTCTGTGAAATCAGGACAGGGCCTGCCCAGAGGAGCGGTCACGTGTGGTCGGGTTTATGGTGCAGGTTTGTTGCTAGTCACATTCTGGGCTTGGCCCTTTTCATGGCGCTTGCTTGAGATGAAGGACGCTCTCAATGACTTTAGCCTTGACCTGTGATCTGTCGGAAACCACGGAAGTTTCCAGCAACTTCAACCACTTAATGTTTAACTTCTGTGGTAGCTTCTGGAGACTGATATGATATAATTTTGGCTTTGCAAAGACAACTTGGCTCTAAGGAGCTGACTGCAAATCATCAGCAGGACTGTTCTCACCCTGATTCCTCACTATTTAATTGCCAAGCAGGGCAGAATGATACATTCCTAGTAAAAAGCTGCAACCACATGAAATTTGCCTCATTTGAGGTCTCATTCCAGCAGAGCAGCGTGATAGAAACCACGTTGATATTAACAGAGCCATTTCAAGCGTCTCCAGAGGTGACAGGGCTGGAGTTTGACTCAGAAGTCTTCCAGAGTCTGGAGATGGACAAGGAACAACAATCACTTTTAATGGCCAGCCTCCATTCAGCAGAAAGCATCCAGGCAGGAGGGATGGGATATTTCTGGCACGGTCCCCACTGCCGTATCTAGTGCTCTGCCTGTAGCTGTCATGTTTGGCCCCGTCCCCATGGGCTGAGTGCACTAAATCAGGCTCCATCAGAATGAGAACACAGGGAAGGGTGGTAACTTCTGTATGTCCAGCTTTGAAATTATTCTTATGTCCAGGAATACCTGAAACCATTTAAAATATGCTGCAACAGGACAAGGGATAATGGGTTTAAACAAAAAATGGGATGTTTATACTAGAGATAAGGAAGACATTTTTGATGCTGAGGGTGGTGAGAGCCTGGCCCAGGTTGCCCAGAGAGGTGGTCGCTGCCCCATTCCTGGAACCATTGCAGGTGAGGTTGGCCGGGGCTCTGAGCAACCTGCTCAAGTTGCAGATGTCCCTGCTCACTGCACAGGGGTTGGACTAGATGACCTCTATTAAAGGTCCATTCCAACCCAAACCAGTCTATGATTCTGTGACAAAACCCATCTCCTTCCCATTCCCTCCCACCTGAAGAAAATACTGTTTACTTTAGGAGGAAAACCAGCTGGAAGAGAAATGATCTTCCTCAGCCTCACCAGGACAGTTGACGTGGTGTCTTGTGATGTCCCACTCTGAGGTGAGCAAATCCACAGCAGGTCCTTCTGAACGGGAAAGGACTTTGGTCCAGCCGCCTCCCAGCAAGGCACCGGTAACACCAGCCCTGCCACGCTGAAGGCAACCCAGCCCCATCTCATTCCCAGTGTGCTGGGTAACAAAGGACAAACACCAAGGTTGGCAGCAGTGCCGCCACGCTGCTTATTGCATCGAACCCACCCAGGCTAATAACAGTATTAATTACAGCACACGGCCCCTTCTTCCCACTGTAAATCTCTATTAGCAATAAACTGGAAGGGCCATAAAAGGGAGTTTACAATGAACCCACAAGGCGATACGTGTCTGAATCCTTGGCTTTGTTGCAGCTGGCAATAAAGCAGTCTTTTATTATAGCGCATACCCTGCCCTCGAGATAACGTACAAGGCCCAGGACTCCTCGAAGAAATGATGCAAAGCCATTTGTTGCACTTTGATTTGCTGCAAAGCCGGGTGGAGGTGGGAAAGCAGAGGGATCCGGCTAACAGGCTCTGGCTCCCTCGGTCCCAGCCTGACACTGAATCACTGCGGTGTGCGGTGCTGCGGAGTAATGGCCTCTGTAATTTTACATCGTAAAAGTTGCTCTGCCCTGCAGGGGGGAAAACTGGCGTAAACATAAAAGAAAAAAAGTTTGAGGTTGATTAAGAAATACATGGAGATCTCTCCTATGAGAAGGCAGCTCTCCAGTAGCAAAATGTGGTGGTGTGATGTGCGGGGGGTTAATACTCGAGCTTCTGGTTTTGGTTGTATTAGTCAGGAGCAAATAATAGTGAATATCGTGGAACTAGGCGCAGATCCATCCAGGGGCACGAGGCTCAGACCTGGAAGAGGTTTGTCGTCTTCAAAGTCCCAGGCAGGCTGGTTCAAAAAGGGAAAAATAAAAAGAAAAAGGAAAAAAAAAAGACAAGCGAGCGAAGATTGGTATTTGCAACCGGTGGGACATGGGAGAACCAGCCAGCCCAGCACACCAGTCCCAGTAGAGCTGTCCCACTCGCTGCTTGCCTCCCAGCACACAGCAAAGTTTGTTTTGCTGGTGGGCAGGTATCTCTGGTGCTTAGCATCGCTGGAGAGCAAAGTGCTGGCCCCCCCACCCTGCTCCTGGTGCCAGGATGGGCTGCATTCAAGCCCTGAAAAGGGGACCTGAAGTCCTCGGGCTTGCAAGACCCTTTGGGAGGCAATAACACGCTCATTAATTCAAGCTCAGCCGAAGGCTGCTGTAGACACTGGTATGAAATCATCGGTTTTATTTAGTTCAGTGGTTAGGTATGATTGTTCTGAACTGCGATTCAACCCTGTTCTCTTATATCTCTCGCAGTGTTAAAAGTAACAAGTCTATCACCTCTGGAGCCATTTCTCTGGCGTTCATACCCTTGCTGGAGCTGCAGTGTTTAGCTGGAGGGCTTCATCTCTTTGAGACAGCCACCTGTCAATTATCTGTCTCCTCCGTAAATAAAATAAACGGCTGGTGACTTTTTTTCATACCTATAAAAAGTAGCTCTCCCTCTGTGTTTGCAGAAAAGCTGGTGGCACCATGTTAGAAGAAGGCAAAGCGATTTTTCCAGGGAGCTTCGTACCTGGCTCCAACACTATGGTTTGGATTTCCTTTCAAGTTGAAACCGAGCTACACAGCGTCCGTTCACACTGCTGCCTTTATGCTAGAGCTGCCATGAGGCACATTTCCTTTCTTGCTGTAAACACTCAGTTTTGGGGCTGTTGCTTGACCAGCATCTGCTCTACTGTACAATGGTGAAAACCCATCAGGGCTGCCAGATGAACAGGACGAGTGGTCCCCTCCAAGCAGTGTGCTGTTCCCAGCGTGGCATTTTTAAAATGCATCAGTGTGTTCTGGACACTGGCTCTTCTTAATGCCAGCACAGCTTAGCCCCTAACCCTGGACCCAGCACCTCCAAGGTCCCCTGAGGAGCTCCAAAAGTGTCCTCTTCCAAACACTGCTGGCCACAAGCACCACTGGTACACGGGGCACAGCTGGTGGGAGCAGAGAGGGATGAGCCTAGCTCCTCCTAGACTCTGCCACACCCCAAAAGAGAGGCAAGTGCCACCTGATTTCCCTGAGTGACATAAATAGTTACCTGGTATGTGAGTCTGGGATTTAAAAAATGATGCCATCCACCACGGTGTCACCGTCCTCACCATGCATTAACCTAAAGCCATACCCAGCATCTTTGGAAAACCCACTCATCCCAGTCCACGACACCCTCTCCTGTGCTCTTCTCCCCAGTTAGAGCTTTTCCCAGTTGGGTTTACAGGCCAGACACACTCAAAGTCAAGGGCAGAAAAATAACGTGCTGGAAGCACTGAAGCGCTGGGCCTGGCTTTTAAAAGATGAATATTCTGCAGAGAAATTACTCATTGTTTTTTGTGGCTCTTTTACAGAGACAGAGAAAGAAAAGAAACTGATGTAATAGGAGATATTAGCCAAGCCAACTGACTAATGCACCTCACTCCTGATCTGTGACATCCAGCCCACTCTCTCTGCTTTCTCCAGCCAGCCCCAGCCTGGGCTCTGCTCTTGCTGCCTGACCCAGGTCTATGAGAAACACACTGAGATCAGCCTCTGCAACCACCTCTGAGCCCCCCCGCACCTCCCTCCAGGAAAAGGGGGCCTCTGAGGAAGATGTGGAGCCCTACCAGCCTGCAGCCAGGCTTGGAAGGGACCTTGGATCTCTCCTGGGCCCTTTGCCCACCAGACGGTCCTTCCCGCTGGGCTGCTCTTTCTCCGTACAACTTCTGCTACTGAGAGTGCCCGGTAGCCAGCAAGACCTTAACAAACATTACTCATCCACATCCAGTACTCCCCAGCTCTAGCTTCTATCAATCTTGCATGACGCATATGTTTACCACCAGTGGGAGGGTTTTTTAAATATATATATATGTATGTATTTTTTTACTGCAGTGAATGTCCCTGTTTCTGGGGACAGAGGAATTATTACCCACTCTTTTCATGGCATAATAAAGAGCATGTGTTTTACCCTGCATAAATTTAGCTTCTGATTTGACAAGCAAGGAAATTTTTCCCCTTCTCAGTCCCTAGTTGTATAGATGAGTGCTCACATTTACCCATAACAGGAGCCGGAAAGGGACCGCTTGGTGAGAAGTGAGAATAAGGCTCAGATGCGCACGCACACGGACACACGCACCCATGCATATTGAGCTAGAAAAACACAGAGGCTTTCTAAATCTACCCAGCAATCCTGCGCTAATCTGCTCAGTCGCAGTCACAAATATAACTCAGGGACAATAAATAAACTAACAGGAGTTAAATAAGTTCAGCTTCTTAACCTTTGGACAGATCAATCCCCGTGTTATCTCATTTCTCTCTGGTCGCACTCCATCCCCCACGTCTTGTCCCCTTCTTCTCCCTCCCGCGTGGTTTGCAGCTCCGGGCAGGCTGAGAGCAGGGCAAACACGGTGAGATGAGGCAGGTAGGTAGCAGGAAGCACAGGTGGAAGACCCAGATCTGTAAAAAAAAAACAAACCAACGACCACTAACCATTTCCTTTGTAAAACCTGGGTTTGCACGTGACTGTGCAGGGACAGGCTTTGCTGCCTGTTGTGCATCCCAAACTTCACCCGATCCCATTGCTTCAGGAGGACGGACAAACCCCAGGGTGCATGTGTTTAGAAGTCCTGGGTTAAAAAGCTCTGGCCGTGGCTCCTCCCTGTCTCTGCCTGTATTTCACACTCTGCCAGTTGGGAGTGAAGTAGCCCAGGTGGCTGAGAGGTGAGATCTGGAAGATGCTCGGTCCTGCGTGTGCTGGAAGGGAGTTCATCGTGTCTTCCTGCCCCTCGCCGTGACTCATTTGCTGCTACGAAACACACTCATCAGGAAAGTATGATATATGGCCAGGAGCATCTTAGGAAGCTGCTACCCAGCAGATGCCATGCTGGAAGGGGACGGTCCCATGAATCTACACTTCTCAGTGCATCCTCCTGGCACAAGCACCTAGCCCAGGTGGGAATAAATCTTCCCTCCCACCTGGATTCTCAGTTCCCTCAGGAATGATACATCTCCAGCCTTGCTGCTGCTGCCACCTCAAGGGACAGGCCACAGTCTTTTAGGTCTTTTTTTCAAGGTGGTCAATATATACAGTCATCATCTTCTTTTCACAGATTCCAAGGAGGCCTGTTTTCCCTGAGCTGGGAAGAAGAAGCTGCTTTCCAGACCCCCGCCCTCAGAAGATGAGTCGAAGGAAATTAGCAATGATGCACAACTGAAAACATTGAATTGTTTGAGCAAGTTCAAAGCTGAGCCAGTCTGGAGACATCTGCACACCACATGCCAGGCTGAGTGAAACACTAATAAATCTTCCCAGGCTGGCATCGATGTAAGGAAGCTCGAGCACTGCTCAACCCAAAGTGGAAAGTTCCCAGTGCTTCTGTTTCTGGGGCAGCTGAAGGGCCTTGGTGGAAAGGAGAGAGATTTAGGGCACATGTGAGGGAAGAAAAACAACTTTGGGGAAAATGTTGAGCCATCCAAGTTATCTTCATTTTGGGCATGGTTATTACTCTCATTACCAGAACGTGGTGTCCATAGAAATGTGTGTTTTCTGATGGACATCAAGATTTTCAAACCTGTTAGGATAAATAAGATGAAACCATTTCTAAAATGGAAAGGCAACTATGAATTAAAATGGCAGAGAAAAATGGAGGCGAGAGCCCAATTCTATTTCTGGAGAAAAGGCCATTTTTCCAATAAAAATAAAAGAACCTTCCCAGGTGAAAAATGTCAATCCCCTTTAACAGAGATCAATAATGCGATACAATCAGTCTGCTCATGCCCGCTGCTGCTGATCTATTGCTGTTTGCAAGAGGCTTTTACTCTGCCTGTCTTTACAATTTAGCTAACAGTAAAAAACTTCACAGGGTTAAAAAGAAAAGTGAGTAAACAACCCAGAATCAAAGGCCCAGGAGCTCTGCATCTGAATGGCCCCGAATCCTGCACACAGGGGGAAGAGATGCCAGCCAGAGGGGTAAAATCCTACCCTGTTGGAGCTCAAGGAACCTTTGCCATCAACTCCAACAGAGGCAGGATTTTACCCGCTGTATTTTTCTGAATTTCTATGTCAGCCTCAAGTCTGTCCCACTGAATTTTGTGGTTAAGAAAATGTCACGTGTGGAGCAAGGTAGTTCTGGGAACCTTTTAGGATCTGCATTTAATAAGTAGAAACATCCCTTCAGGAAAATACAGCCCCGTGTTGATGAGATAGCTGGAGTCCTCCACTTTCAAGACCTTCTGCAGGCTGAGGTGATGGGTGTGCTGTTGGTGGGTTACCTTGCCAGGAAATCTCGTATGGGCAGTGTGCTGCACTTCACCCCTGGTGTCCAATGAACCACACCAAAGCTTCATCTTCCTACCCAGCTCCGGCTGTACCACAGCCACCATGCCTTTGGCATCACACCCTCTCAGCAGTCATTACCTTCTCCTAGGAAAAACTGAGGTCAAGCACAGCCTGTTTGGGGTTACAATTAGGTGATCTTTGAGGTCCCTTCTAACCCAAACCATTCTATGATTCTGTGGATGCCATGACCAGCTGCCAGACAGCTGCTCTGCTGCTCTTTACATATGAAAAGGGCTCCTGGCCTTCAGGTACAGAAATTCAAATAAATCAAAATCTATTCGCAGCGTCTGAAGTATCTGCCACTTTCTGGAGATGGGAGACAGAAGCAAGAAGTAGGGTCAGGGCTGGCCCACGAGCAGAGACGTGAGAACCAAGCGCCGTGCCCCCAGGTGTGCTGCTTCTCCTCTGAGAGAGGAGTTTCACACAGACCTGAAACGCGGTTGTCAGAGAAAGTAGTTTGCAGAAGTGTTTCAGTGCTGGGGGACTCCCATGGGGATGCTTGAGATCAGACTTTCCTAAAGCGCTCGGTGCACACCTCTACTGTTTGGAAACTCTGACACACACACAGCAGATAGCTCTAGACGCTGCTGTCTCATATATGTATGGCTGACTC
>VZZY01017682.1:124361-172694 GCA_013400335.1 Eurystomus gularis
TCAGATATATATATATATATATATATATATGACTGGCTTAACATACTTCCCTTTCTTCCTCCTTTCTTCCCGCCACGTTTTGCATGTCTGAAGCTGTTTCAGCTAAAAGATACCAAAAATGAAAATGCATTTGGGATGTCTGGGAACTAAAAAGTCAGACTGCGAGCAAACCAGACAGGGTTAGAGACCAAAAATCCCTGTCTCCTGCCAGAAATCCAAACCCACTGCCGACTTCAGGTTCTGAGGCTCCGTGTGCTCAGTGGTAGCAGCGGCCGTCACCGGGGCTATTTGGAAGGCGTATTCCATCAGCCATAATGGGTCTTTCCTCATAAGCTGTGTTTTCATAGTAAATCTTCAGTCTTACATTGCATTACAGAGTTCAGCTGCCGCTAATCCTTAAAAACAATTCATTTCCAACTGCAAAGTGCAATAAAGAAAGGATAATCACTATTAATATTAGTTATTGTTATTGATTTCAGCTTTAAAGAATTGATTTTCAGTCCTGGCTGCATTTATGAGTCTCTTTGCTGAAGATGCATATACAGGGCTCACCACTATTTTTAGATCCTTGTCCCAGCTCCTGCTGCAGGAGGAAGAGGATGGAGGAGGCAGAGGAGGGATCTCGTGGGGAAGATCCTGCCTGGTAAGGGAGGGCACCTCCCCTGGGCTTAGCCTGGGCTTCTCCTCCCTAACATCTCCCCACTCCGCCCATAGTTTACTTGCTAAATATAACACTAAAATAGAAATAAAATGGTCTTAGTGCAGGTGATCCACTCATGTCTGGGGGGCTCACCGCTCAGAGGATGCACAACGCTGAGCAAACGATAGAATTACAGAATGGTTTGGGTGGGAAAAGGCGTTTCAAGGCCACCTAGTCCAACCCACCTGCACTGAGCAGGGACATCTGCAACTAGAGCAGGTTGCTCAGAGCCCCAGCCGACCTCAGCTGGAATGGTTCCAGGGATGGGGCTTCTGCAGCACTGCAATGGAGTCTCACCAGGGTGGAGTAGAGGGGAAGAATCACCTCCCTCAACCTGCTGGCCACAGATCTGTGCAAACACCCCAAAACAGCCTCCTGATGTGGGAGGGGAGGTGATGAGGTACCACTGGACAGCATGTCCCTGGAGGGCTTTTGGGGGACAAGGGGACTCGGGGAAGGGATGTGGACAGGGAGGTTGGAAACATTTTGCCACTTGTGGTCGAAGCAGACACCCCAGGGAGGGATGCTGAGGGGAAAAGAGAGAAAGGTTTCACTTCCCTGTTTTTAAGGCAAAAAGGGGGGTTGGGTTTTTTGAATCAACATTTTGCTTCAAAAGTCATTAAAGTTCTGTTTCAAGGGCATAAATGTCAAGAACCTCAAAAGCAGAAGGAAGGGGGTTGGTTTTTTAAGCCAGCAAAATTTTTCCGTGGGCTTGAATTGAAAAGGTTTTCAACATATTGCTTGGGAAGAAGTCTTGGAGATTTTTTTCAATTCCAGTCAACTTGCAGCAAATGCTTCTTCTTCCCAGTTGTTTGGAAATGGCAGCACATAAAAAAAGCCCCATATATAGCGCTGTACTCCCTGAGCTTTTAAAGGTCTTCCTCTAGATATTTTTAATATAATCTGGTGAGGATGTGGGATTGAAACTGGGATAAAAAAACCTTAGCCAAGCCTGCAAAATAACTAAATGAGCGTTTAACCAATATCATTATTTTCCACAATTTTTATTTATACGCTAGACTGGATGCAATGGTCTTGAATATTGTTCTGCACTATTACTGTGCTATAAATTATTCGAGCAAAGCACAACAAGGCATCATAATGTAATATATTTTTATAGTGCCATAAAGTAATTAGGCACCAGACAACAAAATTCTACAGAAGTGACATATTTTATACTTAAATTATAATTACATTAAAAGAGTCTCTTGCATTCGATGTTTATAGACCTCACCAACTGCTGTTGGTTGGCCTGCGAACAAAGAGGATCTCTCACTGAAAGCAGGGCTGGGCCAAGGAGATGGAGCTAGGAAATATTCCTTGAGTTTGGGTGTTTTCAGAATGCTTCTGACAATTTTTGCTACCTAGCAGTAGCCAAGCTCAGCGTAACGTAACTGTTTCTTGGGCTGGTTTCTCCTACTGTCTGCTTGAGCCTGTAGATACAGGCCCACCTAGGAAAAGCAATGCAATGGGATGGTGTCCTGAGAGCTGGGGTGGTTTTTTCCTTTGGTTCACCTCTCCTGAGCATGAGGAATGGGTAAATTACCTAAATTAACACTTGCACCCCTGCAGCCGCAGCTACTGGAAAATACAACAACCTCCCTCAACAGTGACCTCAAGCCATCTCCTTCCAGTACCTTTTTTCTACGCATCTTGCAATGTTCTGGAGTCTAATTCAGTCCAGAAGAGAGAATAACATCCTAAAATTTGCACTTGGAGCCAAGGGCTCCTGTTCTTTGGTGGGAAGTCTGGAGCCATGGATTTTTTGCCTCGAAGCTGGTGGGGTTGCAGCCCACAGGAAAGGTCTACACCTCTCCAAATGGGGTGTAGTGATTTTTCTTAGTGGACGGTGTCTAGTTTGGGTTAAAACTGATGGAGAAGCTTAGGACAGTGATGCAGAGAGGGGTCGTTAATCCAGCGAAGCTGCAGAAGGAAAGAGACAAGCAATGAGGCAGCAATGTTGTCCCATGGTTGTCCTCATACCAGAAGGCCCTTCTGGGAGCAGTCCAGAGGGTGGGCAAAGAGGCAGCTCTGCTGCAAGGACATGTGGGAGCAAATCTCAACCTCGGGAGGACTCAGCATGTGCAAAGCAGTTGTTTCTGGTGGGGGGATAATGGCTCGAGTCTGCAAGGAAATGGCTTCTGCGGTTTCAGCCCAGCTTTTCCTGGAAAGTGCCCAGCTCCCACCTCGCGACTCTCGGCTCTTCCTGCATGACTCATACACATACAGACTCTCGAAGGTGGGTGTTCACCACCCTTTAAACGAGGTGGCATCTTCTTAGAAGTGTGACAGGGATTGTAACAGGCAATACAGCAAGGGGCAGCAGTTAGAAGAGAAGATGGAGGATGCCATGCCTGGCTTCGCTTCCCACATGTCATGGGACCTTCACAAGTTACCTTGCTGCTACGTGCCTCAGTTTCCCCATCTGGATGGGAGCTATGCATGAAGGGAAGGAGTACAGGATCAGACCTGAGACATGAACACTGTGCAAATACTGCCACTCTCAGGAACGGTGGGAAGATACATGAAGTCCCCTTCCAAGGGCATCAAAACCTACATTTTGAATGACAGCAGTGAAAACAAGGTTTTGGAAGGCTGCATTTGTCTGCCTCTATTTCTGTCTCTACCCTGCACTCTGTCTGTCTCTCTCTTTCTCTCTCTCTCTCTACCTATCCATCTTTGCATCTGTCTCCTACTTGTGAAATGTCTGCACTCCTCCAGAGCTGACAACCCTTTAGAACAAATCCATACTATGATAGTTGGTGCTTTGGTAGAGAAAGGTCACTTGAGCTATTTGTATGACAGAGCCAAAGCCAACTCAATATCCTTCCTGTCTTGACATCCTTTTTCAGGCTGAAGTCCTTTCTGGAAGCACACAGAGGAAAAGCGCAGAACAATCACTAGCAATATCTGCCTTTACTTCCACCTCCTGTGCCATATCCGTCAATGTCCCATCAGCCAGGGGCGATACTTGCTGGACCTCACACTGAAAGAAGAAGAAACAGCTCTTAAACCACCTCTGCACATTGGTGCTCTCTGGGTTTCCTCCCCAAAGAGCGATGTCTCCCAGTGTGTGGGCGCAAGAAGCCTGCCAACCCGGGTAGCTCACAGCAGAGCAGCAATCGTTTGAAACTCCTGCCTGGCTGCTGTGGTTTCCTTTCTCTTGGGTTTTTGTCATGACATGCCTGGATGAGGTGACACACACCTGCACAAACCGGGAGTTTGTGCACCCACCTCTCCACCAGCCTCCTTGTGCTTCCTCTGGTGCCAAGCTCTTCTCAGGAACTTACACTAAGAGCAAGAGCGATGCCACAGGCTCTGCTGGAAGAGGCAGGAGGGAGTAGAGGGCAGGGGTTAAATTCAGGCCTTGGAGAGCTGAAATATTCCAAACATAAGGCGGATGTGGCACTTCCCAGACTGCACGTAAATCAGAGACACATGCTCCCTCTGGTATGGCAGCACATGCGCACGGCTTATTTGGAGGACCCACGCGGTCTTATTTTTTCTGTTTCAACCCACCAGGGCTGAAAAGAGTTTGCTCCAGCTCTACATTGCAGTATAACATGGGGTCTGTCTCCCCAAGGACAAATGGCATGAAAGCTACCTTCAATTTTTTGACCAAAAGGACTCAACAGTGCCCTTTGCAAACGAGCTCCAGATCCCCCACCAGCCCTGGATCTTTCTCTCCCTCTGAACCCTGCCAGGAGCAGCCCAACATCAGGAAACTATTCGAGGGACTGTTCCACATTAGCCACAATCCAGTTGTTAGCCACAGCCTGGTGATATCTTCCTCCGTCCCTTCCCAGGCCGTGATGATGCTGTCTGTGGCATTGGGCAGATTGGAGGTGACCAGCTGCTCTCCCGCCCTGGAGACAGCCTGGTCAGTTGGCAGCACGTGAAGGGACACGCGCTGAGGTCCGTGCCTCTGGCTGTTTGCACGAGCCCAGGTTTGCATCGTCTCACTGGCAGCAGTGTCCTCAGGGTGAAGTCCAGTGCTACGCTGTCAGCGGGCAAAGGGCATGGGCACTGTGGAGCACTTCAAGCAGCCAGAGGATGGAAGGGGGACAGACATCCAGGGAGGACAGACTTGCATGGCCAGGCCATGAAGGGCTTTCATGCACTGGACTTGAGAAGCTCCCTGAAAAGCTCCATGGTGCACAGGGCTGGGCTGGGTGCAAGGCTGGTCTACCTTCCCAGAGGGGGTATTTTGCAAGCAGATACTCTTTGCAGGCTTAAGCCAGCCCTGGCTTCATGCCGGGACCTGCGGCTGTGGTCAATGCAGCGCTGAGCCACCACTAACAAACCCAGCCTGCCGAGCCCCGGCCCCCACACAGCTCCTGGCAGCTCAGCATCACTTACAAGGCACCTCACCCACCACACAGCTCTTACTCTCATCCTCCACATCACCCTGGGTCCTTTCTGATCCAACTGCAGTTTAGCTCTCACAGAAATGTGTCCTTCTGCTCAGCACCCAGCCCAGCGATGGGGCAGGATCTCTGGCAGGGACCACAACACCACCAACAGCAATCTGTGGGTGGGATCTGGGGTCTTGGGGAAGGTCCTCCTTGACATTCTGCCTTGCATCTTTCTTCTGAGTTTTACACTGGTAAAGCAGGAAAACAACACTGCGGGCAGAGTGTTTCTACAGGGTTATTAGTGTGCTCAGATGGTTATAGTCACTTAGCCTCAAATCTCCAGCATTACCGCAGCACTCCAGGCATGCGATAATCTGTCAGGAGCACAACATCTGCCGTATCACCCTGGAAGCATATATTTTTGACTAGCATCTACCATACGACCAGAGCAGAGTGAGGATTGGGCCAGCTCTGCGTTGAAGTGGCCTTGTGTCACCCAGGAGAGGCTGGGCTGTGTTGCTGTCCCCACTCGTGGAGTCATCAGCCAGATGGGACTTGTCCAGTGATGCATAATCATAGAATCATAGAATCATTTAGGCTGGAAAAGACCTTTAAGATCATCCAGACCAACTATAACCCTACTCTACCAAATCTGCTGCCAAACCATGTTCCTAAGCACCACATGTACATGGCTTTTAAACACATCCAAGGATGGGGATTCAACCACTGCCGTGGGCATTCTATTCCAGTGCCTGACAACACTTTCAGTGAAAATAAATTTCCTAATGTTCAACCTAAACCTCCCCTGGCACAGTATGCCTAAGCTTTCTCAGTTTTCTTTTCTTCCCAGTGCCCCCCAGCCAAGCCAAGCTGATGGTGGGGATGAAGAAGATGGCTGAGATGCTGGGGATGAAACCTGCTGCCTCCTGTGTCCTCAGTGACTGGTTCACCCTGATCCACCTCTGCCCTAGGGCAGCCCTGTGGCACTGGAGGCTGCTGTGTTGCCGGACCACCTGACGAGGTTTAGTACTTACCTGTGAACAAGCATCTTCTTGAGGTGGAAGGAGAAGGGCATGAAGCCTCAACCACTGAAGCTGAAAATGGACCTCAATCTGGCAGCCAGTTCCCACCACATCCAGAGGGGCAGAGGGACTGGGCTAACTGGACAGCCTAACAGGTGATGCTAGAAGGCTAACACTGGGTTGAGTATGGGCAGCAAAAGCCACCCTTCAAAGGATGCAAAAATGCTGTTTGGAGCCAGCTGTGACCAACTTTTCCCTGCTGGATTCAGACTGAAATTTTTCTCCCTTTTGAACCCAGGACTGATAGAAAAAGACACACCTGGAGCAACCCCCACTGCATTTCTTGGCTCTGTGATGCCCTCACCCATCCCACAGGCAAAGCCCACAGACAATTGCGGGGAGTCTGGAGCCGCCGGGGCTTGCCCAGCTCGAGGAGGTGTTTCTGAACCCACTCACGGCATCGTGCTGTGGGAAGAACAGCTGAGGATGGCTGGGATGGAGAGGGCTGGGGAAGGCAAGGAAACCAAAACAGAAACAGAGCTCAGAGGGAGGGAGGGGGTCCTTGCTTTTCATCCCCAGGTGAGGCAAGGCAGGGAGGAGGAATGCTTTCCTCTGAATCCACCGAGACCTTGACTGCACCCACAGCCTGAGCCAGGATGGAGCTTGGGGTCCCCACCATCCCAGGAGCTCTGCAAACTTGCCTGCACAGCCCAGCAGCAGCAGCGAAAGCAGACGACAGTGTACCATGAAACCTGGCAGCAGCACAGCCGATGCTTTCCTCCCACTCAAGACAAATCAGCCTTTATCTCCCAGCTAAGTGGGCAAGAGGTGCCTCTTCCGACAATGACTGTGCTCGCTGCCGGGAGCGCGAGCCATGTGCCACGGGCAGGACCTACAATGGCTCTTTGTAATGGGTTTGGAGGAAGCTGCAAGCCCAGGGAAGCAGAACAGGTTTGGCTTACAGGCTGAGCAAAGACCAGGAGCAATTATCAGGGGATCTGAGTGTAAGAAAATCCCCAGCTCCCCCTTGGCCCCCGTAATTGGGATGTGAGGACAGGCTCACCCGTGAGGACACAGGTAAAAGAGCGAGAATCTTTCCATGAGCGCTCCTGGGGATGCTGCCAGTGATAGATCTGTTGATGGCAAGTCCTGCCAGCGTGGCCACTCAGCTCCCTACACAACACCAAAACATGTTGAGGGAAGGACTAACTTCTGCTTAATTTGGAGCTAGAAAAGAACACAGTCCTTCAGATTGTTTGGAAGCATATTGATTTGACTGTCATGGTCCTAGGCTGTCGTGCTGTGTCAAAGCAAGCTATTCTGATAACACTGAAGCAAAGGAAATGTTGAATTTTCCCTTCAGGAAAGGAATTCCCAGGACTGTGATTTTCATTCCAGCTTGGGAGTAAAGGAGGCTGTCCTGCCTCAGCCTTTCCCACGGGACAACAGGCATGTTTTCTTCTCTTTTCCAAGCCCTTGTTCTCAAGCCCTTACTTCTGAAATTCTGGGTTAGGTTTATTCATAACCAGGGATGCTAGAAGGCCTTTTTACTAGTATTGTAATTATAATGGAAATGTCCATAGAATCAGGACTCCAGAGAGAGCAGAGACTGAAGATGAGCACCAAATGCCTCAGGAACCTTGAGGAAATGAGGAGATCTGGCACACGGATTCGGAGAGCCATGGATAAGCCCTTGTCAGTGCTATTCTGCATCACGCTTATGGCCGTAATACCAAACCAGAGCTCCCACAGGGAGGCCATACAGGAGCATCAAAACAAGTGGTGGTGAATAGAGAAACATCTCCCATCTGCTGCTGCCAAAGGCTTTTTCTCCTGTATGTGCAGCAATACGGCCTCAGACTGAATCCAGTCGCTGCAGCTCAGCAGCTTTAGCTAACAGACCCATCTCAAGTCACGGGATCGCTTTCTGTTTCTATTCTCTATTTCTCTGCAGGCCAGTTTGTCTCGGTACGAGATTTTGTCATGCACACTCTTTAACAGATGCCTGAGCTGAGGCACTTCATGGCCGTGCCGCCCACATCTCCTGCTGTGCCGGAGGTTTCCACGTCCACCTGCGTGCCTAGGTGATGAAGCAGGAGGACATGCACAGCCACGTCCAAGGCTCGCTCAGGTTGGTGCCAGGCTGCAAGAACAGGTTCCAAAGCGTGGCATCTCTTGATGGAAATCCAAAACAGACTATTTCCAGAACACGCCCGCCTGTTTCAGCACCAGTCCCCAAATTTTGATCATTCAACCACCCACATCAATACCTGTGAAACAAGTTTCCCAGTCCCCTTCTCACCTCCTTGTAAAGTATCAAGTACCGGGATGACCTCAGGTATAAAATGGTGGGTGGGATATCTGGTTGCTCTTCGTAACCTACTTGCAGCCCAGAAACATGATCAAACCTTGCTCATGGCATCAGATCCACCACTGGATCCCAAGAGGTTTTGTGGCCTTTTCAATCCCATGTTCAGATCTACAACCCAATGTGCAATGATTGACCTAAATGGTCTTGAAGAGCTCAGAGATATTTGGACACAAGCAACTCCCCAACAATGCCAAGAACTAGCTTCACTCTGAAATCTGCAAAACCTACTTCTGCATGACTCCTGCCAAGAGGGCAATAATCCCATCTGCAAAGCCAGGGCCAAGCCAGCCCAAGCCAGGGGAGCTGTGACCCTATTCCATTTTAGAGCAGCAAGAAGGTTTTGCAATAAAGAAACAGATTTCAAAATGAATCTATTCAGAAAAAAGACTCATGGGAACCCCCTGCTCAGGGCAGGTGAAATTTGCTCACATGGCTGCCCAAAAGGGGCAAGGTGCCAAAATGGGGAAAGATTTAAGGTTACTTCTTTAGAAATTGAGGAACTGTAGGTGACCCTTGGTAAAAGCAACCAGATTTCTTTGTGTGCTGCCTCCATTACCAGAAAAAAACAACAACAGCAAAAAAGATGCAGCAAATCAAGGGTTTATTTTAAACCTTACCTCCTGGGTTTTCTGCTCCTCATTCCATAGAGTCATGCTCCTGATTTGCACCATTTCAGAGACAACCTTGCTCTTGGAAATTGATCTGGAGAAGCTTTTCCAAATACCCAAGTGGATTGGGTCCTCTGGCAGAGGCAAATCCTTCTCTTTCCAGAAGAAAAGTGCAAACATGGGGCTAGGGCTGGGAAGCGGGTTTGGGATTTGCTTGTGAAATATATGCATGACTTGTGCTTATTCCCTGCTCCCTCCCTGCCTCCTGCCTGGAAATGAGCTGGATCCATGCACACAGAAACTGCTCAGTCCTCTCCTGGCAGCTTTCCCAATGCAAAGAAAAGGATAAAAAAGGAGAAAAATATTATTTTTAAAACAGTCTGGAAGGAAAGAGCTGTGCTGAGCTCAGGTTAAATACGTATTTCAGGCTCAGTCCTCCTCCTTCCCCCAGAATCAGAAGAAGAGCTCTCATTTTGGTACTCAGCACAGAGGGAGAATCACCCTAACTTCTAAACGCCTTCATTTCTGAGACCTCCTTTAGCTGGACCTTTTTTCCACAGCTCCAAGGCTGCCTGCATGAAAACTGCCATTATACTGATGTTGCCTGGATCAGAAATCTTCTCAGACAATGCAAGTCTTCTGCCAATCCCACCACGTAAACCCAAGCCCCTCCAGGAGCAAGGTGAATTGCCCTCAGGAGGCAGAGCCCCGGGCTAGGACATGGTGATGGCCTTTCCCACCAACTTGCTGGACTATTTCAGGTGCCCCTGGAATTCATTTTTCCCACTTACAAGAAGTCAGTGTCAATGCTTATGAGGTCTTTGCAAAGTGCTTTGAATTCTACAAGTTCACAAGTGCCCTGCTATTAAAAGCAGAGCTTACTTTTGGCCCAAGAACTGCAGCTGAACATTTGGATTTTGATTCAGCCACTCATGCAACCATCAGTTAAACTTTAAGCAATGTACAGAGGTCCTGGTGGCTTCCGTGAGACCAAAGGACACATCTGAAGTGAAGTGCAGGCTTAAGCCAGGCTTTCCAAAGGACTTTAATTGAGTTAAACATTCAACTCCTGATGAAACAGGATGTGGGCACCTGTCCGAATCCCTAAACCTTTTCCAAAAACAGGATATGAAGATAACACTGCTTCACCTGGATAAATGACTTGAGGAGTTCTATGCCCAGCTTGGCCTGGTGTCTTTCCCAAGACATCATGTTTTCCATTACAGGGAGCCAGTCAGGAAATTAATAACTCTGAGCCTTCACAAATGTTGAAGCCATGGAAATGAGGATGGGTGCCCAACAGTGCCAGTAGTTTTGTGTTAGTGGCTCATTCCTGACAATGGTGGAGTGGTCCCTGATCCCACGGAGACATCGGAAGTGCCTCATGATTTTGCAGAGCATTTGAGAACTTGAGCTTGAGCTTGCTTATTCTGCTTAAGCAATCTTCGTCTTGAAAACAAAGTTATGGAGAATCCACTGAAAATCTCTTTGCATCTCCTTAACACTGAGGAAATGAGTGAGATCAACTGCAAACTCCTGCAGCAAGCATGCCCTGCCAGAAATATTTGTGCTTGGACCAGCAAAGCCAACCTTCGCAGGCTGGCTTGGGAGGCCAGACATTTTGCTATTTTGACTCCAAGGGAAAATGTTGCCAGCTGCCAGCATTCAAACCAGCAATGTTGCTTCTGAGCATGAAATCAGCCAGGCAAGACATTGTGATGGGTAGACAGAAGGGGGGAAAGGAGGGCATGGACTTGGTACAGAAACAACCACACTGAGGAACCCAGCTGTGGCACAGAGCTAGAACATGCCCAGGGGTGAAGCCAGATGATATCAAGCAATTGGGACTGTTCGCTTCACATTACTGTCGTCCTTCACCCATTACTTGTCCTAGGAAAGGGGGCAGGAGCTTCTAAAAACATGCTAATGCTTTTGCTTGTGATTGTCTGACCCTGCTCCTGGTCTGGCAGCCTGGAGCAGGTTGGTCCATGGTGTGACCGCACGCCCCACGCGCTGCTCTGGATATCTGGATATTGCACCGGAAGGATGACTCAATCTCACCGAGGCACTGAGGATGAACTCGTGCTGAATTACTCAGAGAGATGATTTTTTTTTTCATGGGGTCCCTCAGCGTGATTGCTCCCACATCAACCACTCTCGCTGCCTCTTCCCCACTCCCCCCGGCACTTTCAGAAGCAGCAAGATGAAAGCAGATGTTGGCAGCTTGCAAGACTTCTCTTTCTGAGCCAGGCAAAAGTGACTTTAATTTTCCATGCTGCTCTAGCAGACTTTTCTGACTGTGTGAGTGGATATGGCCTAATGGTGAGTTTATCAAATGAGTTGGGACGTATAGAGTCGTACATATGTGCTATCAAATGCCTGATTCAAATGAATATCCCACAACTGTTCTTTATAAAAATGAGAATTTATACTTGAAAAATTGTCAATATCAGTACGTTTTCTACAAAGATGAAGTTTCATAGAGAGGTTGGGTTTCGTGGGCGTGTGCTGCCTGCATTTCAAAATCTGTCCACAAATGTTTTCTGTCTGAAACACGTCGAAAACTTCCCTACAAAAAGTGACAGAATATATCTCTCTGCAGTCAGAAATGTGATTGCATCATATGTAGACATATCCAGGCAGGACTGAAGCTAATTCCCTCCCACCCCAACATCAGCATTGCTTGGACAAAGCTGTAAGAGGCCCTGGGCACATATTCTGGCAATTTCAGGATGGGGAGGTCCATGCCACAGAGGCTGGGGTTCCCTGGAAGGTCATGCTGATGCCACCTCAAATATTTCCATGTACTTCAGGGAAAATTCTTCTAGTTCCCCAAAAACTGCTAACAAACTTGTAACATAATGTGACACGTCAATCTTCACATGCAAGTTCTGTAAGTTCTTCACTATGAGGGTGGGGAGACACTGGCACAGGTTGCCCAGGGAAGTTGTAGATGCTCCATCACTGGAGGTGTTCAAGACCAGGTTGGACAGAGCTTGGAGCAACCTGGTCTAGAGAGATGCATCCCTGCCCATGGCAGGAGGGTTGGAACGAGATGATCTTTAAGATCCCTTCAAACCCAAAACATTCTTAGGTTGTATGAATCTGTGGCAGAATAAGTTTCATGCATGGGGCACTGCTGCCTGGCTCTGTCCGAAGCCTTCTACTCCAACATCCTTGCAAAGCAAAGGGTTAATGACAAGGTGAGAGCCTGCAGCCTGGGTCCTGTGGCACTGCCAGCTGCAGCTGGAGGCTCTTGGTGCCAATGGCTTATGAGGACACTCTGAAGAGGCTGCTACGTGCAGGGAGTTGTGCTGGACCTGGGTACGAAATTCTGTGCAGCAGCAGCAACCTCCAAGTGCTTCATTATACGGTTAATATGAATGAAAAACTCCCACTGTCTCCAGCCAATTGTAATTCAATTGTAAAAAATTTGCTCCAGGTGGCAATTTGGCATCTGCCTTCATTTCACCCCTGCACCAAGGGACTGCAGGCAACGCTAACCACTGGCTAATTTTGCACACAGTGGGCCAGCTCCTCAGCTCGTATGAACCAGAGGAAGCACTGTGAGATGTGGAGCAGCTCAGTCAGCTTACACCAGCCAAGGAACTGAGCCCTGCGTGTCGGTCCTTCCAACCAACTGCTCTCAGCTGCAACAGCAGCTTAAAGCTACGAGTTTTGGGCTGCAGCCTGAGACAGGTCATGGGGTTGTTGTTTGCATCCACAGCTCCTTTAAACGTCCGCTCTCGTGCGGTGTTATCGCTCTGGCATTCCAGAGCGCTGAGCCCTGGCCTCAAGCAGCCGGAGGAATTTGCTCCCCAAGCACTAATTCCTTCTTTTTCCCCAGAAGAAGCCCATGGGACGGCTCCTATTGTGCAATGAGGATGGGCAGGTCTCTTGCCAGTCTCCAGATCCAGGCTCCGGGCTTGGTCCCCCCAGCTCATCCAGCTCTACAGCATGAGCTAGGTGATGGGACCATCACGCTCCAGCCCTGGTGGGACTGGGACAAGCCCAGGGTGAAGAAGGGCTGCACAATTGGGTGCTGCTGGAGGGCAGCAGCCTCCTCCTCCTCTTCCAGCCCATGGGTGCCCAGGTTTGCATCAGCTCATCCAGAGGCAGAACTGGGACCTGGTCTTGGGGAGATGTGTCACATCTCAGGTCCTTGCTCCTCTGATTCCCACTGGTTTTGAGGACAAAAAGAAAGGTTTCTCTGCACAGAGGGTAGCTTAGCTGCAGGACTCCTCGCCACAGGGCAAAGCTGCAGCAGAATTTCAGCGTGGACTGAATTCACAAGGATAAAAAGAAATTGTACACATACAAGAGCAATAGTTTAAAAAATAAAGATGTGGGAAGGAGATACAAAAGCTTCAGGATGAAAACCAGGCTAATTGCTTGGGTTAGGAGGAGGCTCAACCACATTTGCTTACTGCAGGGGTTTTTTCACACTTCTTCTGCTGCAGACACTGCTGGTGGAGAAAGGCTTTGGGACTAACTGGGCTGTGGGGCTGGTGAATCATCCCGGGTGAGCTCTGAAGGAGCCAGCAAGCTTTTCCAGAGTCTTTTTGTTGACAAGAACGTTGTGCTGACAAAACAGCCCATTTTCCCCCGTCTAACTTCCTCCTTATCAGCCGCTCATTGCAGGAGTGTTGGCTGACACGGGATCGTGGCAGACGCTGATTATTAAGCTGTTGACAGAACGCTCATCCACTTTGAACAGTTATCATCGCAGGGAGCATCCACCACGCAGGCTGCTCCTGACAGACTCTCATCAGCCAGATGCCATGTGTCGGGGAACCTCCTTGAGATGCATGCCCCCGTTTTCCCTCTTAATGTATTTAAAGGAGTTTCCCAGCAATGTTGTGGTTGATTAGCCCTGCAGAGCGATTTATGAGGGGACATGGTGACAAGTAGACCTGGAAATGGTTCTTACCCGTCCCACCAGATGCGTGCATCTCTGCATGGGAATAGGTATGAAGTAGGAGGGGGATTAATTTGGGTTGTCCTAATGAGCAGGGAAAGGAAGGAGGAGCACTGGACCGTGCCTTCATGGATGGGGAAAACCCACCAGAACAGACCTACACCTTGCCCAGGCTTCCATCACTTAAATGGTTTTGAGCTAAGGCTCCTGATTGCAGGAAGTGGCTGAACGCCACGCCAAAGGCTGGGATTAGAGAGCCAAAGCAATCTTTGGTGCGTTTTTTCCTGAGCTCACTCTATTTTTCCCCACCTGGAAATGGTGCTCAAGGATGACAAGTTTAGTGGATGGGCTCAGCATCCAGGCAACCTCTTAGAGCAGGGTAGGAAGGATAGAAAAGAGCAGGGCAGGAGGAGGAAGACTTTGGTGAGATGCCCTCACTCCTGCTGGGGCACGGCTCTCCCTCCCCGCTGCTTTGCCATCCAGGCAGTTCCTCTGCTAGTCACAAGGAAGCAGCAAAAACACCCCCAAGCCCACGCTGCAGCACTGGAAAACTCAAGGTTTCACTTTGATGTCTGCCTGAGAGATGAAAAGTCTTAATCAAAGCCAAGAGCATGTAAAACAGCAGACTTCAAAATGATTGAGCACTCCAGCCCTCTTAGGTAAGTGCAAATGGGAGGATTATTGTGGCATGGGCAGTCAAACGTGTATAAGCTTTAATCTAACTGGAATGGGACGCAGTCAGTGAGGGCACAGCGATGTAGGCTCGAGCACACACCATGCAAGGCTTGCCCACAAGTACTATGGTCTCTCATCTGTCCAGGGTTCGTGCTGCTCCCTGCTCCTCCCCTGTGCTGGCTGCATTAAAGCTGCCCAGGGCAGGGATGCCAGGTTTGGCCCCGCTTTGCTTTCCAGCCCCAGGACTAGCTGGTTTTGCAGAGGGAATTTGTCTACCCGGGGACTCCAAGTCCCTCTCTTCATTTCCCTGCGTCAAAGGGTTTCAAAAGGCCTCTGTCTGCAAGGCTGAAGAAGACTTTTAAAAGGTTTTTAACCGGTCACTGCTGGTGAGATGGGGACAGGACTGGACATAGGCTTCATGAGAGAATCATCTTCCCAGTGCTCTTAGGGCTTAATGTGCCAGGGAATAAGGAATAACCATGATGTCTAGATGGGCCAGATCAGTGCAAAAATCTGCAGAAATCAGGAGGGATGGAGAGGAGAGGACTTGCTGCAGGCCAAGCTCTCACTGGGCTCCTGCAACATATTTGCTCCTTGCACTTAGTGCTTGAAGTGAAAACATCAGAACTGGCCTGGTGGAGGGTGGCTTGGGTGACCAGCTCAGATGCTGATGTGGGGATGCTGGAGTAGAACCCAAATGTGCTCATTTCTCGTTGCAGTGTTTGTGTCATGTTGGCTCCCAGCACTTCACAACCACGCTCCAAGTGCAACAGCACACACACATGAGCAAGTTCTTCTGGCACAGGGAGGAACCTGCCATTGAAAAAGTGCTTTTCCCTTGATTGGAAAAGCTAATTAGAAATTAGGGAGGAAGGAGCATCACATCAAGTAGATTTGCAGGTTCTTTCCTAGCCCATCAGGTTTGCAGAGAGCAAGGGGCCAGCTTCTCCTGTGAGCCAGTGGAGGAGCGCGGGGGGATGGATGAAGGAGACACTCGTCTTTAAGAATGAAGAGGACATGAGACAAAATGTTCTTGCTCGATGTTGTAAACAACCCTAAAGTGTTTTGAAAGACCCTGTCAATATAAATTACTGACAAACAAGATGCTGGAATTGCAAAAGAGGAACCCAGCTGGAGAAAGGCAGCTCCCAGAGTGCCTTGCCGCCGTCCACCTCAGCCACTCAACAGCGCTGGCACCGCTCCCCTCTGCCCTCACACATTCTTCTCTATTCTTCCCCCTCTCACACAGAGGAGATGCATCAAGTGCTCTGTGCGAGATGAGTGCTCTAAAGCATCCTCCAGTCCCAGCTTCTGCGGCCTTGCGAGCAGAGGGAATTTACCAGCGGAGCTCTTTGCGCAGCGCTTTCCTGCTGCAAGTATTTCGGGATAATTCCCTGCACAATCCATCCCCGTGCACGGCCACATGAGCTGCAACCGGCGTGGAGGTTTGCAAGGTCTGCTCAGCGGTGGCTGTGTCCTGCTCCATCCCTGCAGGGCAGCCCATCACGGAGCTCTTCGTGTTCACCGTGGGGTAAAAGTGCACGGAGGCCATGGCCAGGGAGCAGCTGCTGTGCCGTAAATTCACACCCTGGGTTACCTTGTGTTAACTTTCTCATGTGGCCCTACCTTCTCCTGGGATGGCAGCCCGCACTCTGGGAGAAGCAGCCACAGCACTGCCTGCCTGACTCAGCTTCAGTCACAGGCAGCCCAGGTGGTAACGCTGGCAAATAAAAGCCCAAACTGGAGTAATATTGTTCTCTTAACCACGGCACTGGGGTGACTGGAGCTTGCCAGGAAGGTGCTGCACGCTCTCCGTGTGCATCGGGATGCAGGGATGGGGAAAAGTGAGCTCACACACACACCTGGGTCATACTTCATTGCAGGCTGGGGCCAAAAGTCCCTTCTTGAGGATGTGTTAACCATCTCTCAAAGAGATCAAGTGAAAGAAACCCTTGCAGGAGCTGCTGGTGTGGTGAGCTCCGTCTAGCCCCAGCACCAGCCCTCTTCCCATCAGTGCTCTCATGATATATCTCAGGAGGATCTTAATTATACCAATGGGAGTTACATCTTCAAAACCTCTTTGTGTCTGAGCTTTAATTACCAAAGCAAAGGCCCACCGCAGCCCCTCAAATTGTGTGTTTGCACCTCTGATGTTTTAATCTGGTACCTGATGAGTTAGACCACTGAAACAGATGAAGACTGGGAACTTCTGCTCTCAAAGACTCTCTGCCATTTCCCGATACCACCCCATGAATGGCATGAATTAGAGCTCTGCACTTTTTCTCTGCTGTTTAAAGCACAGATGTCTAAGCAGAGCTCCAGGAAGGGAGCTCTGCCTGGTGCAGAGCCATGGCATGCACATGGCGATGGTTTAAAGCCATATGGGATTTCCACCAGGCTTTGCTGTCCTTGGGCCCCGAGTTCAGGGCGAGGGGAGTCCTGCCATGTCCCTCCTCCAGAGGGGTGGCTTTACCAGCTACAAAAATAAACTCTAGCAGCTTCATCCACCACTGAAATACAAACACGGCCAGGATGGCAGTAAGCCAAGGAAAGAGATAATATTTTTCTTAGATATTAGCCTAGTATGAAATCAGAGCAGAAGTATACTCAAAGAAAGTCTTGACAGGGAGTAATGATGGTTTCAGGTGGGCTTTTTAAAGTTTAACTCAAAAGCTGAGAAAATACTGAATTCTAACAACCCTCCCTATGATTAAAGGGTCTCAGTGTTACCCCCCAGAGCGGCACCAGTAGGAAGTGATTTTCAGAAGGATTTAGTGATTATCTCTGCTTGTGCTTACGTTACAGGAGAGCCAGCCAGGAGCTCACTGGTCCTTTAGCAGCACTGAGCCTGGCTCTGCCAATGGCACCAGTGCCCACCAAGCCCTGCCCTGGCACAGAGGTCACCACGAGGCCGGGGGAGCAGCAGGGCTGCCCTTGGACCAGGGCTCTGCAGCTTGCCAGAGCCACAGGATGCAAGCAAGGACCAGAGAGAATCAGGGAATCATAGACTCATTTTTGTTGGAAGAGATCTTCCAGATCATTCAGTCCAACCCAGCACTGCCAGGGCACTACTAAACCATGTCCCTTGGAACTGCATCTCCATGGCTTTTAAACCCCTTCAGGGATGGAAACTCCACCACTGCCCTGGGCAGCTTGGGCCAGCCCTTCACAACCCTTTCAGTGAAGAAATTTTTCATAATGTCCGATCTAAACCTCCCCTGCTGCAACTTGAGGCCATTTCCTCTCGTCCTGTCACTTGTTTAGTGTCTTCTCCCTGGGAGAAGAGACTGACCCTACCCTTGTTCCAACCTCCTTCCAGGAAGCTGTTGAGAGTGAGAAGGTCTCCCCTGAGCCTCCTTTTCTCCAGGCTGAACAACCCAAGGTCCCTCAGCCACTCCTCACCAGACTTGTGCTCCAACTCCTTTACCACCTTTGTTGCCCTTCTTTGGATACACTCCAGCACCCCAATGTCCCTCCTATAGTGAGGGACCCAAAGACCTTCTCCATGTGCATCTCTCTGTCTCTCAGTCAGCTTTGCCTCCCCTTGGGGCTAAAAGTACCTCGCTAGTGAATCCCAGAGCAGAGCTGGGGTGACAGTCTGACCCAGGGATGGGAGTCAGGGGCAGGCAAATAGAAAACAGAGAGAAACTACCCATTTTTGTTGCCACCAAGATGCCAGCTATCATCCCGTGCAGGGGCACCGCTCTGCAGCCAGCCCACGAGGAGCATTTTGGCTGCCGTCTGTCCCTGTCAGCCTGCAGAAACATGAGACGATGGACGGTTCGCAGGAGCAGAACTAACAAGCCAACAAATCAGGCCGCTGCCATCTCCTCCGCCCCTCTCTGTCTGGTTCAATAACAGCCGATGGGGGAGGCTCCCAGAACTGCTGAATGGCTCCATAACCAGGAGCCAAAAACATTCAAAACCACACATCTAAATTAATTCATCCCAAAGCATCCGCAGACAGCAAAGGGGAGGGGGGATGGCGAGGGAGGAGGTGGAGGAAAAGAAACAGAAGAAGGAGAAACGACTTGGCCTCTTTTCAAGCCCTTCTAAAAATGCTGAAAGAGTTTGGCAATACTAATAAAAACCCTGTACAGCAGTTGCCCTAATTTCTCTGAGCAACATCACCAGGATGCAGGCGACAGGATGGCTGTGGCATGTCAAATAGGGGCTGAGAAGGACGAGGGAAGAGTTTGGAGGTGCAGGATATCAAAATGGTGATGGCAAAGCTTGAGTCTGGCAGGATGGAGGGACAGACCCAGGGCAGCCGAGCTGCTGGACTCCCATTTGGATGACTCCCAGCTCCATCTCTGGTCCTCCACATCTTACCCTTCCAGGTTTTTGTGCCCTAAGCCACTCTCCATACATGTGACTTAGCCCAGAGCGCTCAGCTGACCACCTCAGGAATGGCAGAGTTGGATTTTAGCATCATATAAAGGAAACATGTGATATAAGATTGTCTGCTGGAATGAAATTCTACAGAGCTTCAACAACCAGCAAGCAAGCACAAAAGCAAAGCGTTAGGATCCAGAGTAAGGGAGCCCAGCAGCCAGGCTGACTGCTCGCCTGTAATGTGGTGTGGGGAACATTTTTTTTCAAATAGCATGGAATCCGTACAGGAGAAAAGATTAAGATCACATCAACTCAGCCTTTGAACCCCCTCTTAGTGAGGTGAGGGCTGAGGGAGCACTGTGAGGTTCCTGCAGGCGTGGGCAGTGTGGCCAAGGTTTTCTGAAGTGCCACCAGAGCTGCATTTTGGGCTTAATTTCTATGAAAAAATTTTGTTACTCTAGAGAAGCATCGGCAACATGCCATGTGGTCACACCTGGCTCATCATGGCCAAAGAGAGGTGATTTGGGGTGCCTTTGGAGTTGACTTCATCAACTAAAAGCTCAGGAAACAAGGTCCTTCAGGAATTTTGAGCTCAATACTTTATATTTTAGGTTTCCAACATTAAACATCATGTTAGTAATGGAGTTTAGATGACTCCATTCCTGGAGGTGTAATCTCAGGCTGCTGACTGGATTTCCCAGCTACGGAACAATGGCATTTCTAGGGCGGTGGTAGACGCAGGTGCATGTTAGGAGTTGCTAATTTGGAAGGCTAGCATTGATGTTAGCAATACAACATTTAAGGACTGTAGCCCATCAAACTCCCAGGATAACCAAGGTCAAAACCATTTTTGAGTCATCCCATCGAATCTTACAGGGATATATAAAAATAATTGTACAGGCTAAAGCTAATGACTGAATGCAAACACTCCCACTGCTGCAGAACTTGGTGACATTCAGCCAAAAGGTCAGTATTCTCACGATGGTATTTGCATTCTCCATCTACATACATTAGAAGGAAATCAAAGGAACTGAAAGAGGTGGATGAATGGCCTGGAAATGTTGACAGGTCCCTGTTTTGAACAGGGCCTTGCATTTATTTTCATCCCTTTAACTATTAAAGCTGAGCAACAAAACACCCTCTGGAGTGTTGGGTCTTTTACTCCCTCTGACCAAGATCCCCTTAGGGTGAGGACAACACACTTGTGTAGGGCCAGGAGCCCCACCAGAGCAAGCTGGGACATTGAAGCTGCTAGATAACACCATGCTCCAGCTGGGGCTTGCTATCTGGGAAGATGCTGGGGCCTTTTGTAGGCACCAGCAGAGAATGGGACTGCTCTATCAGGGCTACTTTAACTCAAGAGAGGGGTGTTTAGAAGAAGAAAACTGTGAACTCAAGCTCTGTTAGGTCATGTAGCATTTTTGGAGTGCCCCTCATCTCAGTAACAGTTGAGGGCAATTAAAGATTGCGGAGGGAAACTCACAGCTTTTGGGCAGGGGCCACTGAATCCCCATCTGACTCCAGACTGGCCGTCTCCGGTTGGGATGAGTGAGAAACTGGGCTTTTCTGTCTTTCAGAGCTGATGTTTGTTATCTGGGGAGTGTGGGGAGGGAAGAGGTGTTAGGAAATCTCTCTGACTCAGTCTTAAAACTTGCTGCAGTGTAGTGTGCTATGTCTGAGGGGTTTCTTCCTCTGAGCCCTACCCTAGTTGCAGAAGAAGATACGGCTCCAAAAGTTTAAACCTCCAGCTAATTGTAGATAGACTGTCCTTTTAGTCTCCAAGTTAAACCTTGTTTCTCTGCAATATGGGACGTTGGAGACATCCTGTACCAGAGAAGATGGGCTTGGTCAGAGCACTTCTAAAGCCTGGGGCTTGCTGTACTAAGTGGCTGCTCTTAAGGCAGTTTCTGCTGGTGTCTGAGGCATCTCAGACAGCAGAACCCATCTTTTTTGTCAAAAAAAGGCTGCCATGTACATGAGCCTAGTGAACCATATTCTCAAAGTCTGATGAAGGATCAAAGTCGGATAACCCTCCTCCTTGCTCCCCAGAACAGGCTGCCATGGTGGCTTGTTGCATCAACTGTATATGAATGTGAAGTCCCAGTTGGGATTTTAATCACAGCAGATGGTTGAGTAGAAAGCAAAGACCCTCCAGATCAGCCAAACCTGGAACATGGGCTCTGCTATACCAGAGGACACTGGTGGTGGGGTCCAGCTTTCTTCTCTCACAGGTACCAGAGGCTTTGAAACATCTACTGCATCTTTATGTGTGTGCAAGGGGAAGACATCCCACCCTGGCTTTGGGAGGTGTTTGCTCTCAGCCCTCGGCTAGGGAAACCATCAATAAAGGCTCAAAATAGGAAATGCCTTCAAAAAAATTTAGGGGGAAAACTAGTCTTTGCTGATCTTATCAGAGGGGAAACGGGAATTGGGCTTTTGGGAGGAGACATTTCCCACCCCTGAGGGCTGCCAAGCCAGCCCATGCTGCAGCAGAGCCCTGGCAGCGGTCGTGTGCAGGATGCAGGAGAAGGCCTCTGTGACATTTCTTTCAAAAATAGAGCAGGGGTTACCCTTTCTTTCAAAACTCTTCCCGGGAAGGAGCCGCCCTCTCCCCAGCGTCTTGCTGTCCAGTTGCTCCGTGCATGTTAACCAGCCCCACCGGAGGGTCCAGCCTGGCTCTTCCCTGTGTGTCGGAGCTGGGAGAGCAAGTCCCACTTCTCCTGCTGGTGGCTTCCCCTCATGGTGCCAAAAAGTTCAAGGTAACACCAGGGAAAAGCAGGGATGTGACCATCTGTCTTAATAATGAGGCTCTCCCCTACACTCTAGTCCCCAGCAGGGCTCTAAGCCAGCCAAGCAGGAGACCATCCAGAGCTTATGATGGAAGAGGAGCTATAGCAGAAATTTTAGGAGAAATGCCAGATCCTTGCAAGTCCTCAGCGTGAGACAACCCCATGCTGCCCTGCTCTCTCAAGACAGATGTTTCCAGGTGTGGCCAGGCCAGACCATCAGGCAGCTGGTCTAACTTAGAGTCAAAACAATGACACATTCAGAGATTTGGTGCCCAGAGGGTTACACACCAGGTCAGCAGGGAGATGAAGGGTGGTGATTTGGCAGATTTTAGGTGGCAAAGTCCCACAAGTCCCCTTTAACTGGCCGAAGATTGTTCTGCGGATCCAGGCAATGTCTGCTCCTGGGTTTGCGCCTGTTTAAAAATCAATAAAATAATTCTGGGCTTCTGGAGGGTGTTGTGACACTCTGTGGATGTGGCTGGAGTGTTTCTAAGTTCCCCCCCCGGAAAGATCTCTGCAAGTGCAAATTGGAATTGCATTAACCTTTTCCTGGGTCGCTTGCAGACCAGTTTCACTCTAGCACCCAGGGGATTCAAGCTAAGATTAAGGTTCTCTCCTGCAAGATAATAAAACATAGTCAAAAGCCATGTTCAGATGGGTTCATCACCTGAACAAAAAGGAAATGAGGAAAGAAGAGACCATGAGCATCCCCATTGAATGGATCAAGGGATGGGGGAACCAAAACTGCAGCCAGACCAGGAGCTGAGATTTCACCTCTGCTCTCCTGTGTCCTGGCCCAGAGCTCTGCTCTCCTGAGCATCCATTCTGGAGCTGCTGATGCTCTTCGCGCGGTGGGAGGGATTGCATCTACTGCGCTGCATTACCTGCAGGGCATGCAGCTAATTACCAGCCACACACTCCAGCAAATGGTTCCACCATAGAAAAAGGTTATTGACTGAATAAGAGTGCAGGAAAATGGCCCAATCTCTGATAAGGTAACCTCCTTTTTCTAAATGGTTAATCTCTAACATTAGAGCTAGTATGTTAAAGGAGGTTTAGGACAATTTAATAGCTCATAAAACTTTATGGTCCCAGTTGAAATTGGAGTGATAACTCTGGAGTGTAAAGCTATACTTTGCTAAATATCTCCCTTAGATTTTTTATTTTATTTTATTATTGGAAGCGTAACATCTGCTACAGCAAAATAAAATGGAACAATTTTCACTGTTGAGAGACGTGAGCATTCTGCTTCCCTTCATTCTGTTTATATGTTTATTGCTTAAAACTTTGGCGTCGATATTATCCTTGATTATTAAGATTTCAATCACTTCAAGGAAGGGAGAGATAAAATAAGCCAAAATGGACCCATGAGCAGTTTAACCTGTGAGCTGAATAGAAACTAAGAGGATGCTAAATCATAGACATCAATATTGTTGGGAGTCTTTAAATTTCAGATAATTTGGTTAAATTTTGTCCGTGACGTTGCTACATAAAGCAACATGAAAATCATCATGAAAGGGACAAGTGGAGGATGTGGGAGATGGTTGACCTCTAACAGTCCTCGTCTTGGTACAAGGTGCAGCTCTTCCTCAGTTTCCCCAGATGTTGATTGCTGGTGACTCCTCTTCTCCCGAGCAGAAACCTGCAGCAGAAAGACTCATCCCAAAGGTGAAGCGTACTCCTGCACTGGGCAGCAAAGGTGGCCCTGGGAAATGCCTACATCTCTGACAGGACATGTTCTTTGTGAATCCCCGCACTGGGAGATTCTCTATAATACCCCAAATACTGGGATTTTTTTCTCCAACAAGTATATATTTGCTATTCTTCCCCAATTCTTTTCAGCATAAATCTCAGTTCACACTTTCAGGCCACATATTTAACAGGAAAAATATGTTTCTAAAAGAGCCATATGAGAAATGAACCGGCAACTTATGAAGCCAGAGCGGCCAGAGCATCAGCAGTGATTCACACGGAAAATGAAATGAAAATGTTAGTGAACGCCAGTGAAGGGTGCTCCGGCGGGAAGAGGGCCAGCACAGCCCAGCACAGGCTCCTGCAGCAGTGATCTTTGGTCCCTGGGGCTTAAAAAAGGAAGTTTGGGATTTATTCAATGGTCCTTGTGTAGAAGACAGCTTAACTCCAAGTACCAAAACAGGGATGATGAGAGCCTGGAGGTTTGGTTTAAGCTTGGCTCTTATTTGGTGTCCCTTGCTCGGCACATCACCCGGTGCTTCATTAACTGGAGTCACTGGTAATGACTGGGTGGTACTGGAGCACACAGCAGCAAGCTTTCCCCCTGTTGCCAGCAGTCCCCTAAAAAGCCTTCCCTGTAATTTTGAGTATTTAATTGCCTCTTGGAACACAAGGAAACCGTTTTGGCACAGACCTGACAAGAGCAGGACGTCGTGTACAGGCTTGAAAGGGCTCATTCCTCCCTGACAAGCCTCAGCTCTGGTACATCCCGTTCGGGCCGGACAACGTGTCCGTGTCAGGCTGTGTGGCTGGGCTCAGTGTGGGAGGGTGTGAGTGGGCAACCCATGGGTCCTGCAGAGTCGGTTCCTCTGCTTTCCCCTGCCATGCTTTCCCAGGCAGATGGTGGCATGCACAGATGTCCCCATTCCTTTTAATTCCTCCCCAATATCTCCTGGCATAGAAGCGTGCAGCTTCCCTGCCCGCCAGCTGCGTGCAGGGCAGTTTTGTGCAGATGCTTTCCCAGATAGTCCATGATTCAGCAAATACCAGGGCAGTGGCTGAAGAGTTAAAGAGCTTCTTGTTAAGTTCCCCCCAGGGATCCCTTCCCAAGCCTCAGTCTTGGCCTTTGCTGAAAGATTTCCTCCTTCCCTGGGATGTCATTTAGGCCATTAGGGGATCTTTTGCAGGGAATAATGCCTATCCCTTACACGTGGTCCCCTTAATTAGTAATTAGGATAATGCAATATTGAAAAAGCAAGGCACAAATTTAATTAGTTGTGTTTTATTAGAGTAACTAAGGAGAAGGCCCCCGCACTCCACTGGAGGAAAGAGATCGATGCCGAACATCTATTTTCACTAGAAAACAATTGCAGCTGACGGCTGTCTGCGGCGCGGCAAGAGGGAGCGTCCGCCCACCGCAGCCATCCCTGCCCACCGAAGGGGAAGGGGAAGCTCAGGGCCTGGCAAAGAAATGATCAATATCTCCAGAGAGCATCTGTGTATTCTCAGTTATCGTTACGGAGCAGCTAATAGGAGCTGACACATAGCTATAGGGAGATGGCTTCCATTACTCAATTAACTAATTATCTTTTAAGCTGTTCTGACTCAAATGGGAAATAATGGCAGAGGAGTTTGGCTTTTGCATCTATTTTCCTTTTTGGTGAGTTGGTTGGTCTGTTTTGAAGCGAAGCCCTTCCCACTGCCACCCTCTTGTCCCCTGGCTCGCCCCGCGGGGACACCAACCATGTGATGCACCACAGCACGGCCGTGCCTGGATGGTCACCCCATACATCTGCTGGGAGCAGCCACTGCATTCCTTCCAGGCTGGTCCTCCCTCCGCAGATGCTCTCCACACACCTTGGCGGAGGGTGCAGTGGGTCTTGGTGTGTCCCTGTGCTACCAAGATGAAATAATACCTGTTTGCTCTGCAAACCCTTCTCATGGCCATATTGAGAGAGGTGTTTCCTCTTTGGCAGAGCCGGTGTGCACGCAAACTTGCCTTTATTTACATGCTTTCTTCCTACCATGAAACCCTCCCGCGTGGGCACACCACACTGTATCCGTGCCAATGAGTCAATAAGTGCCATATCTTTGCATGACTTAATAAAGCCACCAGACAGCTTCCAGTCTACCTTTTCCTACCTCTGCTCTGTTCCATAATTGTTAGTTTTTCATGAAGCACCGAGAGCAGGGCCCTGCTGCGCTAGGAGCTGTGCGTGGTAAGATAAAGGGACTGCATGCAGGCACTTGTAGCTCAGATAGGAAGATAAAGGCTGGAAGAAAAGAATTATTCTTGTCTAGCTTAGTTGAGGGAGAAATAAAAGCGTTGCTGAGGAGTTGCTGATGGCCACTGCTCCAAGGGTCCCAGGCCAGCATATTGTCCTCGAGGGCAGCCAAGAGCTAGCAGCACAATGCCAAGCTGTGAAAAAATTACTCAGAACCACGTGGACTTGAATGGAGGTCAGGCTTCAAAAAAAAACCACAACAAACCAAATGGCAAAGATAAAATGTGAACTCACACCCATTTCTCAACCTGGATGCTTGAACCACCCCAACAGATGCTGCTCTGGTCCCTGCCACAGAGGGGATGCAACGACATGAAGGGAGACAGGCTGTGAGCCCAACCTCCCCGCAGGCTGGTGGAAGCGGAGCCTTTCACGATGTTTAATGTTCTCCGGTGTGATTTCGTATAGAGAGATCAGTCAGGCTTTGATAAGATCATAGCAGGAGGACAGGAGGAAATTGCAGCCTTGCCCAATGCTTGATTTTACGCTGCTGAACTTGCTGTATCTGGGACATTATAGTCCAGCCTTAATAGCATCATATTAAGCTGAGACAATGCAGCCCTGTGACCTTGCGATGCTTGATAGCCATATGTGCTATTTTAATGAAAAATTGGGACTTAAGTAAATGGCCGCCCATCGGCAGAGGGCTGTTAACGGGATCGCGCTCCGAGCAAAGCCCAGGCCCGGGGGAAAGGCTGGGGAAGGAAATTGGGATGTAATAGCCATAATCATCCCTCAGTGAATGACCTTCCACCTCCTCTGATGATCACGGTCCATGATGCTCACAGAGGTGCATCCCCAATAGGGCCACCAACCCCCAGGGCTGGACCTGGGGCTGCTGGGCTCTGCTGCTGGTTCTGCCTTCAGCGTACACCCAGATTTGGTGATGGGCCTCGGTTTCCCCCCAGCTGAACCTGAACAAGCTGCTGCTGCCGCATCACTTGGATGCATGAAGGACAAAGCATAGCCAGGTTCTCAGCTGTTGCCCCTTGCTCTGCTCCAGCCTCCCCCACGCCAACACCCACGGCCGGTGATCAGGGACACGGGGCAGCCGCCCCTTCCAGGCACACGCACTGCTTTCCTCCCCCAACAAATTGAAGCTGTAAATATTGATAGCTTTCTCTTCCAGGGCTTTTTAATGCCCTCTGATACTTAGAAACTATTAAGCGCACCCATCATTACTAACCTGCGAAGTAAATGCGTCCTAATGGGCAGGCGAGCTACGCTGGCCCCAACAAATCATTTCTAATGAATAGTACCTGGCACATCCATCACCCTGAAATGCCAAAGCAAATCCATCTGCGTTAGCCGCTGAAAAGAGCCAGGCAGAGCTTGCCCTCCCTTTCTTCCCAAGGTAGGGGAGGGTTTGGCTCGCAACACGTAAGTGTGACTGTTTCCAATCTTCTCCCATTCCTGCACTCAGGAGCTTCAAGGCGCATTTCTCAAGAGCCGAGCTGCTCCCGCACACAATGGCGAGAGGTCTCTGGCAGCGGCATGAAAGGTTTTAAATAGAAACCAGCGTTTCTCCCTCGCGCGCACACAATGCTTCCCTGACCCTTTCCCGACCTCACCCTCAAATCTGGGGTTCACAGCCCCAGCCTTGAACCCGGCTCTGTTTTTTCATGTTTGGCCTCTCTATTTCCTGAGGTCAGGCAGCCCACCGCTCCATTAGCATGAAGCAACTCAGGGCTCATTTGCCAAAACTGACATCCTGGGAAAGTCCTGATGAATTTATGAATTAGAGGCTACGGATGCCAGTAAAAGAATTAAGGAGTTATTTATTTATATACATACGTATATATTTATGGTTGGGGTTTTTTTGTTATTTGCAGGAAATCAGCTGGGATGCTGCTGTTTTCTCTTTTCTGAAAAGTGCCATCAGCCTTGAACGCTGCTGCAAAGGCTGCGTCAGCAGCAGTTTTCTTTTAAAGAGGAAAAAACACATTTTTAAAGGTCTGGTTTGTTTTTTTTTTAGTTGTTAGGTTTTTTTTGTTTTCTTAAAGGAAGGGCCAGAGAAAGAAAGTTCAGGGAGCAGGAGGGCGAGGGAGCCAGCTCGGCATCCCGGCAGGGTGAGGTGCTCTCACCTTGCAGGACGAAGCGATTGCAACACCGAAGCAAAGAGGTAAAATTTATATCCCATAAATCACGTGTCAAGTGCCTGCAAGGAGAGGTCATTAAACAGATGTATGAGGCAAGAGGCAAAGTCCATCCATTTCAGAAGACGCTCCCAGTGTCAGCAGCTCTCCAGAAGCCTGGAGAGGAAGGGATCCAAGCAGCGCACCAGCAGCTTTCCTGATAGTCTTATTTATTTCCTCCACGATTTATTTGATTGCATTTTCTTTATTAGAATAACTTCCTGGGCTTTCCCCTGTCAGAGCCGCCCGATGTGGGGGATGTGGGATGGAGAGGGGAGGGTAGCACATCAAACAGTGGGGGAGGCACAGAAGGATGGAGTGATGGATGGAGGCTGCCCTGCGATTAATAATCAAACCAAGAGCTTTTACTGGGAGTCATGTGGAAAACGCAGCTTTGGAAACATTTGTCTTCATCCCACAAACAAGTGGTGTTTCTCTCCCTTTCTTTGTTTCTCACCCCCCTTTTCCTCCCTCCCTCCCTCCCTCTCATTTGGCTTTTCTTGCCCAGATTCACTGATTACAATCTTTTCCATCCTTTACCTGCTCCAAGTGGCTCCTGTTCTGCTTTGATTTATGCTTTGCTTATCTCAGGTTTCAGTGGAAAAATAATGACCAGATAATAAAGAGCACTAAGTAGCTTTTCAAACGACATGGCATCCACCGTGTGGTCCTGCAGGGAGGGAAATGCTGCCATGGCCTTGGGCCAGTGCGGAGGGAGGATAACGGAGAGAAACTCCGCTCCCACTGCAGCCGTGGTCCAGCAGCTCCTCACCAGGTGAAAGCGGAGGACACCTTCCAGCAGGTTCCTCAGCCAGCCCCCCAGTGACATGCAGAGGGTCAGGCAATTTCACTTGGCAAACTGATGCTGTGATTTTCCCAGGGCTTTTGGCCAGTATTACGGTGGCTGTTGGTCGTCCCAGGTACACACAGTTCAGGACACCAGTTTCTCCTGGGCAGAATCACCGGGATGCTCTTTCCCTCCTCCTTGTTTATATTCTGGACAAACCCTGACAGAAAGATAGCAGACCCCCAGCTCCATCCTTCAGACCCAAACCCCACTGGGCTCTTGTTGCTCCCAAGGGACCCTCAAGGGCTTCAGATCATGGGGATCAGCTGTTACTATAGGGGTAGGACCCATAGGTTTCCCTGCCTTATTCCTCACTGTCTGCAGAGCCACAGAGCTTCACCGTTCTAATTTTCCCCATCCCCTGCCCCAGTGTCATCTGGTTAAAGAATTGCCATTAATTTTAGGGTAGGAAGGACCCATTGTTTACTGTGCGATGAGGGAAAAGGGAATGTTTTTGTTGCCAACAGACTATTTTTAATTGTAATGTAGATCCAGTATGGCCAGCAAGGTAGCTGCTGCGTGGGAATAGCAGGTTGTTTGCAGAAGAAGTTGGACAGCAGACAGCCGGGAGAAGGGGACAGAGCATCGCTGAGACAAGCACGGGGACGCACAGCAGTGCTCGCTCGGCCCGGGACACAGCGGTAGCCAGCCCTGTCCCTTCCAGTCCACACTGCCAACAAATCATCCCCCAAAATGTGCTGCTCGGTTCGATTTGAAGGGGAGAAGAGATAGAAGCCAGCGCAGGACTTGCAGCATGAAGTTATTGTAGAGGCGGGACAGCAGAAGTCCCTTCTGGCTTTAAATAATCCTGGAAAACAGATGTCTGTGGATTGCCTCCTGGCTCCTTCCAAGGAGTAAGGGATGCGTGAGTGAGCTGGTGTGGAATGGGAGGGATGCCTGTTTATTTACCCCCCCTGCTCTGGCAGGGAGCCGGCTGCTTACACCTATGGCAGCGGTGGAGCCCTCCCCGCCGAGCACACGTTCCCCGCGCTGTACGCTCTATAAATACGTGTGCATGACAGATTTGGCACCGCGTATTCCTGTAAGTGATGTAATCTTTGGGAAGTTACTTAGCAACCGTGGAAAATGTTTTGGAGGCTCTAATTTTTCAGTATGGTAAAATCGTGTATTTATGCAGCGCGGCTAATCAGCTTGCTGGCAAGTCAGCGCCGATGATCTCATTTTCTTCATCATTATTTTATGTGAATTGGGCTTTTAGCACTAAAGAGACCACAAAGATTTAATTCAAAAATGTGATTGCTTTATGTTTCCAGGGTATCATTAACATGGTATCTACGCAAATAACCATGGTAACAAACTGGTAATTAGTACATATATGGCACTTATTATTAATACAGAAACAGGACAAGTTCCAAATCAGCGCAGATTACAGTACATTATTACCATAGTAATTACCTGCAGTAACACACACAAATTGAACTAAATGGCCAATTGAACTAGAGTGAATGGCTTTTTATTCCAGTCCCTAAATAATGTGCATTCCTGGCTGAGTAGTTCAAGGTAAATAAAACTGTTTTAAATTTATTGCCAACTTTTTTTTTTCCTTAGGTGGGGAATGGCAGGAGTCAAGAACTTTTTTTGCCATGTATACAGTGTAATTATTGTACAGACTAAGCCGTTCCTGACTCCCATAGAAAGACAAAGAGGGTAAAATTTACTAGTTTCTATTTTATTAGCGGGTTTATTTCTGTAATTTCAGCCATGAAGTCATGTTCAACGTAGCTAAAAAAGTCAGTGCCAAAGAATGTAGGGTCCAAATTCAGTCTTTTGGTTTCTGGAATGGTTTTTCTTGAGAGAAAGAATATCTGCATTTGGAGGAAGGCTAGAAAACTAAACTTATTTTAAAAGATCACATTTACTAAAATAATGGAAAACCAGGGGTTTGGCCCAACCCTCCCCCAGGTAAAAGTATTGAACTCACAAACCCTGAGCCAAACCCAAGGAGTCAAATGCCCTGGCTGGAGCTGGCAGTGCTGAGACGAAGCCAACCACCAAAAAAAGAGAAAAGCTCCCACTTGCTTCTTTTCTCCCCATTTTGCTATGTTATATGGGTACCCTGATGCCTACCACAGCCTGGGGAGAGCCAGGAAGCATCTCTTTCTGGGGTGCTAAAAAATGCTGAAGCCCAGGGCTCGGAGGAGCAGAGGCACAGGGCGTGAGCCAGGAGCAGTCCTGCTGATGGGTGCTGCCAAAGAGGAGCCTTTTCAAGGTGACATCCATCTATCCACCCAAATTCTTTTTTCTTTCTAAATGGATATAACATTTAGAGAGAAACTTTCACAAGAAACCTCTGCCCAGCCTCTAAGCCTGGGATTTTTGCAGCCCCGGGAGCAAATGCCTCGGCCGTGCCACAGGAGCGCACACGCGTGTGAGAGGCGTGTTCTGCACGCTGGCCCAGCAGATGCATGGCCAAGACCTCTTTTTTTTTCATGTTTTTTTCCAGCTTTGCCTCTTGAAACGATTCTCCCGGGTTCTTACTATGATGATGATATTACCATTCACGTCTTATTTGGAAGGACTTTCCTCCAGCTGGCTTTTTTTCTGCCCCGAGCCCCACAGAACAGGTTCTTGGAGTGCAGAAGTGGCCCCCGGCCCTCCAGATGAGGTGCCTCCCACCTTCCCAGCACTGGCAAGGAAGAGTGCAATTGATATTGCAGTTATTCACAGAATTCCCCCACCCCTTCTTCTATTTTCCTTTAGAAAAGCACTAATATTTCCACTCGCTGCCAGTAATTCAGACAATACCGTTCCTTGAGCCGACTGCGTCGAGCAGGACTGGGTTGTATGTTCATGTTTTGTGATGGAGACAGGCAGCTCCTGAGGGCTTTGGCAGCCAGCACAGCCATGGAGGGCATCCTACACATGGACCTCTATGAGGGCAAAAGGGGAGAACCTTCCCCACCGAAAAAAATGTTTTATTGTGCTTTTTACCTGTGCATTTCTGCCAGGCACGCTGGAGAATGATTGTTCCTTTATCGGCTCCATCTCTCATTGTACTTTACCTTCCTCAATTCATAAGAAAATTATTATTTTAGCAGGCAAGCATTTAATTAAGCTTCACTGTATTTGCTTTGGCTCCCACGGCATGGAAAATCTCCTTTTGACAACGATCCATTGAACGTGGGTTCCGATAAAGCCAGATGACGTGGAGCTCTGCTCTATGCCATCCCCTCTCTGCTCTCCATGCAGCTCCCTTTCTCTTTCCAAATCCCAAGCCCACCTAACCTCGCTGCAGTGCTCTCGGCCAGCTCTGCCATGCCAGAAGCGTACCCAAAGCCTTTCAGCTCCCGGCAGAGGCAGCAGCACTTCCCATCCCTGCATCGTGCCGCCTGCCCACTCCTCCCCCTGCACCCCACCGCCTGACTCACAAACTTGCCACTTCAAATTAACACCCATTAGGGCTTCTTTCCGTCACGCTCTTCCTACGCACCCACAGCGGAGCAGTACCTGGGTTCAAAACAGGGTTTAAGCCTTGTTTTGATGCTGAGTTTATCCCAGGTTTGTTTCCCCAGTGAAGATTTGCCCTCATCGGAGCTGAAAGCATCATTTTGGAGAGTGGGAGCACAGCAGGGCTGCCTCTGAGGAGAAGCTTTGCTGCTGGGCTCCGTTATTTCATCCAGCAAGTCCACGGCACATCAGTCCTAGGGGGTAAAAGGCTTTTTTTTCCTCTATGGTGCCAACGGTGATGAGCAGCTCATCTTGGTGTAGCGATTGTGAGCTGCTATTGATGACTGCTCCTCCTGTGCTGGCCATTTTTTGCTTTAACTTTCTCGATAACGATTGAGGAGGAGAAAACCACAATGGGTTTGGTATCCTCAGCTCCCAGCCCTGCTCTGCTGCCAACTATCAGGAGCTGGGACCTTTTCCAGCCCAAGCACAGGCTTAGGTACCCCCAGAGAATCACCATAGAGTCAGACCTGCCCTAAGGACAGTCTGGGAAATGCCATCACCAGGGCCCCATGCTATGGTCACCGCCTTGCTGCAGCCCCTTCCCAGCTCCAGAGACCAAACCAGGCACCCCAGGATCCTCCAGAACCCCAGCAGCCAAGCAGAGCTGAGAACGGGTTGATGCAGGACCATGTAGCCAGCCCCTCTCGCCAGCACCCGGTCCACATACTAACTACCACCAACCTGGGATGCACCACCCCTCTTTACCTTAAAAACCCCTGAAGCACAGAGCAGGGCTTTATTTTCTCTCTCCCCTCCTCTCTTCTTGTTACTGTTTTGTTTTGCAGCAGTTGCTGCTGTTGCCATGCTATCTCCTTTTGTTGCTATGGATTAATCGTGTTTTTTACTTATTTTTATGTATGTCCTGGGAACATGATTGCTTAATTTGCCCTGCAGGTTTGTAGGCCTGACAGGCATTTCCACATTGTCCCAGCGCTCACCTTATCTTAATCCAGTTCTGGGCTGCTTGCAGGGTAAATACCTGCAGAAATGTTCACTCCAAGGCTTGGGACCGGTATTTGCCCCAGCAAGCGGCCAGGGTGTGAGCAGAGGGGACATACTGTTCTTACAACCTGTGCCATGCCTTCTCTCCTGTCATGGGGCTGTTTTTCATCTCGCCCAGAATAACAACTCAGAAGAACCAGCGTAATAACCACTCAGAAGACATCAGCATAATGGTTTAGCAAGCCTGGGCAGAAGGTCGGGCTCAAGCTGTCCTCCACAGACCCCCAGAGCCCAAAGATGACACATCTGAAGGCTTGCATAAAATATGTTCTTTTATGTTATTGTAATGGGCAGCAGGATGTTGCCTCCAGCTTTTTCTGTCCCTGCATAATCCTGGTCACTAGAGAGGGGCCAGGAGCCCCTGGAGAGCATCTGAGTTGTGCCACAGGAGAGTCTGTTGTCTCCAGCATGGAACGTGGTGATGGGAGCGAGGGTGTCAGAAAAAGAGTAGGAACAAAATGTTTTCCAGAGATTTTAGGAAGTTGGTTTGTATGCTGTGGAGTCAGAAGGCTCAGCATGGGGACAGCTGAGTTCTTGAGGCCATTTAGTCATCCCCCATTTCATTCATGTCCCACAAAGCCCAAGGGCTGGTCCATCACTGCTGGCTGTGGCAGCGTTCAGCATTGCTGGCCACTCCTGCAACCTTACTTGCCACCAGCCAGTCCAAGAGGAGAACTTGCATGAGGAAGCCACTGCAAATTTGTGGTTTCACCATGTTATATAAATGTGAAAGCTCACAGGGGGGGATCAGGAGGGATCTGCTCCAGGTCTGGCTCCGCTGCATGCCCCTTGTGGGACAGCCTGCTTAATTACGTTGAGGCAAGCCCGTAATTGCTCTGCATCTTCCTCCTCCCCACATGAAATGAGGAAAACAACCCTTCCTTTTGTCCCGTTATTGAAATCTTTAGGGAAGTGATTTTGTCCTATTATTATTTTTGCATTTGGCTCACCACAATGACCACCGAGCCCTTAATGCTGTAATGAATATGGATACAGGGATCGGACTCTTCCCTTCTGCAATTAATCTTGCCTCCGTCCTACTGGGTCATCTAATGAGCACTACTCAGACAAATATCCCCCTGGAGTCGTGAGCCTTGGCGGTTCCTCGGTTGCACACATCAAAGGGGAGCTGGTGACATCATGGAGATCACAGAAAACATCAAGTCTGTCTGTCTGGGGGGAGAAAAAATAGCTTCTCGCAGATCCACAGCTGGTGGGGCTTTCAATTACACAAGGGCCGAGGAACATTCCAACCATAACATCCTGCAGCCTCTCTGCCACCAGACAACGCGTCTTTTATTAGCGTAGGAATGTATCTTTAATAAACTGGAGGTTTTTAACTTGTCAGAGGGTGCCGGGGACTGAATCCACCGAGGTCTTTTTTGGCCGGGCTGTTGCATGGGCAGCAGGGCAGGTCATGCCACGGCTGCCCGGGTCCGCTGCCCGTGCCAGCACTGGGATAGTGTGATGCTTGTTGCTCTCTGTGCACCCTCCGGTCCAAGACCCACCATGTTCTTACAAGGGGGTGACTCCGTGGGCATCTCACAGCACCTTCCCTGTGGTCCCACCAAAATCCATCCACACCCCTGCGAGGAGTGGGGCTGGCAGCACACAGAAGCTGCAGGTGAGGCTAAGGCCAGCATGGCAGAGGAGCAAGTCCATCCTGCAGCCTTAATTATCCCCATCATCACCGGTGCCCATGCACCAACTGGGCTTTGTAGGGAGTTCCATGTGAATACATTTGTTTTCTCCAATTCCAAAACTATCGTCGCCGCTGCGTGTGTCTATATGTGCATAAATGTGTGATCTCGTGTAATTCAGCGGGGTTTGGGGCTTTGTTTGAGGTTCTCCTTCTCTCTGCTTAAGCTAGCGCTGGAGGGAAGGTGACACTGAGCGGTTGCTCTGCCAGTAACAGTGCAGTTGCTCTACCATATTGTTCCCTCTCCTTTATTTATCCTGAGCGGGCGGTAGCAAGGCAGCCTGAAGAAGTGTGCTGTGTTCCGAGGCGTGCAGCCCTGCAAATGGCTGTTTGCTTTAATCAATGCTGGAGGAGCCCGTGGGGGCCGGGAGAGGTGCGACGCCGGAGATTTGTTCTATTGATTAACCCAGCGCCGGGATGGGAGGAATCAAACGCTGGGAGTGGATAAAAGCCTGGGAGGTGAATAGAGCTATTGTCGGGTTTGTTTTGCAGGTTATTGGGTTTGGGGGATTTTATTTTTCTTTTTCTACCTGTGGGGCTGAGAGAAAGCAGAATAACTTTTCTGCTGTTCCTCCCCGCTTCCCTGTTGCAACTTCCCTGGGTAACATCACACGCCAGAGAGACCACCCCCCCCTCCGCCTGCCAGCCAGGAGTAAGATTTCACATTATTGCAGCTGACAGCTCTCATTCCTCAGGCACTTTCTTTTTCTTTCCTCAAAGGAGGGGAAAAAAAAAAAAATCAAAGGTTTCAAAACCTGAGCACCTTCTGGGCCAGCAAAGTGCAGCCCCTGGTCGGGGGGATGCTCTGAGCAGGAGGGGGGACAGTGTGATCCTGCGCGGCTTGGGAAGAGCAACATTGGTTTGCCATTGCATTTGCCTTGGGCCCTTGGAAGATGTTTGTAGTTTTCAATTAATCTCATTAGTTTGGAAGTAGACAGAGCCGGGGGGAAGGCAGGGAGGAGAGGCGGGAAATAAAAATAATTTCACGGGGAATTGTCTTTAATGACTTTTTAAAAACACGTAATTGAAATCGGTGCTGATGGAAAACGCTTGAAGAGTGCGGATGGCGGCTGAGGGGAAGCAGCGAGGGACGCTCAGAAAAACCCTTGTATGAGGGATCTGCTGGGACAGGGCTGAGCCGTGGGGGCACAGGGCTGCCCGGGGGCCTGGCAGCAGGACTGGGACCCACAGCCAGGTCCCCCGTGGCCTGGGCTCCACAGATGAGCCATCCGGCCTCCTGCAAAGCCCCAGGAGAGCCCTACTTGCCATCATGGAGTGAGCATTTAATTTCCTTTTCCACCTGAGGTGGAATTTGCAAGCCTGGAAGCAGTCAGCGATTCCCGCTGCCTGCCTTCGCCTCGCTCACCAACGAGGTGCCAGCCCCCACGGGCGTGGGCACCCACGATCTACCCACTGTGGTGACACTGGGATGACTTGAGGGGTGGCCTGGGGTGAGGATAGAGCATGGTCTGGATAGGCTACGAGTCCCTCCGTCCCTAGAGGGGTGGCTGGAGGAAGGATGGAGCCTGCTTATGGAATTCAGGGCATAAAAACCTCTCTGCCTGGTGATAACCAACCTGAGCATGGTTCCTGCCCACTGAGGGAGAGCCTGGGGCACCTCAGGAGACATGGGACACACCAAGCATCCAGCCTAAGTTCCGAGGTCACTGCATCCCAATTAACCACACATTCACCCAAGAGGGAGAACAGTTCTGCGGGAAAGGCATCACTTGCTAGGGTTTTGAGGAGGATCCTGTGGCAGAGACCTCCGCCAGCCCCCCACACACCCAGATCTGCCCCAAGCCCCACACCAACCCCACACAGCCATCCCTTCCCAGCTGCCTTGCTGGCAGAGGTGTGCCCTCCTCTGCAGCCCCCAGGCTGAGCATTCAATTGATCAGATTATCCCTTATTTACTAATTAGCAGTTTTGGGCTCAGACTGCAGGAGCGGGGGCCAGCAGCACTTTCCCTTTATACCCAAGCAGTTGGTGTTTGACGGTGGCAGAGGCTCCATCGGCAATTTGTTGTGATTCATTTCTGCCATGTAAAACTGAAACTTTCCCAGGAGCAAAGCGATGCTGTTGGGCAGAGGCAATGCCAGACTCTGCCCACCTTTTAACTTGCCTTATTTTTCCTTATTCTGCACCGGGGTTTGGTTTTTCTGTGCCTAATGAGCTCTGTAATTACAGTCAGAGATAAAGTCTGCTGCTCCATGTAGGAAGCACTAATGGAGAAGTTAAAAACCAACGGGAGGGACACGACATCAACCCCCAGAAGACCTGGGGTTTGTCCCAGAAGAGTTACCCACAGTGAGGACACATCTTCCTGTCCATCACTCACCTCTCTCCATCCTCCTCCACGCTGCAGCCCACGCCGCAGTCTCTCGCTCTGGGTATTCATCCATCCTCCCCCAGATCGATGCTCGCTGGCTGATGCCACCGATAGTCAGGTTGTGTTCACATGCCTGGGGAGAGGCAGGCTGCAGAAATAGGCCCATGGTGTCACCAGATGGTATTTTTGTTCTTATTAGTGCTTAATTTGTGAGAATTTGGGGACTTGGGAAAAAAAAAATCACCCGGCACCATAGTGTCTTCCTTCTCCGCTTGCTTGCCATTCTGGTCCTGCCACGCTACCAACCACCTCTGCTGAAGGACAGAAAAGGGCAAACTGTGACAGAAATATCCATCCTTTGCAGCAGAACCTGTGAGGTCGGCGAGAGTGGCCCAAGGGTGTAAGATGCTAAAACAACAGAGTTGAAGGAAAAGGCTTAAGGGTGTGTTGCCAGGCTGGATAAACCAGGCAGCTGTGGAGGAAGGACACTCAAATCCACTGATGATCCATTAGCAGGCTCCATAAGGAGATGTGAGTCTAGCTTCAGGGCCAAAGAGCACAACTTTTGACTTAAGAGCAGCCAAAACCTTGCGTGCGTTACTTGGAGGTAGTCTAGGGACACTCAGACCAACACCTTTCCCTGCCAGAATCCAGTTACACAAAAGGACACCTGCCATAAGACAACATCTCAAAATCTACATCCATGGGTCCAGGTTGCTCTGTGCTGGGACTGTTGAGCATGGAGGACACGAGGCAGGGCTGCTGGGGCTGCAGGATGCACGTGGTGCCCAGGATGGAGGACAAGGTGCTGCCATGTGGCTTCATCCCGGTGGTCAGACACTGAGACATGGCCACAGTGCCGCCAGCTCCCGGCTGACCGGGGAGTGATGCCGGCTGGGTGCAGTGGGACAGGTCCTCCCCCCACCGCTGCGTTTGCTCTCCTGCCAATAGATCAATTGTGTTCAGGGAGCTCCGGGCTGTATGTAGGTCAGGCACATCGCTGGCTCCGGCACTTACATGGGGTTATTAAAATGAACAAGTATCCTCCCTTCCCCCTCCATCCAACCCCCCAGTGCCCAGCCCTTGGCAGAGGGCAGCCTTGGCTCCCATTCTAGAGAAGAAGAGTATTTCTTTGAAGCTTTGGGCTCATTTGAGCAAGGCCAGTGTGTGTGCCGCTCCTGGCCCAGCACGGGTGCTCTGTCCTGTACGTCCCCCCGAGCAATGAGCTCCCTGTTCGTCTGTGCACGAGGAGAGCTCTGTGCTGGGAGGGGAATGGGCAACATGACCCAGTTCATGGTTTTCTGTCAATACTGCTGGCACGGCTCCCTCTCGGCTTTGTGGAAGGGACAGGGCTGAACCAGCTCTCAGAGAAGGGGGATTTCTCTGCTGGGGGCCACTGCAGCATCCCCTGGGGCAGGCTGGGCAGCCGCAGGGAGGAGGGAGCTGGATCTCCCACGAGTGGTTGCTCCCCTGCTTGTCTCTCTCCGGAAGGGGAGCAGATAAGAGACATCCTAACTTTCAACATTGGAGCCTCTGCTTTTGGCCACCCAGCTTTGCTTCCTCCCCCCCCACCGAGAAGCCTTTATCACTCAAAGAGGAAATCCAAATCCTCTGGGAACTTGGGCTCGTCCAGGATCCCTCGCTGGAGGGAGGGGGAGACATGGCAAGAGACAGCGAGCAAGCAGAGGAGAAACTTCCTCAAATAAAAAATTCAGCAGTTTAGAGCAAACTTTGCACTAGCTGAAGATTTGACCTTGTGTTCTCTCCTAAGAGCAAACAAGAGAAGAACGAGGATCATATTCTTTTGCCTGAAGTTTGGAGTGGATCAAGTCCCTGCTGTCGCGAGCCCCCGCGATGAATGGCTATAAACACCACGCGTTTCCGGAGGATGAATTAAACAGAGAGCCCCAGCACTGGCTGACTGCGCTTTGAGAGATGTTTATTTGTCCTCGCTGCCTCTCTATAAAGAGTTGCACAAGGACTTACTAAATTTTAACCCCACATTGTTCTCGGGTAAACACTGCCCTTTATCCAGCGTGGTGAGTGCTCGCGGAGCAGATAAGCACACGTTGGTTCACTCCTGCTCTCCAGAGCACGCAGCCTCCCAGCAGCGTTCCTGGGGCAGCCCTGGCCATCAGCGCTGCACACAGACCCCACGGCAGCCGGGTTGTTCCCGATTGCCTGCAGATCTCTGGTGGTTTTCTGCATCTTTCTGCCAAAAAATTGTTTGCGAGAAGTTGGGGATGACCTTGGTCTGCGTAAGTGTAGCTGAGGCTGTACCTCAAATCTCAGCTCCTCTCTTTATTTTCCATTATGGAACAGGGAAGGGTGAGAAACCATGAATGGTGGCCAAAGAGCTGTCCTGTGAGCCCCCAGCAAGTCAAGTCCCAGGGACAGCCTTGTCCCAAGGTCCTCCTACCCCAGCTCCACCAGCACACGGAGCATGAGCAGGGATGGAGCGACACATTGGGAGCTTCCTCCTCCCAAATATGCACCCTTCACACCCAGGATCACTGGTGAACCCCCACAAAAGGCTAAGGGGGATTCATACCACTGAGTATTTTCTATCTTCTTTGATTTCCAGGGTCTAAACAACCTGTGCTTTTGGACCATCTGCTGGGTGGGGAGTTAGACCTGCACAGCCATCAGCACTCAAGCAGAGAGCAGCCTGGAGTGCCGGAGTTCTGCGGAGGGGGAAGTGGTTTTGCTGCTTGTGAAGGAAAGACTGAGTAAACGCATGAAAAGCAGACCCTGACGCCTCGGTGTGAAAGCCTGGCCAACTCTCCCTGCCTTACCAGGAACCCCCAAGAAGTCCCCACTGCCCTGGTTTTGGGGGTGTTTTGGGGTGTTTCCCCCCTCTTTGGGGGGACGTTAGCCACAGGACATGAGATGCTGAATGTGGTTCTCCAAAAAGAAGAAGGATCTGTGCCTTGTAGAAACATTTCTGAAGTCATGTTTGTTCCCTCTCCTGGGTCTGGGCAGAATGTCAAAGCCTGCTCTGAGCTGGAAATATTTTAAGACTAGCACTCGCTGGAGACTGAAACAATGGCAATTCTTCAGCTACTGAGGCTTTTATAAAAGGGCTTTTGACATAGAGGCTGCTTAGGGTTGGGGTTTTGCTTTTTTTTTTTCTCCGGGAAAGCACCGCGCTAGTGTCCGTGTGCATGTTTGCACACACTTTCAGATGTGCAAAATAATCTCAGGGCTCTCAGCTGGGCGGTTGGCACGAGTGCCCAGGAGGATGCCCACAGCCCAGCTCAGCCGCAGCCAGCGCCGGGAGCAGGGAGGGCCCCCCCGGGATGCCACACAGCCCTGCAGGAAGAAGACATTCTAGAGTAAATGTCAGCTTTTACGTTTCTGGGTTTGGGGCTTTTTTTAAACACGTGGGTGGGACTTTTAATGCCCACATGAAGCTGAGATGGTTTCGGTCTCCGGGGCTTATCCAGAAGATTCACACAAACACTATGGAAAGTGTCTCTTTGCTTAGGAGGATGAAATTTGACACTGCAGAGATTTTAACCCGGTATTCTAGCAAGGAGCCTCAACAGTTAGTGTGTCATATCTGATAAAGGCTAATCAGCCCTCCTTCAGGCACCGTTCAATTCTTATTTTCATCTGCCTCCCGTGCACATCGTGTTATCTGTGATACGTACTCACACGCAGGCAAAGCCGGTGCAAATCCTGCTCAGCTCTGGTCTTCCCTTGAACCAAGACCAACAGGTAAGGAAAAGGGTGAAGAACCACACGATGGACTCCACGACCAGAGCCCTTGCAAACAGCCCACACAGCTCCCAGTAGCACCTTCAGCCCTGCCTGGAAACTGCCTGGAAACCAGCAGTGTGCAGCACCAGTTTGCACGGCTGCGGGACCGGGATCCCAGCGCGCAGGTTTCCCGCACCGTCCCGCTGGGGGTTGCCTGGCCCCAGTGCCTGCCCTGCTCGTGCCGTCCCACCGAGTCTCCTCTCCCTGAGGTGTCTGAAGCCTCCTCAACAATTATCCCAGTTGCTGTTTGTTCAGGAGATGTGGATTTAGCTCTCCAGCCTCATGTGTAGTGTGTGTATAGGGAAAGATAGATTGCCGCTACTTTCCAGTATAAATCACATTCCTTACAACGCTCCAAAGTAGCATTTTCAACCTCAGGGTGCTAATAGGATCCAGCAGGAGAAAGAGATGTCAGCTAAGTAGCAGGCGCTGTTTGGAGAGTGCAATGGAGCTGATCCACAGCCCCGGGGCAAAAGGAGCAATCCCAGGGCAAAGGTTAAAGAGTTCAGGAGCACTTCAGCCTACTTAATTGCAACAGGCCTCTTACACAGCGCAAGATGGATGACTAGAGCCAGGCAAGGGGGGCAAAGCAGGACCAGCAGCATCACCAGCTGGAGGGATGCAGGAGACCGTGGTGGAGGGGACCACAGCAGCTCCTCATCCCCTCGCTTCTCCCCAAGAGGCTGTGGGATGACCAGGTGGCCCACACCACACTGAGACCCTTGGCCACCAGCTCTGTTCTCTCCCCTGAGACCCCATCCCCAGCCGATAAATGGGTATTTATATGGGAGTGGGATGATGCTGGGGAGGTTTTCTTGCAAGAGCTCAGCGCCCATCCAGGGAGATAAATAACCGGTAGCGAGAATAACTCCAGCTGCCAAGGAAATGTTTCCTGCTCCCCTGAAAATCACAAGGAACATTTTAAGGAGAAAGAGGGGAATTGGGTAGCGCCGCTGTTCTTGTCATTTTTACAGGATTTGCTTTCTGATTTCCTTTTATTTTGAATCTTCAGAATGCGAACATGTTTTGTATCAGCCCCAAGGTGCTTCTGCTGCGAAGGTGCCTCAGATAATATTTTTAGTAGAGTTTTGACTTGTTTTCTGACACACATCTGATAAATGTCATCAAAAGCTGATGTTTTGCATGGAAAAGGTCTTTTGCATTTTTTTTTTTTTTACCTAAAGAACAAAAAAAAAGTAGAATAAAGATATTTCTTTCATTTCTCACCAGCGAGGTTTATGCTGTTTCCCTGGTGATAAAAGCGCAAGGCTGGCTCTTGAGACATATGCATTTAATTCCCAGCTCTGCCACAAACCCCCGCAATGACCTTGAATGAGCCACTTGGGCTCTGATCCGAACGGGATGAGATTTTTCTGTTGAGGCTCCTGTTTGGCCTCTTTGCTTGGGATAACGTTTGAAAAATCCCATTCATTTCACGCAGGCAGCCTGTTCCCCAGCCCATCGCCCACCCAGCCCACGCCCGAGGTGCTGCCCACGGTGGGTGCTCCATCCCTGCACCCCAAAGCCCACCAGGGCTGGCCGGGGCTCCGGGGCGATGGAGCGAGGACCGAGGATGCCCTCTCGTGGGAAGAGCCGGGCTCAGCCCCCACGGGTGACCACGGATTCCCCTGGCCCTGTGCTTCCCCCAGGTACCCCCAGCCCTGTAAGCCTGCAGAATTCCCCCCCCTCATCGTCCTCCCCGGAATGCAGCTCGTGTCATGGAGCATCACCAAAACCTTTCCAAAGGTTGCATTTGGCATCTTTTACCAGGGAGAGGGGAGAGGTGAGCATCCTGCCCACCTGTAAGAGCAGGGATAGGGGCATCCTTCCTCCCAGTGCCCCCCCACGAGGGTCACCAGGTCCCCCCAGCTCTGAAGGGCTGTTGTGGTTTAACCCCAGCCAGCAACTAAGCACCAGCCAGCAACTCGCTCTGTTGGGGAGGAAAATAAATTTTTTTAAAAAAGTAGTGAAACTTGTGGGTTGAGATAAGAACAGTTTAATAACTAAAATAAAATATAATCATAAAAATAATAATAAAATATAGTAATAGTCATTAAAAGGAATATAACACCACCACCAACAACAACAAAATATAAATAAAAGCCAAGAAAAGGACAAGTGATGCAGGACACAGTTGCTCCCCCCCGCTGGCCGATGCCCCAGCAGCGATCCACCCCTCCCGGCCAACTCCCCCCCGTTCATACACAGCATGTGACATCCCATGTTATGGACCATCCCCTTGGCTAGGCTGGGCCAGCTGTCCTGGCCATGCTCCCCCCAGCTTCTTGTGCTCCTGCTCACTGGCAGAGCACGGGAAACTGAGAAGTTCTTAACGCAGGATAAGCACTACCTATCGACAACGAAGACATCAGGGTGTTACCAGCATCATTCTCACACTAAATCCAAAACACTGCACCAGCTACTATGAAGGAAGTTATCCCAGCATGGGAGCAGCCAGGTGATCCCGTGTTCGCCTGGCCCACAGCTGATGGCTTTTTACATGTCTCGCAGCTCACTCAGGGATGGGGATCGAGTGATTACCTCTCACTCTGCCTCTTCCTCCTGTTCTCATGATGACCCTGGTTTATCTTCATCCCTTGCTAAGCAACCCAGGACAGGGACTCAGGAGAGGAGCAGGGCAGCAAGGATACAGGGCAGGAGGAGAGAGCTGCTGGTGAGGCTGGGGGGTGGTTGGGGGGCTCGGGGGGACCCGTTGCAAAGGTCTGTGTCACAGCAGTGGATGCGGACCCCCGGCAGCTCCTGCTGCTGGCAGTGACGGGAGGTGGCACAGCCGCTGGTCAGCAGGATGCCCAGGACCACTGCAGAGCAAGCACAGCATAGGACATGAGGGACAGGGGGACAGCCGGGCTGGAAAGTGATGCTCTGCCAGCTTTACACCAGGGTCAGGCCCTGCTTGAATGCTGCAGGGTTTGCTGTGGGGTGAGAGCATCACAGGCTCTGTCAGGCACCCCCAGCCCCTCCACAGACTCACCGCTCTCTGTCTTAATGCAGAACCGGTGTTTGAAGCCCTGGTGGGAGTGGGAGCAGGTGATCACCTCTGGCTTAGAGCACCCCATGTCCACGTTTTTGGTGCCAACGATGATGTTGCAGCCATAACACTGGAGTCCAGACACTAAACAAGAGACATATGAAACAAAATTGGATTTTTCCAGAGGTGGAAATACTTCAACTCCTTCCGAGCTGGCTCTCTGAGGACGGCTTTGCAGGGCTCTCTGCCTCGCCAAGTGGCATTAAGCACGGAGCCAGAGCCCAAAGCCGCCTGCCACTGGTTTACCCAACGGGCCCGACAAATATCAAAGCATCTCCCACTAGAGGTCAGTGCGAAATCAGGGATTAGCCGGAGATTGGCGCTGGGATCAAATAGTGGGAACAAGGCGGCTTTGGACCAGGGTTTGTAGAGAGTGGGTGAAACCTCCCAACCACAGACATCACCCAGCCAGGGTTTGGCCACTCTCAGGAACAGCTTTTGCCTGTTTCACCAAGTCCCTCTGGTTTCAGCGGTACCTGTGTTGGACCAAAGGGGTGCTTTCATCAGCGTGGTTTAGTTTTCTCCCTGAACGCCATCCTGCTTTTATTGCAGGGTCTATCCAGGTGGCAAAACAACTCGGGAACAGAAGGGGAATCCTTGCTCAGAGCAACTGTGAGCCATCGTGCTTGTGACCCTGGGACAGTGGCACCAGTGTGTCCCCAGAGCTCTGCACACTGGTACGGGTGGCAGCTCAGTCCTTCCCTGCAGGGCCAGCGGCTGTGTCTGGGAATTGCTTCCCTGGACCAGCACATCAATTAAGCCATTTCTCAGGCTTCTTGGAAAAAAAAGAAAAAGCCTTCAAAGGATATTCATTTACATCACCCACAGGGCTTAAGGCAAGCGCGGTACCTGAGCTCTGGGTTGATTAATCACAGCAGCAAAAATCAGGCTGCGCTCACTGTGGCCGTTACCTTTCCCTGCCTCCCAGCACTGACCTGGAGCCCTTCTTGAGCCCAGCCTCACCTGCTCCCACGGGGTTTTTGGGGGGTGGGTGAGCACCTCCAGACAGTTGGGCACGAGCGAGGGGAGCCCCTGCCCAATGGCACCGGGGAAGAGGAGCCCAGGGGCCCACGCTCCTTAGAATCACAGAATCATTTAGGTTGGAAAAGACCTTTAAGATCATCGAGTCCAGCCATTCCCCCAGCACTGCCAGGTCACCGCTAAACCATGTCCTTCAGCACATCTCCACGGCTTTACCTGACCCCCACACCCTTAGTTTGTGCAAAATATGGATACATTAGCTCCTTCCAAAAACCACCAATGCACGGCAACACGCAGCTACATCGCTTGGGGCAGGAATGTCCCAATTCATGCTGAGGATAAATCACACCTTAACAACCAGGGGTTGGGGAGGATGCGAATGTCCATAACTCCAAACCACGGGCACGCTCCACACCCCGGGGACAGCGGCACTTACCCTCTGGCAGGACGAACACCATGGTTATCAGAGAGAGGATCCCGTGGACACCTCCAGGTATATGTCCTGAGAGCATGGGGATCAGCTCCTGGAGCCCACCCAGGGCTCAGAGGACGAACGCCGGTGTCAGCGGGTTGGGCAGAGCGTGCTTCTCCTCCCAGCTCTCGCCCCGAGCCGTGCACAGCGCTTGCTCTTCACCTCCAAAACCCTCCACGAGAAAAATGGGGTGCAGCAGAAATTTAGCTGCTCCCCTCTTCTCCGGCCAGCCCCGTGGTGCCCAGTCTTGTTACGCCGATGCTTAATTTCTCCCTTTTCCTCCTGAGAAATTCTCTGATTCTTTCAGTTCATGCACAGACGTGAGTGCGTATGTGCTACCCTCAGTTATTTCTGTCCTATTTCCTCTGTCCACGATCACTTCCCATTAATACTACTGTGCAGCAGCTCTTGGAGAGAAATTCTCCCTAATCAAGATTTAGTTTTAAATCCACTTCGAAATCCTCTAATTCAGTTGGATTAGGCAGAAGGGGTTTGGGGAGATGTGTGGTTTTACTTTTTTTTTCCCCCTCGTCTTTTTCCTCTCTGAGCTGCCTCATCTCCACAAACGGACCCACCGGCTTTCTATGACATATTGTGCTATTTAAAGAAGGCAGGGATAATTTTATTAAAGAGAAGCCGTCAACTAATTTTAAATGCAAGGCTCGCGATTCTCTAACAAAGTACAGCCCTAGGGATGACTGTGGGGTTAAAGGAAAAACCTGAAGGAGACAGAAGCGGGTTTGAATGCAACATAGGCATTTGCACACAGGAAAATTGTTGCCTTAATAAAGCAGCAAGAGGCCAAAAGGGGCCAGCCCTGGGCTTGCGTCGGCTTCGGAGGGAGCCCAGCTGGGGCTGCTCAGGGCTTGGGAAGGAGATTGGGGAAGCAGCAGAGGAAAGCACTGAGAAACCTGGGCTCCAGCTGCATGGGGCCAGGATCAGACCCACATCCACGGAGGGCATCACGGACATCACTGACTCCAGGATCAGGCCCCCAGACCCCCGCTGGCTCCTCTACCGCTGTCGCCACAAGCAAAGCCCCAGCTCTCAGTGGAGCTAATGGGACTTAGAGAGCTAATGCTTACTAATAAGAGAACGCGACCGAATGCACGGGATTAAAAAATTAAAATGACAAAATAAGCTGCTTATGTAGCCCATCCAGCAACTGCCTGCTAGGAGCACCTGAAACCCCCCCCACCCTGGACACCCCAGTCCACCGGGCAGAGCACGGGCACCTCTTCTGCCAGACACAAGCAAGGGCTTGGACCTCATCTCTGCACAGCACCTTTGTTAGCAAGCACTCTCATTAATATTTCACCGGGAGGCAGCCAAAACTTGTCCAAGCAGGGGCACCTACAGCTCAGGAGGGGCAATTAGCACCTGGGAGAAGTGCCTAAGTAACACAGCTCATTTATTCAAATCACTTAAACCACCCACGGTGTCTCGTTTGCCTCAAAACAACGTGATTATAACAAACGCCTAACACGGCAAAGCCTGAAAGCCTTGGGGAGAAGGGATAAAATGCAGGAAATGGGATTGATTTAAACACATACATAAATCAGAGCGTTCAATAAGGAGGGGAAGCTAACTTTTAATCCCTTCTTAAACTCATTGGTATCGGGAAGGGGTGGTCGGGAGCAGCCTGGGCTCTGCTCGGCGATGCAGCAGTTCTGCACAGCTGGTGGGGCCAGGGCCACGCACAGCTCTGGGCACAGCACCTGGATCCACGGCCTCGGCTGGCAAAGCGGCTGCTCCACCAGCGGCACACGGCACCGGCTGGCCCTTCCCGCAGGGAAACGAGCCGGTGGGACCAAGGGACACCATGGTGCACCAAGCCCAGTGTTGGTGGGGCCAAGGAACAGGCACAATGCTCTAAACCTGGTGTTGGTGGAGGCAAGGAACAGCACAGCAAGGCCAAGTGACAGCACCATACACTAAACTCAGTGTTGGTGGGGCCAAGGGACAGGCACAATGCTCTAAACTTGGTGCTGGTGGAGCCAAGGGACATCACGGTGGGGCCCAGGGACAGCACCATGCACTAAACTCAGCGTTGGTGGNATGGAGCCAAGGAACATCACGGTGGGGCCAAGGGACACCGTGATGCACTAAATTAAATGTTGGTGGGACCAAGGGACAGGCACAATGCTCTAAACCTGGCGTTGGTAGAGGCAAGGAACAGCACGATGGGGCCAAGGAACACCACGATGCACTAAACTCAGTGTTGGTGGGGCCAAGGGACAGGCACAATGCTCTAAACTTGGTGCTGGTGGAGCCAAGGGACATCACGGTGGGGCCCAGGGACAGCACCATGCACTAAACTCAGCGTTGGTGGGACCAAGGGACAACAGCACGCACCCAGCCCAGCATCAGTGGGGCCCAGGGCCAACACCATGCCATCGGTGGGATGGGCAGGAGGATGCTGCGGTAGATAACTGGTGGGAACATCACCCAGCATCATCTCCCGGGGCCAATTTGAGGTGCTGTTGGTGCTGATTTAGCCAGACATTTGTTTTAGGAATTCTATCGGGATGCAGAAGGCGAAGACCTTTGGAAAAATAAAAAAACCAACCTCTTCAGGCGCTTCCACATCTGGAACCAGGGCGCGTTTCTTTTAACTTGTCCTTAGTTCGGAGATTTCCCAGCCCGGGGGCACCGGGAACACGACAGGAACGGACCTTCCTGCCCTGCCCCAGGACAACTGGAGGCGCAAATCCGCCGCTACACCCGTGTTCCCACTTAAACCACGGGGATACCCAGCACGGCGGCTCAGCCCCGCGCAGATTAGGCGGGTTCCGCTGCAAATCCTGCTTTAGAGCTCATCCCGCCAGCGCTC
>VZZY01017682.1:174623-191125 GCA_013400335.1 Eurystomus gularis
GGGGGGGGAGGAGGAGGAGGAGGGTGCTGCGCTTTGATTGGGTGAAGTGATTAATATATTAAGGCTGTGGCAGAAAAAGCACGCGTCGGTGCGGTTTTAACGGTGTTTTCGGTTTTTAGAGGAGGAAAAGAATCGTGGTAAATATTTCTGACGGGGATCAGAAAGAGGTGTTGAATTCGGTAGGAAGAAGGGGGGAGCTGGTTGCTCACCGGATGGTCTGGGAAGTGGTCACGCCGAGGTTTATATAGCGGCAGGCACAGCCCACTGGTCGTGTTGTATGAAAGGAGAGAAGGTTAGCACTCCCCTTGGTAAGGATGGAAGAGGCCCCAGTGGCCTATACAACACGCATACGGTTAAGGCACTGCCACCTACTTCGTGGCATCTAACCATGTTTTTCCCGGATCCCTGGAAAACAAACAGCTCCCTCTCGTTCTTTTTTCCACCCAGAGTCTCCTTTTCCCTCAGCCTGGAAGCTCCCAGCAGAACAGAGCAGCAGGGTGATGGTTCTCTTTTCCTAATGAAAAGCTTTTAGGCCACTACTTGGGAGTTGTAGTGGAAATAAAAGGTTAGCATGAATGAAATACTTGTGGAAATGCATGTGGGAAGGTGTCAAAAGAAACAGCAGGAGAAGGGTTGAAAGAATAGTGTGTATTAAGATGGAGAAGGAGAGCACGAGTCATGTGAGGAGCAGCTGAGGGACCTGGGGGTGCTGAGCCTGGAGCAAAGGAGGCTCAGGGGAGACCTTCTGGCTCTGCACAACTCCCTGACAGGAGGTTGGGGCCAGGTGGGGTCGGGCTCTTCTCCCAAGGAAGAAGCGACAGGACAAGAAGAAATGACTTCAAGTTGTGCCGGGGGGGAATTAGGTTAGACACAAGGCAAAACTTCTTCCCCAGAAAGGGTAGTCAAGAGCTGTCCCAGGCTGGGCAGGGCAGTGGTGGAGTCCCCATCCCTGGAGGGGTTTCCAAGCCGTGGAGATGTGGTGCTGAGGGCCATGGGTTAGTGGTGCCCTGGCAGGGCTGGGTTAACAACTGGACTCAATCTTAAAATGATTCTATGATTCAAAGCTCAGCCTGCCTTCAACACAAGCAAAGCAACCCCTCTCCTACCACAGAAGGGTGACCCAGCCAAGGCACCACACAAACCAGGTTCTCAGTGCTGTACTTCACAAGATTAGCTAATCCTGGCTGTCAACCCACCACCAACATGCCAGGCTGGATATAATTACGAAGCTCATGCTGATAGGCCCCAGCATTATTCCAAGGTGGGTTACTCAGGTCTTAACCAACCTTCAAAGGACAGCTTTCTAGTAACTCCTTTATATAAAGGCCTCTTCAGTTTGGAGGGGAAATAATATCCCTATTCAAGAGATTTCCTCCTGATAGCAGGGAAACCATCTCCCTTCTCCACTGCTCTTTGGCTCGGAGGGCAGGGAAAGCCAGAGCAGCTCCGGGCAAGCAAAGCCACTCACCCACACACAGCTACACAGGCAGGGCTACGCCACAAAACGTTACTGAACCTACATCACAATGCTTTGCTGGAGGAACGCAGCAGCTTCTCCACCCCGCTAAAGCAGCACAGCCTCATCCTGTGACTGAAGTTTCATCGGCCTGTGCGAAAGCCCAAGAAAAAAAAAACCCTGAAGAAATTATTTCAGCAGAGACACTCACCAAGTCTAGAGACACAGTGTCCTTTCCTGGAGGTAATGAGAAACCTCAAGACAGTGATATTATTAATAGCAGTTTTAGCACCACTTCAACATGAACCTTATTTTTATATTTTAAAAAGAAAAGCTGTACCTCATGTCTCACAGCCGTCGGCTTCGCTAAGGCAGTCTCCGAGCAGCCACTAGAGGAGAGGTTTGTACTGCAACTGATTTTCAGTTATCATAAAAAAAAAAACACAGATCTTCACCAGGAAAACATCCCCTTACACCAGAACCCTTTGGGTGCAATAAAACTTGTGCCTCAACACAACTCTGAACCAGCACAAGCCATCTCCTTGGTCCCTGCTCAGCCCACCCTGTGAGGACACCAGGATTCCTTTCCCCTTAGCTAAAGGTCTCTGTGAGGGTTTGTGCTAATGTTGCCTCTGCCAAGGACACCTTTGGTTCCATCTTCCTGCTTTCTTTAAACAAATTTTGACTTGAGTTCTGCTCCTCTTTTCTCCCCAACACAAGTCAAGCACCACACTGCTCCTCCTCCTCCCCTCCTCACTCCAAGGAGCTGCTACAGAAATACATCCTTCTAAGGGCGTTTTTAAGGGAGGCTTCTTTGGGCACAGACTTCACGTCAGTGACACACTCTTATCACAAGCATACACATAAAATCCCACCTTTTTATTATGGCATATGGTATTTTTTTGGATGTGTAAATACCACACGGGTATCACAAAAAGGGAAAGAAATACCAACGCTGAAATCGATACAGAGTCATGCCATTATCAATACAGTTTCATACGATGGATTTTCAAGATACAAAAGTCTGAGGTTTGGGTTTTTTTTTTTTTTCTTCTTTTTACATCGAAATAACTTTACAGTGTTCTGTGAGCTTGCTTTATAACCAGAAGAGAAAGAACTTAAAAATATGCTGAGAACAACTACAAGCAGGATTCATTTTAATGGTTAACAGAACTTTGTAACTTTGCTCTAGAACAGCATCTATTAAACACACGTAACAAGAGGTAAGCGACTATACAGAAGGGAAGAGGAGATTTCACCACAGGAGCCAAGTCAGGGGCAGGAAGAGGGGCATCTGCAACTGCATGGTTTTATTTGGTCACAAAGTTTGAGCTGAGTGTTTAAAATGAAGCACCCTTAAAGATGCAGTACTCCTAGTTAATACAGAAACTTCCCAAGAGACTAGAACCTACATTCTGGAAAAAAAAATAATTAAAAAATTAGACATTTAAAAAAAAAAAAAATTCCACACACCTCTAGGCTCGTGACTTTAACTTACTGTTACAAAGTAGACCGGCAGCTCTTCCTTAAGCAGCAACCGTGCCCAGAAGTAACGCCACCATAAAGTACAGTATCTTTGGGGTGTCCAACACAAGGCTGACACTTCTAACGCGATGTCAGAACGATCCATTTGTCTGCCAAAAGATCAGGCAAGAAAAGGAGACACTGCTTTTTTTTTTTTTTTTTCCCACCACGTTGCCCAGTTCTAGCAAAGAGCTAAGACGTTTTCTTTGGGCCAAGACTAACAGAAACCACTTTATCAAATATTCTTCAGGTTTCCCGCCAAACTGGATTTATTATTCGCATGTGGGGTTTTTTTTATTTAAAAACTTTTTTTTTCCTCACAGTCTCTAAAGTGATACTGGAACATTTAACAGTCACTCTTCCACAGCTTAATTGTTTTGTCGTTTTCTAGTGCCGCCGATGCAATGATGTTTTCTGTTGGGTGACAAGCTGTTGAGATGACCACATCTAAGCAAAAAGAAAGAGATAAGAACATCATTATTTACAGAAATTAAGTCTGGTTCACAGCAAGCATGTCTGAAAACGGCCACATATTGCTACTACACTTGAAAACAGCACAGCCAAGTTACTATTTCCTTGTAGCAGAATTAAAACCACTTTATTCATCAGTGTTTTCCAACTACTGCTTCTCTGTGAGAGGAAATACTAGGGAAAGAATTGAGAGTAAGTAGTTGGAAAGCACTGGACAGGTTTCAAAACATAGAACTCTCCAGATTCTAGTCCTTGCTTACTTCACAGGCAAAACTCTTGGCATACTACGTCAGAGACAGCTAATAAAAGTCCAGTTCATTTTTTTTTTCTTTCCATGTAATTTATTTCCAGTGTTTTGGTGGGTTTTTTTTCAGTGCTTAGATCTTCAGAGCCTTGCCCTAGCCTGAAAATGAAAATCTGCTGCCACTGCCCCACCTTACAGTCCAAATCAATGGCCTTACAACAGAATAGGCATTAATTTCACAGCAGTTCCTCCTAGTTAGTAGAGTGGAAGTGCTGCTCTCTTAAGGATTCAGACTGAAGTACCCACCAGGTGACATCTCAAGACATGCTCCACTCTGCCTTCAGGAACAGGGGTAGGCACAGACATTCACAAACAGCAGGGCCACATCAGTCCTCATCCTGTCAAGAGCTGCCGCTTTGGAAGGCGTTAATAGGCAATTCAAAGTCACTAATGAGTCGCTTAAAGATCTCCACCAGTTCTGAACTCGAGGAAATCTCTTCTATAAGCTGATGTCAAAGTCCTCACAGCGAGAGAATAAACACTTGCAATGCCCATAAAAAACCTTCATAAAAAAGAGTGATCTCCTAGGGTTCAATTAAGCTTCAACTAGCCAAGAATTTATGGGTCTGACAGTGAAAACTAAACATCAGAGAGAACGCGCTCAAGCTAAGCCCTCATTACAAGCTGATGTGAGGGGCAGTCCATCAATAAAAACAAAATCCTCTTCCACACCTGTATGTCCTTGTAATTTCTGTACAATCTCTTTTGTCTGAAGGTTCCAAATATAAACCAGGTTGTCTTCTGAACCGGACACAATCCACTGGAGTGGCAGAGAAAAAAAGAAAAAAACCAAAACACAGTTATTTTCATCTTTCTCCTCATCTATAGCTAACAGATTATTCAGTGAACATTTCATTGTCATCGTATGAAAGGGAAATTCCAACATTAGATGACTTCTGGATGTGGTTCGGTCTCTCCCAGCCTCCATCCAGTGAATACGGGCAGCAGGAAGCTTTGTTCCATGCTGCGTATGCTGGAAGAGGAAAACTAAGGGAGCAAAAGGTGCTAAGGTGGTTCTGTGTTAGGGCTTAATCTCTGATTTGTCCTGTCATCTCAACCTATCACCTGATGACTGAATGCTGTGTGGTTATAGCAACCAGCACACAAGCAGCTGCTCTCCTGCTGCAGGAGAGTCCTTTTTCCAGGACAGTGGGTCCACCCAGAGACACAGAGTGCTCCGAGGGACCTTCCTGGGACACCCTTTTCCCCCCCACTGCACTGTGGCACCTGTGAACCAGCACCCACTTGAGAAGGCTTCCATCCCCAAACTCCCATTTCTTCTACAGACAAAAGCAGTAAAAGCTGCCCAGCAGTAAAAAGCATCTCAAATAAACACTAACCTTTCCACCAGTAACGGAGAAATTTGCAAATATGCAGTACTTCTCATTTTTGTGTCCTGTGTACGTCTTCAGGCACTGGAAGTGAAGAGCCACTAGACATTAATACAGCTGGGAGGCAATTTTCTCAGTCAAGGACAAACCCTTTTGGCAGAGCAGACTAAATATATCCCGCCTGTGTTTCCCACCCTGCCAACTTATCTAGAGGCTGCAGAGGGCATCTCTGCCCTGGAACACTAAAATTTTGAGGACGGGAGAAAAAGGCACTCTAAATTTCTTACTACTGCAAGAGAGCAATAGCAATTTATTGTTCATAAAGAGAAAAATGCAGAAATACAGTTTTGCTTCATGTCCAAGGGCTTTGCAGGACCCTAGCCACTTTTCTGTTTTCAAAGGCATCTTCAGTCCTCTCCAATAAAGGAGCACTAACACTTTTTTTCTATAGTATTCAGAAAATGTTAAGCAAGTTTAAAAAGCAAATATGAAATCCAGATTTTCCTATAGGCTTATTTAAGTCTACATAGCAAGACAGGATTGTTTTTACCTTTCCTTTGCTGTAGTCCCAAAGTTTAAGAGTGCTAGAAAACAACAGAAAAGAAAAGATTTTAGTTCTTGTGGCTTTTTTCCTCTGCCAATTTTCTAGCAGCAGAAAAAGTTTCTCCATACTAGAGTTCTTGAAGCCTGCATGGATCATTTTAGCCTGGCTTTGGATTGCAGCGTTAGTTAACCCTAAAGTATCAGTTTTACTGCCATGCCCTTCATATTCTCCTCCATAAAAAAGGGTGTATTTAAGTATTTCCCCACACTTGCAAGTTTCTTTATAATGACCAGACAACAAGGGGAACAATGGGCAGGATAACAAATCACAGTGAGAGAGGATAAGGTGGTTTGGTGGACATCACCCAACTCCCACCGTATCCAAAAGGTTCATAGATTTCATCAGACATCATCTTTCTTAGGGTGAGAACACACTAGAATCAGGGATGGCCCTGGAAACTAGCTCCTTTCCCCAGCTGCTTTAAAATCAAATCCTGCTGGGAGCAGATACAGACCGAAACACACACACTGCCCTCATTTTTCACCTTGCAGTCCTGCACCAGGGTGTTTCAGGGGAGCGAACACCAGACTGAGGCATCCTCAAGTTGTTCAAGCCTAAGCCAGTGCAGAGCAAATGAATAAACGTGTGGCTGAATACAACTTGGATGTGAAGAGTCACTTGTTTCAGACAAGCACTGGGCTCTTCCACAGATGAAGCAAGCCCCGAGCGTGTCCAGATATGGACTATCTGCACCGATACCCAAGCTACGGCCAAAGCCTGCAAGATAAGTCTCCTTCCTCTTCCCCAGTGAGCCTAACGTGGGTTTCTCTGCTTTTCATTTAAGTTGAAAAAGCAAAGGCAAGAGTCTGTGGTATATTTTGCACAAAGCTGCTCAGACAAGGACAGCATCAACTTCATGACCTAGGAAAGGTCTCAGGAAAGCAGCAGCATCATTGCCATCTGCCAATGGAGATGACAGAGCTAATCCCTTCTTGGTAGCTGCCCGGGAACTCTCCAGGTGAATAATTCTCAACACAACCAGCCCACCTGCATGGCCTTTATACCTCACACACACAGTTACTTATAGATCGCAGTCTCTTATAGGCTAGATTTTGTGTCTCTCGATGTTACGAGAAGAACCCCACAAGGAAATGCTGAGGTTTGGAAAGGTACAAGGGACGAACGGGTGTTGCAGTCACTACGCAGTGCCAAGACTTTAAGAAGACCCAAGTCCTGCCTGTGCCATTAGCAAAGCAGAACACCTTGAAGGCTTTTCAAGTTTTGTAGCATATATGAGCTTAGGCAGTATCATGACTATGATAGCTAAAGAGCAGCAAAATAAAGGTTTATCTGATACTCAGACACTCCCAAACCTGTGGGTTTTTCTTTTTTAAGATACTTACTTGTCCAAAGTTGCAGCTAGGATGTATTTGCCATTTGGTGAGAACTTCACGAAAGACACAGGAGGGTTATCATCATCTACAGTGAAAGTAAAACCAGTATTAAACAGTGCTCTGTTGTACTGTCTCATTGACAGCAAATTCCTTTTGATAATAACTTAATTGCTTCACTGAACTAAGCTTTCTGTTCTGTTGTCCTTTTGTACTTCAGGAAAGATGTGTAGGAAAGGTGAATGTTTTCATTAATTTAACAAAAGGATATTCAGCATTTTGCTCACCAAGATTTTAAATAACCCTTTGTAACTGAACTTTCCTTCCTTGTATCAACACTAATCAGAGCAAGATTATCTCTACCTTTTAAAAATCATTAATTCATGACTTAAAATTAGCTAAAATGAGTCACCATTCCTGGAAGCATTTAAAAGCTGTGTAAATGTGGTGCTGAGGGACATGGCTGTGTGGTGACCTGGCAGTGCTGGGTTAATGGTTGGACTTGATGATCTTAAAGGTCTTTTCTAACCTAAATTATTCGACGACTCTGTTATATCAGAATACGTGCCACTGATTTGCAGCACCACGTAACTTGTCTATACAAAGCTTTATAAGATAATGAAGGACCAGGATGCCCAACAGGTGATTTCCTTTCACTGCTTTGTGCATCTTGCAATAAAAAGGCAGCTTGTGTAGTCACAAAGTTCCTGTTTCCATCACACCCAACACCACCAACCACCTTGTTGTTGCAGTTTAGATCTGCTGCACAGCAAACACTACGCAGCTGAACAGCAGGAAACTTTGGAAAACTCTCATTTGTCCATCTATAAAATACAACGCTTAAAGCTTAAGCACATTTCCATTCATGTGAGGGGATAGTTCCTCTCACTGCAATAGACAGGAGGACAACAGTGTACTAAGAGAACAGTAGGAAGATAGTAAAATAGAGCTTAAGGAAGTCACTGTTAACATCAATGATACAGATTATCTACCTCACAACTTAACAATGAAAAAACAGAACACAAACAAGAAATTTCCCTACTCACCAATCAGTGTTTTCAAGCACTGGCCTGATGCTGTATCCCAGATTCGACTATTAAAAACACACAAGAATCATGACTGTTGGTTTTGTTCCACTTTTCACATTACAAATACAAGCTTTTTTCTTTTTTTATTAAAAAAAAAAAATCATCTTTTTAAATGCAAAAGGTTTGAAGGGTGCTGCAGACAAGAAATAACCACTTACCAGAGTCCATCATAGCTACTTGACACTATCAGGGATCCATCACGATTAAAATGCACCTGTAATGTTACAGAGGGGGAAAAATAACTGTACTGATGTTCATTAAGATCAAATTTTTAAGCTCCACTGGAAGTACTTCCATCACTGGCACTGTAATTCATGGGGATAGAAGTCAACAACATACAAACAATAGGCATGAGTTTAGATGGGTAACAAGATCAAAACCAAGATTCTTTCCCCCCGCCCCCCATAGCTTTTCTGGCATAATTATAAAGAGGGATAGGTGTTAAGTACAGCTGTTTATCCAAGCACCATGGACTGGAATAGATGTTTCCTCAGAGGCTAAGAAGAGCACATGAACACACAGACACTGTTCAGACAGCATTAGCTGCTCAAATAGTAGTATCAAACGTGGGGATAGTACCTTGTAATTTTAAGGGTATGGAATTTAACTTCATATTTAGCCACATATGATTTAAGGTCAATTTATTGCCTTGATCTACACCTCAAAATACTGCTATTTTAAAGAATAATTACTACTAACAGATATTTGTAAGTGTGAAATATCTTCTACACAAAGCAGAACAATCAAGTTACAACAGCCATGGTTTAGCACATCTGAGGGTAAAAATTTTTTCAGTTTCCTTAATTTCAAAAAAACACAGAGATGAACACCTTCTGCCTTTCCTTCCATTTGAATGGATATTGGTGTATTCCCAGCTCCTTTCACTTATTAAATGAATGAGATTTGAAACAGAGCATATTACAGAACTACTCTGCTCTGGACTTTAGTAATACCTTGGAGTAACATGAAAGCAACTGATGTACAGGCTGCTCTCTGAGCCTCGAGTGACCACAAATCTATGCCCCAGCCGAGATTGCTGGACCCAGGCATGCCACTATTCATTCACTGCTCCCCGCATTAACACCCAGGACCATACTGATCCTACAGGAAATATTGTCCATTTTATTCTCATTGAGCACTGACCACTGGGAAATCCTCTTTTCAGTGTCACTGCACTCTACAATGGCTTGATAGCTAGATTTAGAGCACAAACCCACTCCTCTACAAGCAGAGGCAGGAGGGGAGCTCTGCTGAACAAAGTAAGCGAGTTAGTGCATTTATTTATCAGAAGGGACTTACAGCTGAAACTGGGTCAGAATGAGCAGGCAACGTCTTGAGGCACTTCCCTGTTTTCACATCCCATATCCTCACGCTTTCGTCAAACTGAAGATTGAAGAAATGCACAAGGTAGTTTAATGACGCACCTATTTGAGGCATGCAAGGTGTTATAGCTTGACGAGACGCACATGCCCTCCTCCAGCCTGCACCAGGAAGCCCAGGACACCAGCATCCACAGGGGAAAAAACTGACGGGGAACTGAGTTCCCTGAACTCTTCAAGCAGGAAATCTGCATGTTGAGGACAGGTTAAGGGCTTGACTGCATCCCCAACCGAAGACAGCAGCAGCTCTGCCCAGTTCACCTGACTACAAGACGTGTTTGTGGAAGAAGACAGAAAATTGAAATGGTGTCAAGAGGATGGGGTCAGACTCTTTTCAGTGGAGCTCAGAAACAGGACAAGTGTAACAGGCACAAACTGAAACCCAGGAGGTTCCATCTGAACACGAAGAAAAACTTATTTGCTGTGAGTGTTCCAGAACCCTGGTGCAGGCTGCCCAGAGAGGTTGTAGAGTCTCCTTTACTACAGAGATTCCAAACCCACCTGGACACGATCCTGGGCACCCTGCTCTGGGTGACCCTGCTGAAGCAGAGGGGTTGGATGAGATGATCTCCAGAGGTCCCTTCCAACCCGCTCCATTCTGTGGTTCTGTAAGGGGTTGTGACCAGTACCCCCTGCTCCCAACCCCTGGTAACGTGGCTAGAACAACTAACACCATGCCTTTTATAAGGCATGCAGCCATGATCTGGGACTGAGCAGGTCATGTATTTATTTCCTTTCCCTCATTATCAGGCCCTGAAGGTCCTGTGAACCAAGTAGACAAACCAACCAGATTTCTTCTTCCCCTCCCTACCACCCTCAAGATTCCGAGGCACCATGCCGATTACTCCCTTCCTCACTGGCCTTGAAGGTTCCAGGCACCTGGCCAGCCCGACGGTGGTGACCACCCACCCCCAAACAGGGAAGCACAACAGCACACAGAGCACTGTCTATAAAGTCAAGCAGGTAAACGTCCTAAATGGGGAACCAGGTCCAGAGCTGATGCTGGACAGTGAGAACATGACCTGCCCCAGTAGGCAGGGACAACCCGACCACCGTCTGTTTCCTCTGAGAACTGAGGGACTCACATTCTTTTATTTTATATGATTTTCAAGTCCAGATTATGATTGTTATAGTGGTACAGCAAACTACGTATTAAGATGTGACCTGATCTACAGAGGTTTCAGATGATTAGAAGACATACTTTAAGTTAGAATCTAGGCAATTATAAACTAGAAGATTTATTTAAAATTCTGTATTAGATTATCTATATTACAACATCGATTCTGCTTGTAGAAATCCTGTGCCATTCTAATAATAAATTCTGTGCTATAATCATCACAATATCCTGTTAAGAAAATAAAGCTTTAATTGTAACTACGATTTAGTGCCACCGCTGTTCTGCGAATACACACTTAGTGCCAAGTGACACGGGTGTGTAGCGCTTGCTTTGCGCGAATTAAAAATAAATTTTTAAAAAATAAATCACTTACTGATCCAGAAACTATGAGGTTTGACTGAGGGTTGAAGTTGCAGCAGAAAACGTAGTTACTGTGCCCCTTCAACGTCTTTAAGCACTTGCCCTGAAATAAGATTTAGCAGAGTTAAATATACAGCATCCTTCAGCACGATAAATGCATTCAGATAAGCTGCATTAAGGTTAATCACTGAGCAGCACACAAAGAACCCATCTCTAGCCCCAGATTTAGATAGGCAGAGGCCCAGCTAGAGCAACAACAAGAAATAAAAAACCCCACACTTGTCATGATTGCAGCCGAGTTTCACACCCTTTGGGCAACTCAGGAGAACCACACGGTTTAACGTACCTAATCAAAATTCAACCCGATTAGCCAGTCCTTATTGTAATCACAGAAAAGTAAAGGAGAAAAGCAGAAACAAGCAAAGCTATAAGTTACAAACAGGTTTCGTCTGACAGGCTGCTTTCAGAAACGAAGCCTGTGGTTGCACTGCCACCGAAAGGCTTAAGTGCTCTCAGAAGGTAACCAGACTCCTCGTGGTACCACAGGCACCCTCCTCTTTCCAAAAGCAAACACAACAACCCCCTCATCCTCACAGCAGCTTGCTATAAGCAGCTAAGAGCGAGTATGACCCAAACAGGAGCCAGTGCTTAAAACCACCTTCTCTCATCATAGCACACCAAGGCTGCCTCTCAGAACATGAATTAAGATGCCAGGGAGAAGGAAGGTAAATAAGTTTCCATCCTTACCGAGCTTACATCCCAAATTTTGAGAGTTTTATCATCAGAAGCAGAGACAAGAAGGTTGGAATCTGATGACCAAGCAACATCAGAGATACCCTAAAACAAAGAAGAACAAGTCTCTTCTCAGCTCAGTGTGTTCACCAACAGGGAAACAGAAAACACACTGCATATTATATTCACAGCTGAAGCCTGAAAGAAAATTGAGCATTGAGAGTTGAGAATTCATTGATTTGACTGGGTTAAGAGCTCCTCTGACACTTGTTCATTTTCAGCTGAGCTATATACTCCAAAACCATCAATGGCTTGTTCACATAGCTCTTGCTGTGACCACCAACACCCCTTCTTGGACTTCCTAAGCAGTATGCTATATAAACTAATTTAAGTGGCTTCTCTTCTGTACAAAAGGCTTGCTCTTCGTGGTTTGAGTTCCTAAAGGCTGGAGAAGAACAAGATCCTACTGGTTCTTCTTTTGGTGAATCTTCATTTTTGCTTACGAAACTTCAGCGTGTAAGAAACTAAAAAACAAAACGGAAGGGTTTGGGAGTTTGTGTTTTCTTCAGAACTTTGCAGAATGAGTAAGTGTTGTGTTTATGTAGGCAAACCCACAAGAAAAATTCAATCTCCTTAAAAGGCAAGCCATTCTGCTCCATATACAAAGGAAGGATGGAACAGGACACAGCGTTAGAGTTTTGAGGGATTTTCACCCACGGAGGCACTGCCCCATGTCTGAGGTGGGTGCTCCTGAAATGGAGGGACTCAGGAGAACAGCTAGATAGCGTGCACGCAGGTACTTCATTGTCAGCCTGAATTTCACCCAAATTTCCAGCCTGACTTGGTATTACTTCAGCAATTCCAGTTCCAGGCTGTTGCACAGGACTGTATAAACAAAGAAGCACAAAACGAGACTGAAGAACAAACCTTACACAAATCAAACTAACCAAGACTGGAAATTTCTGGATGAGGAAAAGAAAGCAAAATTCTTTACGAATAAATTTATATCCAAGTGCACAGTAATCTCCTCATACTTACCAGTTTATGACCAGATACTGTTTTTTCAAACTTGCCATCATACGCTCCCCAAATTTTAATGAGTTTGTCAGCAGCTGGAAAAAGAACGTGCCAGTTTAGAGATTAGCAGCACTAACAGACAAAGCTGTCCCTTCCAGGTGGAAGGAAATATGTTTAATACATCTCTGCAAACACTGGGGATCTCCCCCTCCCCAGGCAGACTGAAGTGTATAAGATAATATGTAATCAGTAAAGAGCAGTTTTGTATGCGCCAAGCTGCAGCAGCTGAGGTTACATAAACTGCCTGGAATGCACAGAGGCTCCAGCCGCTTTAGTTTCTCTGACGACAACTTGGGTTTCTACTTTTGTTTTAGATTGCCAGTGGTTAAAGTAGCACCATTCCATAGGAATGCTGAAACACTTCTGCCCCAAAGAACAGAAATTACATCACAAGCTGGACTGAATTAAGGCCTGTGAAAACCCAAACATATTATCGATGTTAACTTGCAAAACATGCCAGAGAAAAAGATCGATATTTGCCAGAGGTAGAGGTTGGAAAACCTGGGTGGGGGACAAAAGGACTCTCATAAGGATACTTTCAACACAAAAATGATTTTTGTATGGTACACTGCACTGGTCTTAAGGGCCATTTAAGCCAAAGAGCTAAGTAATTCCCACGTCTGGAAGATATTCGAGTGGCCCTCACCTTCATATTCAATGATCTTTTTGATTGCCCTTTCCTTATACGTTGATCCTATCTGGATCACCAAGGGTCATACAAACGCATTCTCAAAGGAAAGCTGCCAATATTGACTACCAAGACAATTTTAGGAAATAGCAAAGCTGAGAGGAAGAGGATTTAAGCTACCACTTAAGACAGCAAGTAGCAAAACACTATTTCTAATAACCTTCTGCATACTTCATTGAGGTAATCAAAGGCTCTGATGTATTAAATACCACAGAAACACGTGGCCGGTCCTCCATGCCACATTCTACAGTCCAGTTGAGCAGCACAAAGCCACCTTCCTTATTTCCTACAGCAAAGATTTTTCCTGTACACAAAGATTAATTGAAAAGCTTAAGCTGTATCTTTAGTGATACAGAAAAGCACAAGGGTTTCCTTTGCACAGGAGAAGAATCCTGTGCTTGCTTGTACCCATTTGCTCATTAAAGAAAGCTCAGCAGGTGAGGACTCTCCAACCTAGCAACACAGAAGATCGAGTGTTCAAAGGAACAGAACTTAAAAAGCTCGGAGCAGATTATCTCAAAGACTGACAACTTTGGTATTGCTTCTTTAAAGAAAAACCACGACACAACATCCCTCCTCCATCTGCTGGAGGTAACACTAAAGACAGGCAGTTCTCCAAGGCCATGCTCGCATGTTTTAGAGGAGATAAAAAGAGAGCAATACTTACAGGAGCTGGCAAGCCACTCTCCGTTAGGACTAAACTTTACTGATGAGACTGCTTTTGTGTGTCCCGCTAACGTGAACTTCAGAGCATAGTTGGGTTTTACTGGTGCGGGCTGTAAGAAAATACATATGAATGAGTTTATTAAATTCCCAATTTAGTATCTCAGTGACAAGCTCTGTATCACACTCGGTCAGTACACAGTCACGGGCTGCCTGAATCTTCACCCTAATAGAGATTCCGGGGTTTACACTTCCCTCCCACCCTCTGCAAATTTAAAAAACAAAACAAACCCTCTTGCTGTCTGGGGCCAGCAGTGCCTCACTGCTGCATGCGCAACACCAACTCATCCTTGGCAAGAATTTCGTCCAAGCCATAGGAAAGAGGTGAGAGCAATCCAACGTCCAACCATAAAGTGCTTGGCAGATCAAAATAACACTCTTGGTACTGATCTGTGCAGTGCTTAAGTGTTTGCAGTTTTCATCCTTATGAATTAAATCACAGGCCAATTCCTCCATATCCCTAAAATCCCATTTTTCCCCCTTTTTCACTCTTTGCAAAGGCTTCACGGTTAGACAGTTACATCTCCTCTGAGCGTCTGCAAGCTTCAAAGAATCTGAATAACAACTGCTTCCCTACTTCGCAACTACAATCATAGATTCACCAATTCTCCAGTCACCTCTCGCTATTCCAAGGATACAAACAACCTGCCTTTTCAATGCCCAAAGTGACAAGAAGTATTTCATTAGCAAGAACCTCCACATACACAAAAAGACCCGCCCTAGCAATACTGAAGAGGCTGCGCTCCATCCGCTTTTCCCACAAAATCCTCAGCATGTTTTCAGCTCGAAAGAGCAGACACAGAGATCTTAATCTATACGAGAACTCAATTCTCCGATTCTGGTTTGCCTGTTGAATATGCAGGTAGTTGCCATGTGTATTTACACGGATATTGTTGGGAGCCCCACACACACCTTGCTCTGATTGGTTGAGGAGGAAGGAGTAGATTGTGTTTTGGTGGATTCTGCATCTGGCTTCTTTTCTTCTGTTGCCATGGTTCTGAAGCTGGCAAATGAGACTTATGGTGCTTGAAGGGGAAGAATGAATGCGCTGCTTCAAAAGGCAGCCCTTGCCACAGAGAGGAGAACCGCGCTGAAATGAAAACCTGGGAGAAAAACAAAATATTCTCATTAGCTGTCAAAAAGATTCTCAGCGGCTCCAAGAATGACATTAGCCTAACTGCAGGTCACCAGAAACCAGTAAGAAAAGCCACATTCTGTAGCAGTTTAGCAACACAGCAATATTTTAGGCCTTCAAACCTACAAAATGCAAGACCAAGAAGCCAAGCCATGGCCTTTTATCAGTTCTTGGAAAGCTCTTCTCCACTCTGCTCCATTCCCAGTAGAAGTAAAGCAGAATAGCATTTAGGTGTGGCAGGGTTTTCACATCAAACTCCCCAAAATACTTCTGAACACAAACTTAGTACATAATACAAGGGTTTGTTTAAAAGGTGGAAGGAAGAATTTGAGGCCTCTTCTTTTGTTGTTAAGATATATTTTGTTAAGATTTATTAAGGATATGGGAATATATGATTACGGGGGTATGGAATCAGGATGAACACTAAAAACAACAGACACTTTCAAAGCTTAAGACCCTACTAGATTCCTTTCATCTCAGAATTCAAGTATTTCAGGCTTATATTTCCCTCGTAAACAGTTTGAGCATCACATCACACCCTTCCTTACCCAAGGCCTTCACCTGACTGAAAGCCAGCCTTGTGCCAGCCTCACCAGAGCCACTTTTCCGTAACAAAACCCAAGCGAGCCCAGTGCCAGCGCTGGGTAATCAGGGCTGGTGCCGCAGAGGGAACAAATCTCCATCGCAGCACTGCTACATTTCAGCTTGGTAACGGAATAACCTCCAGCTCACGCTGTAAGGATCTGCCTTCACAATCCCACCACTGCTGCCGTGGTTTTGTGGGTGGCTGCGGACTGGGGAGCAGGAGCATTTGCTCTTCCACCGACTACAGGCATTTGAGGCATCTCCTCCCCAGGAGGGGCAGGGAGGGTGCAGAGCGATGCTCTCCCAGTTGCCTGTGGCCTTTAATAAGCCCCTCTCCACAGCGTGGATAAATCCCTGGGGGGGGAACAATAAGAAATTAAAGTTTCCGAACGCCCATCAGACCCTTTCCAGCGGGAGCTTGGCCTGCGAATCCCGGCGAGCACGGCCCACAGCTCCGGCAGCAGCTCCCCAGGCTGGGGATGGGGGCTCAGACGCGGGTTCCCCGCAATCCCCCGGCACACCCGCCGGCCCCAGGCCCCCCGCTCACAAGCGCCCGTTCCCCGCCCGCCCCTGGGCTCGCCACGCTCGGGGGGGAGA